>JAJKFI010000014.1:2350442-2364011 GCA_029204185.1 Lerista edwardsae
TGTGTGTGTGTGTGTGTGTGTGTGTGTGTGTGTGTGTGTGTGTGTGTATGAGGTGTAAAAAATTCAATCAGGTCAGAAAATTAGGAGGGAGTAAGAAAGAAGTAAAAACCAGGGTTTTTTTTAAAGGTTATTTGACTGTGGAGAGGTTTGAAAGCATAAGGATAATTGAATTGGATGACGAAGGGAATGTATCGGTGAAGGTGACCCAGTTATGTTTTATGACAGTAAAAGGAATGGAGAGAATCAAGATATTTACAGTTTTAGTGACTTATGGTGGGTAAGAAAAACAATAAAGAAAAATATAAAGTCTACATAGCCAGGAAGAGAATCAGAGAGGAAAAACAACAACATACTGACAGTGCAATCCTAAACTGAACCGGTACAGTCAGGCTGCTTGGTTAGGAGGCGGCTGGAGGTCACCTCAGAATAAGGCGATATATTTTCTCTTACCCCAAGTAAAGCCCCAGCCAGTGTTGTCACCCTACCGGTTCGCTGGGCGGAGTTCCGTCCGTTGCAGGGAGGGCTTCCGCCATTACGCAATGGAATGCAGCGATCACGCTGCCGATCAACGCGGAAGCCCTCCCCGCAACGGACGGAACTCCGCCCAGCGAACCGGTAGGGTGACAACCCTGGCCCCAGCCATTACTATAGTCAGGGTTTCTGGGATCTGTGCCAGCTATTTAGCAGATGCAAATCCAAGAAGCCCGGTGTAACGCCAGGCCTAATTCAGAGCGCAATTCTAACCTGGAGTTAGGCCAGCATAGTTAGGCCAGCCCAAGGAATACCATAAAGTATGTTTGGACCACACTCGACGTCCAAAGGTCAGCACACAGACGTGTGCCATCCTCCACGACTCCGAGAATGATCCAAACGTGCTTTATGGTGGCTCTTGTGCCAGCCAAACCTTGCTGGCCTAACTGTGCCAGTCTAAATCCAGGTTAGGATTGTGCCCTCAGTATGCTAACCATTACATTATAAATGAACCAAATCATATTTGTCATTTTCACTGGTCAACATTGTTCCAACCACAAAACTCAGACCCTTGGTGGTCACAGATTCTATAACCCAAATAGCCAAATCATATGCATGTCTACTCAGATGTCCCATTATAGTCAATAAAACTTATTCCCAGGTAAGTGTGGATAGAACTGCAGGATAGGGTATATCCTGGATAGGGGCCAAATCCTATCCAATTTTCCAGTGCTGGTGCAGCCATGCCAATGGGGCGTGCTCTGTAAACTGCAGAAAGGGGGGGCAGTCATGGAGCCCTCCTCCAGGTAAGGGAAAATGCGTTCCCTTTGCTCAGGGCTTCATTGCAGCTTTAGGGTGCAATCCTAACCTGGAGTTAGGCCGGAACAGTTAGGCCAGCAAAGTTTGGCCAGCACAAGGGTCACTGTAAAGTACGTTTCTACCACTCTTGGAGTCAGAGAGGCCAGCACACAGACGTGCGCCCTCCTCCCTGACTCCGAGAGTGGTCCAAATGCGCTTATGGTGGCCCTGGTGCTGGCCAAACTTTGCTGGCCAAACTGTTCCGGCCTAACTCCAGATTAGGATTGTGCTCTTACCCGGCACAGGAAAGTTGGATAGGATTGGGCCATGTCTTCCTCCTGACCCTGAAAGCCTTTTTTCATTTCCTCTCCTTATTCAACCATCTCCACACCCAACTCGCACGCACACATCTATGAGTCAAGGATTTTTTTCAAGCATTCTCTACAAAAACTAAAGGAAAATAAAGCCCAATGGACATCAAGGTAAGCCAAAGACAACTCAGCCATCACGTCTCCCTCCTCCTATACTACCTATCTTCATCGGCTTGTTTCTTGTGAAGCCACATCTTTATAATGCACAATAACAAAACAGAATCCTATAGTAACTCATTTTTTGACCTTTTAATATTTCTGTCATGGGTTGTCAGAGTTGAGAACTGCTCTCTATCCTAAGGTGATGGATTATTTAATTAACTGTTGACCTTTCCCCGTATCATATGTTGACAATGAATGCACTCCTATTAAAGTTGCCTGCTTTGAAAGTTGTTCAGATCTGTATTGTGTGTTGATTTGTGTGCTTCGTAGGCAGGGAGACTGGGAATGTTTTACACTTTCTAATATAAATAAATATTGTATCTCTTTAGATATTATTGATATTTTTATTACCTACTGCCAAGCTTTCTATCCAACACCAGGAACATTAATTTAGAATACCACTATTTAGCTTAACAAGGTTGTATGTTGAGCAATTTAGGTTCATGTGTCTGTTTTGATGTACATTGGCACGTTCTCCATTCTATTAAGGAAGAGGCACAGTTAAGAGAGTTGAGAACTCAGCAAAATTGATTACCGTAATGTATGTACAGGGTAGTTATTGTCATCTGCTACTTGCCATATTTTGAATACATCCAACATTCGGAATACTTTTTTCAGAAAAAAATTGCTTTTTAACTCAAATTTAATATTAGTTCAGAACAAAATTGTGCTCTTGCCTTTTCATTGGATACATAATACTATTCATTTGCAATAAATAGCATTTTTTTCTCCATCACATTCAGTATACCTGGAGTCAGTATCAAACACTGACTGCAGGCTCAGGTTCACAGACCTGAAGAAACTCCTCCAAAATCCTAACATCAGGTAGCCCATGTGTTAGTATTATAAAATTACAAGTATTATACAATTACAAAATGTTGTAGTGTCGACAACTTCCTTGGAATATGTTCCACTGAACTTCATGGGGCTTACATAGGAGTAAGCATGTCCTGGATCAAAATGTTGGGCTACAGGGTCTAGATGCCTCTTGCTTTCTCCCCATTCTTTCCGTTTCTTTTTCTTTCTTTGTAATCTCTCTCTCTGCTTCCAATCTGATTAGCTGTTCTTGTTCTTTCTCTCATTTCCAACCCCCTTTCACAAACTCGGCTTACACAGCTCAGTTGGCTTCTTGTACTCGTCTTTAAATGGAAGGGCCTTCAGAACACGATCCTAGGAACTCTTTGGGCCAGCACGAGTCTCCTGTTCCAACACCCAGCACGAGTCTCCTGTTCCAACGTTCCAAATGTGCTGAAACGTTTGTTTGCAATGACTCAGGAGGGGAGGAGGCTGGCGCATGGATGTGCACCGGCCTCCCTGTGAAGCTTCCAGGATCTGTGATGCCTAGGGAAGGCCAGCTAATTTCAGCCACTGTAGGCAGTTGGGGAGATCGGAGGGAGAGTGGAAAGGCAGAAAGGGGCATGGGGAGGGTGGGCCCATGGGTGAACTGGCCCAAGGAGGGAGTGGGACTAGCCTCCGGCCAGGGAAAGACCAAGATGGCCCCAAGATGGTGCCCAGGACTCGTGCCCCCCTAGCCCCCCCTAGATCCATGACTGCCTCCGGCACTTAGTCCATATCCTACCCCCATCTCCTCCTCGGTCAGCCTAACATGGGCCACTCGGAGCTGAGTCAGCAATTTTACTGGCACAGCTTAGAGTAGCCCTATTGGGACTGCTGTGGCATAGAGTAAGGGGAATATTCCCCTTGCTCCCAGTTGTGCCACATGCAGCTCCAGCCTTGAGCTGGATATGAAGTAGGCTGGCCGGCCTCCCTATTCTAGTGCAGTTTGGGATTGGGCTGTCATAGTTTTCAGGAAAGAGCATATGTGTTCCAATGCATAGTGGGACCTCAGTAGGAATGAGGCATGTAGCAGTAGCTACTGTAGTACTACTGTAGTACCGTACAGTACTGTACTACAGTACCGTACAGTACTGTACAGTACTGTACCGTACAGTACTGTACTACAGTACAGTACTGTACTACTGTACTGTAGTACTGTACAGTACTGTAGTACTGTAGTAGTAGTACTGCTACTGGATGTAGCAGTAGCCATTTGGCAACCGCTACGCTTGCAATGGCCAGACAGCTCAGGATTAAGCAAATAGTCTCTACCCTGCTCCTTCCTGCCCTTGCTCAAATGTAAGCACTGCTTCCTTCACAGGCCCTGATCCTGAAGGGAACCATGTCTCCCCTGCCTGGTTGTCTTGTCAGTTCTGTTGGCATGTCACTGATTATTCAGCTGCGTGGCTACATTGTCGGCCTGTTCTCAGGGGGGGGGGAGTGGGGCCGACTGCAACCCCAACACCCCACAGTGAACTTGGGGGTGATTGCTGGGTCAGACACTGACTGCATTAGCCAGCTGACCTTGACCCAGTGGGCCTAGCAGTGACTGAGGGTTAGGTCAGCACAGTTAGGCAGGCAAAGTTTGACCGGCACAAGGGCCACTGTAAAGCACGCTTGGACCACTCTTGTAGTCAGGAAGGTTGGTGTTCGTCTGTGTGCTGGCGTCTCTGACTCAGAGAGTGGTCCAAACTTACTTTATGGTGGTCCTTATGCTGGCCAAACTTTGCTGGCCTAACTGTGCCAGCCTAACTCCAGGTTAGGATTGCGCTCAGAGTCTGGACATGACTGGCCTAGTAGTGACTGGAGCTCTGGAGGATGGTGCTCAGGGGCCGGTGATAGAGACTGCCTCGGACACCACAAGTCAGTTTCACAAGAGAGTTGTGAAATCCTGCTAAGAAGGCCCCACATTTTCAACAATTGTGTCCAGAACCCATATCAGACTCTGAGGATTGTTGGGGGAAATAGAAATAAGGTGAGCCTGTTCACCAAAGGGCAAAGAGACAACAGGCACAGTGGCAGGGCTCAACAGAATGATTGGGGCAGGGTCATAGTCAAGAACAGAAGAGCTAGTCAGTGGCAAAGACAACATGTGTTTTGCTTGTGTCTCAAGAAAGCCGCAACCCCATTATTCATTCTCTTACCTAATGCAAGTATTATTGCAAAAATCAATAGGTCTGTCTGTACATTTGGATCCCCCAATTTTTCACTGTTCCCAGATGAAAGACTGGCCCTGCTAGAGTCCAGATTAATTCTACACTTTGGTACTTATTACATGAAGGTGTAGCATTCCCAATATGCATTAGCTGTCACTTATGCAAACAACACGCTGCGCAGAAAAGTTCTCTTTTTTTTTTTGAACCTCAGAAATTATAGCCTTCTGCAAGCTATTAAGTCTTATTACCTTTAAAGGTGGACAGAACTGTGGCTCATTTCTCGACCTCTTCCTAATGATCTACCACGCAGAAAGCATTTGCGCTATTGGAAACCTGTCAATTCCCTTGCAAAACGTATGTAAATATATAGCATCATCTTCCATCTCTCTATAAATAATGTGCATATACATTATAGTGTATAGAGACACGCAATCATTTTATAAGATTAGAGCATTCCTAGTTAAAATGCAATGTTTCTGCATCAGCAGAAACCTCTGAAACGTATTGATGAGTGTAATGAATATGGTGGAATGACATGACACAGGATATACTCTGTTTACAATTGTCTTGTCTCGTCAGGTAAAATTAGCAGGGAGACATAAAAAGTGAATGCCTGACCCTGTGAAAATGGTCTTTACCAGTAGCTATTCCAGGAGTACTAATAAACATTACTCTCTTCAGTGATGTGTTTGGTAGGAATGTGCAAGAACTATTATTCAGTTCAGTTTTCCATCTCTGTTCATTTTAAGGCCCTGTTCATTGTCTCAGGGCCCAATCCTTACCTGGAGTTAGGCTGGCACAAGTGAGGCCAGCAAAGTTTGGCTGATAGAAAGGGCCACCCTAAAGCGCTATTGGACCACTCTTGGAGTCAGGGAGGGTGGAGCATGCCTGTGTGCTGGCCTCTCTGACTCCAAGAGTGATCCAAACATACTTTACAAAGTGCTTCAGCTGTATTACAAGAGGCCTGCAGGTAAAAGTTGTATGGTGAATAGTGGCTGAAAGCTGAGGCCAAGACATTTGCCAAAGGCCACCTAGTACATTCACGGCAAGGATGAAGCTTGAACCACTGACCCCCAACTGTAGTTTGATCTCTTTGTCACTGTGAGACACCAGCTAATAAAAGCCACATTTGTGTGAGACTCTCCTTGTGTTCACACCACCATTCACGTTCATTACAAAGGGTTACCTGGTGACATAGCAGAACAGGGGCCTTTTCTCTTTTTTCTTTTTTAATGTATGATGTATAAAATGTATAATGTGTCATGTAGAAGCTGACACATAGCAGCCCCCATGGTTGTTGTTTTTTTTTTCTTTTCCGCACTGCAAGGGTCATTGCATCAATGTGAGTAAAAAAACCATGGTGTTTGCAAAGATGCAGACATTGAGAGTAACTCAAACACTCCATTTGTACTAAAAACAAATGTGGGCTTTTTTAAAGGAAAAAGCTTGCCACCCTTCTGCCACAGTACAAGATGAGTTCCTTTCCCCCTTTTCATCATAAACATGAATAGGGCCAGGCAGCCCTAACAAAAGTTCACTTACCCTGAGTTTATGGGACTCCTCGGTCTTGTGCCAGCTATTTTGCTAGCACAAGACTCAGGGGACCGAATGGGAGAGGGGGAAGGTTTAGGATTTGGCTGCAAGCATGTCCCTCATTTCCCTTTGCTCTCTGCCCCTTCTTCACCCAGAAACTCTCCTGATCCTTTCCACCTACCCATTCCACCTACCCACTTCCACCTTAAATTTTCTACAACAATACATTAAAGCAACATTAGTAGACATGTAATCTCCAGCGCATCATTGCAGGCTGCTGGTGGCTCAGCTGATGGCCTGCACATGCAGCCACCACTGATTAAGTGGGTGGCCTTTCTGTGCTGGCCAGCAGCATCACAGTGCGCTGCAATGTCATGCGACTTTCAGCAGAATCCAGACATTCCTCCTGGATCCTGCCCATCAAGGTCCCTGCTCGTGGAGCTCTTCCTTCTCCTTGCAGGGAATGAGTTCACTGTGCAATTACCACTTTCCACCATTCTGTCTCTTTTGGTGCTTAAATACTACTTAAGTACTGCTAGATTTGAGAAGGATGGAGGTCTGGTGAATAGTTTGGGAGCACTCAGTGTTGTAGCAGTGTTACCCACCATGGGTGTGTGTGTGTTCAATCAATGCATGGAGGGGGGAGCCCCTAAACTCCCAGCTTTCTAACGGAAGTCAGCGTATAACAGATCAGAGCAAAAATGAGATTCCACATTACATATTTAAGATGGATTTACTAAATGTTTAATATGTGAGCATAAAAGTGAAATGTATGGATGTAAAAATCACAGATTTGCAAATATATGCATTACAGAGTTGATGGTAATCATGGAGCTGGGATTGGCTGGGGCTTCTTGATGACAAATACGGTTTATTTCCATGTAAAGTGAAGTGCTCCTCACTATTATGTTGAAGTTTATGAGCAAAATTAAGACATAAGATGTTGAGAAACTTACACTCTTTGACAGCAGAAGAGTTTTCTTTTTCCATGTCAATTCATACTGGAATCATGGTGAAATGAGTAAATGTGATGGAAGGACACCAATTATGGATGAATGGATCCTATCTACTCCCACTCCTTGATGTGATTTATTCACTGGTCCCCCTGCACTTATCGCGGAACAGATTGTGCCTGGTTATGAAGTGACAAATAGTGCTCAGAGACATTGACTGACTCGTACGATCAATTTGTCTAAAATGTAAACATGAATTGCTGTCCTTCCTAGATGACAGTAGAAGTGGTCCCTATTAAGCATTGCAAACATGCACACACAGAGATGGCACATACGTAACATAAAGCTCAAACAACATTGGCAAACTGGTAAACATTGTAAGATTTGAGAAGCAACACCACACTTCTGGAGTAAAAGCAGGAAAAAAAAACCCCAAATGCTTTTCATAGTTGCAGCCAGGGTTTTACTCTGAGTTCAAGAATGTTTTGTCTTAGAGATTGCTGTCACTGGGAAGTTTGTGTTCCCACACTGAAATTTTAAATGACTGGTATGGCTTATTTAACTATATAAAGAGTCCTTTGGAGTAGGGAAGAAACACAAATCATATTTGGTATTGATATCCCTACTTTAAAATTTTGGTTAAATATTGCAGCAGATGGTAGTGGCTGCAGAAATGCAGCTTATGGAACATGTGCTTTGGACGTGCTCCTCTGTGCATGGGAAGGGAGCAGAAGCATACAAAAGCACAGACTTTGGCATGACAAACACACATCTAAAGCTGCCTTGACATTGAAACATCGGCCTGGATACAATGTAGTCCTTCCTGAAGGTAGGGAGCAAGATCGTTTCTGTTCCTCCTTGCACACCCCAAGCATCCTCATGTGAGTGGACCATTTTAATAAGATGCACATGAAAAAACTACAGTGTGCTTAGATCTGAATTGCTAGAGCAAGTGTAGTGTAGGCCTGATACTCCCTCTCATCCCATGGGGGCAACCTGGGGCTGTGGAAAGGTCATTGTGGTACAAATAGTGATGTCATGCACCCACTACGCACCACTACGCGAGTACCGGTTCCTAGAAGTTGAGCTGGCCCCGCCCACTCGAAGCTGCCCCATCGGCTGGTTGGCTCAGCAGCTGTGCATGCGTACTGCACGCCTGCAGCCGTTGCCTGCACTTTCTGTGAGGAGGCAGGCAGGCAGGCAGCGTGGTGGTGGCGGTGGCGGCAGCGGCGGCGGCAGCAGCAGCAGCGAGGGAGACCCGGGAATAAGGCAGCAAGCGTGAGAAGGTAGGCTGCCTGGGGCTCCCGCTCCCTCCAGCCATGCAGATCCAGGGTCCTGGTTCCTCCTGCAGCCTCCCTCCAGCCCCAGCCCCCACACGGTCTCTTTTTGGTCGCCCGTTCCCCTTCCTGCTCCTTGCCGGCTCCTTGCATTTAACATTAAAGTTAAATGGTTCCCTGTCCCAAAAGGGCTCACAATCTAGTACAGTCTAGCCTGCTATTTCACCAGGGCACAGTTGAAGCAAAATATGTCTATACACATCTCTAGAAAGCAAAGCAATAGAAGTTAAATCAACACTAACCACAAGCTGAAGTTATTACAAACATGATCCCATCCATGGCAACAATCCTGACATCACTCCCGACTATGACCTCACTTCTTGCCACGACATCACTTCCGACTTATGATGTCACTTCCGGTGGGTGCCAATCCACCCCGACAAGTGCCAATCAAAAGTGAGTACATGTTCCTAAATCATTTGGATGATACCACTGGGTACAAAGGTATGCTTTCTCAAAGACGTAACTTCCTTTAAAGGACATAAGATCAAACCCTAACTGGGCTACAACTCAACATACAGATCCTGTCATTGTCTTGAGTTTTCTATGTCCACACTGAAAATTATGGATTTTCCAAATTTCAGGACAAACTACCCATGTAGAGAAATACAGAAACAAGCTGAGGACTTAATATGCATGAGTTCCTCTACTACTTATTTTCTTTAACTGCACAAAGTATGGAACAAACAAATCAAGTAATTTCCATTTTAATTATTATTCAAGAAGAGATTTAATAAGAACAACAGACAGTATGGATATTGTCATATTGAGGCATTGTTCACAGAAATCAGGTGGGTTTTTGTGTGTGTGTGTGGCTGGTAAGACAAATGTGAGACTCTAAATTACGTAGCAGATAAGTAGACAGTGCACCTGAACATAGACTCAGGTTCAAAGCCCATCCTACCCATGACCTGACCTTACCAGATGGTTTGGATCAAGCCACATTGAATATTTGTTGCAGAATAAGAATATTGTGCTTGGCCTATTCACACACAGCTTATACAGCACTGTAGTATAAAGCTGAATGGAGGAGAAGCTGTCTTAGCATGAGCATCCCATTAGTGCAAGGGGGGTTGAGCTATAATTACGCTTTTCGACTGTACCATTCAGGGTGTAATCCAAACTGTGCCTTGGGCTGGCACAAGTCCCTTATGCCGGCCCAGTGATGTCAGAAATGAGCTATAAAGTGCTTTAGCAACTTCTGATGACTGCCCCCACCCCATCCCCACCACTGGCTTACCTTTGGTGGTGGAGATGGCTGGGTCCAACAGTGAACGCCCAGCACTACTGCGGTTCCAACACAGCTACCGCTGGCAAACTGCACACATAGCCATGTGTTTCACTGTCATAAAGAGCAGTTAGGATTGGGCTGCCCATTTCCCTAGCTCTAGTGCAACCATGACTACACCACATTAGTTCTTTACAGAAATTATTGGGTTTAATGATAAACCAGCATGTAGCATATTGTTATAAAAGACCTTGGAATTCAGTAGGGTTTACTGTACATTTTACATCAAGTTATAAAAGTTTGTTGTGATTCTGCTTTACAACCTCATGAAGGATGAGACCCTGAGTGGCACACTCAAGACACCCAAACCAAAGTTTCAAGAGCATTGTCAATGTTGTGCTTGTCTGCCTGGTAAAAGAATAACCAAACGGGTTTCTCTTTCATGCATATTCCTCACATCATGGGAACCTGAGTATGCATGTGGGTAACTACGGACCAGTACAAAACCATTACATTCACATGCCTGTATATTTATGAATATAATTCAATTTATTAGCGCTAGGAAGTCCTTTACAGGCTTAATAAAGAACTTTCGGATGATAAGCCAAGGCCCATTTTTTCTTTCTTTCCTTGTATTATTCAAATTTAATAAACAATATTTCACATTTTGTTTGACATAATGTCAAACTCGGGACTCCTAAAGAACTGCTGCAGCTTTGGAACTGTTTTGCTTTCTTGGACTTTAATCATTTTTGGCAAGGCTCCATTTCCTGTCAAAAAGTGAAACAGCTTAGGAATGTCATTTTCACGAAAGAAAACAGAGAGAATCCAAGAGGAAGTTCTCCTCCACTCCAGAGCCCCCCTAAGATACTCAAACTCACTCACAGGAGGGCTGGAAAGCATCAAATATTAGCAGAGGGAAAAGGACACGCTTTTCCCACATTAAAATACATGGATAAAGTTGAACTTTTGCTAAAAATAGTTCTTATGACTAATTCTATTAATTTTCTTTTTAAAAAGGGATGGTGGAAAGGCTGGGTAGTATCCCGCCTGAAGTCAAATTATCATTTAACTTTGGAGTGACATTAGAAAAATATTCCGAAGTGCCTTTGGGGCAGATTTTTTTAAAAAGTGAGATATGAAAGATGAAGACAACCGGATGGGTTATATTCCTGAAGAACATTTACTGTACCTATTTAAACTGGGAGGATTACTAAGCCTACTTTTTATTTATTTTTTAATTTTTGCTGTTACACCACGTAGATTCATTTTCTCTGTAGGTGGTGGAAGAATCTTAAAATTCAGACGATGGCTATTATATTAATTCAGGGCAGGGGTATAGCTAAAGAACTGCAGGGGGTACAATTGCACCAGGCTACAAGCTGAAGGGGGGCAAGAAACTGATCTTGACACTAGTGGCCAAAATTATGAGAACCTCGGTATGTTGGAATAATATCATGTTATATACCATTCGATGCAGAATTTAATGCAGAATGCAATGAAACAAACTGGCCTGTAATATTTTAATTCTATCAAATGTTATGGCAAAAAAAAAACAATGAAAATATAGGGGGAGGGAGAAGTCAAAGGCAATGGTTCACAAATATTTTTGCTCCAGGACCCATTTTTTGCGGTGCATTGTTGTTGTTCAGTCGCTAAGTCATGTGTGACTCTTCGCAACCCCATGGACCACAGCACGCCAGGCCTCCCTTCCTCCACTAGCTTCCGGAGTTGGCCCAATTTCATGTTTATTGCTTTGGTGACACTATCTAACCATCTCATCCTCTGCCGCCCCCTTCTCCTTTTGCCTTCAATCTTTCCCAGCATGAGGCTCGTTTCTAAAGAGTCCTCTCTTCTCATAAGGTGGCCAAAGTATTTGAGCTTCAGCTTCAGGATTTGTCCTTCCAGGGAGCAATCAGGCTTGACTTCCAGTAGGATTGACCGATTGGATCTCCTTGCCGTCCAGGGATCTCTCAAGAGTCTTCTCCAACACCATAATTCAAAAGCATCTATTCTCCAGCATTCTGCCTTCCTTATGGTCCAGCTCTCACAGCCATACATTACTACTGGGAAAACCATTGCTTTGACTATGCAAACCTTTGTTGGCAGGGTGATGTCTCGGCTTTTTATGAAGTTGTCTAGGTTCACCATAGCTTTCCTCCCAAGAAGCAAACGTCTTTTAATTTCATGGCTGCAGTCACCATCTGTGGTGATCTTGGAGCCCAGGAAAAGAAACTCTGACACTGCTTCCATTCCTTCCCCTTCTATTTGCCAGGAAGTGATGGGAGTGGTTGCCATGATCTTAGTTTTTTTATGTTGAGCTTCAAGTCAGTTGTTGCACTTTCCTCTTTCACCCTCATCAGAAGGTTCTTTAGGTCTTCCTCCCTTTCTGCCATTAGAGTGGTATCATCTGCATATCTAGGGTTGTTGATATTTCTCCCAGCAATCTTGATTCCAGCTTGTGAGTCATTCAGCCCTGCCTTTCTCATGATGTACTCTGCATATAAGTTAAATAAGCAGAGTGATAGTATACAGACTTGTCGTACTCCTTTCCCAATTTGAAACCAATCAGTTGTTCCATGTCTGGTTCTAACTGTAGCTTCCTGACCCGCATACAGGTTTCTCAGAAGACAAATAAGGTGGTGTATACAGTAGATTCATTCATTCATTCATTCATTCATTCATTCATTCATTCAAATAGTATTTATATACCGCTTTTCAACACAAAGTTCACTATTTGGTTTACAGGCAAATAGTAATAATAAAGTTAAATGGCTCCCTGTCCCAAAGGGCTCACAATCTAAAAATATGCTAAACACCACCAGCAACAGCCACGAGAAAAGACACCGTGCTGGAGTGAAGAGGAACAATTACTCTCCCCCTGCTAAATATAAGAGGAACACCACGTGAAAAGTGCCTCTTGCCCAGTTAGCAGGGGTACACAAGCCAGTTACAACAAAACCTTTCAAGAATTTTCTCATGCATTTCCTTGTGTGAAGAAATAACGAAAACCGTATTTCTAGGCATGTACAGAGTGTCTTGTTCACTGTTGATTAAGCACAAACATTTCATGCCATACCATGAAACATAAACAGCCTTTGAACAATGATGACCTGTTTCCTTTATTAATGGGCTGTGCCTTAAAGACAGCCAAAAACGTGTGTGTTTGTTTTTTGTGAAGGAATCAGTCTCACAGAGTAATAAAGATTTAGAGAACATAGCATGTGTCCCCGTGGAAAACTCATTCCACTAGCAAAGCCAAAGTTGCTCCGAGTTTCACAATCCCTCCAGATAGTAAATGTTACTTGGTATTTAAGTATATAGGAAATGGGCCTATAAAGGGAAAACACATAACAGGAATAATTTTAGTGCTTCTGACACTGGCATATACAGTTAGATCAGTGATTAGCAGTGGCAAGGATCAGCTGTAATGAAACCTGCTTCAGGCTTCTGCCTATGGAAAACTGAGATCCAGCGTGCCTGGAAAACAAGTAGTTTCAAGGGGAACAGCAAAAGTGGCAATAAGCTCATGGGCTCCATTAACCATCTACAGTATCTCCCCTTCCACCAAAGCAGTGAATCCCAGGGAAAGGAGTGCCACAAACTATCCAGAAGGTGCTTTCTCGAAATGCTCAACTTACACAGCTCTTTTGGACCGCCACTGGATGTGGATCAGCATAGGCTCAGCGGTGCATGAGTAGCTTATAGGCAGCGGGAGGGGGG
>JAJKFI010000014.1:2364021-2381024 GCA_029204185.1 Lerista edwardsae
CGCATGCTGGCCTCCATTAAAAATTGTGGCAGGCCCCTTGCACATGCAGCTGAATAACAGCTGTGGAGAGGCTGTGGAAAGAGCTCTGCTGAGCCCTGTGCCAGCCTCCTGTCACGTGCCCAGCTGAGCATGGATCATGCCCTTGAACCAGTGTGGGACTGTGACTTGATTTTATGGCAGCGGCATGACTGTCTATCAGCAACTGGGAGGAGGAGGATGGCCGTTCATTGGCCTTCTGATAACCCCCTTTCCACTGGCCTGCTAACTCACTGTCCCACTTCCTGACAAGGGTGGGTTGCACAGAACACACTGCTGCGATTCTCCATCCATCTCCAATGTCTCTCATTTACCATCTGGACAGGATTCAATGTTTTTGACCCATAAAGCCCTAAACAATTTGAACCCTATATACCACGGAAGCTACCGTTGTGTAATCCATCATTCGCTTTATCAGAGGCTCAGCCTAGAGGAGCACTGCCATGGTTAGAGCATCTGCGCATCAAACGCACACACCACAGCACATAATGTAGTGTTCTTGGAGGCTCCAGTGTAAGCAAGGAATTGCCTTTTTTTTTTTTTTTTTAAGAGTGAGCCCCTCAGGGCAGTCCCTGCCTTCTCTTATAGAAACACTATGCACATTGATAGAGCTATATAGATAAAGAAATAATAAAGGCCCTGGTACATTCAGAAATCCAAGACTGGGCACCTTCTGAATGTGATGCAGAAGACCTTTTATACTCCCCTCGTTATAAAAGAACATTGTTCAGTCAGGGCACAGAAGAAGCATCACATGATTGTCTTCAACTTTCAGTGGTTCTGGATATGACAGCAGTTTTCAACTTTTTTCATGTCATGGCACACTGACAAGGCACTAAAATAGTCAAGGCACACCATCAATTTTTTGACAATTGACAAGGCACACCGCACTGCCAGTGAGGAGCTTATATCCCCCAATGGCCCTACTAATAAATAACCTGTGGCGCACTGGTTGAAAATCACTGACAAATATATACTGTGCCACAGGTTTGACTAAGAATTTTATGTCATTGACTGTATCAAACCTCGTTCTTACTTAAGATTGCGACCTAATCCAAGAGAACTGAATGAATTGTGTTAGAAATATATCCAAATATGCAGGAAATACATAGGACATGATCCAGCCACAGTTTAATGTCCCATTAATGTCCCATTGATTTTAATGAGGAAGATTTAAGCTTATGCTTATCTCTTCCACTGAAACCACTGGGATGTAAAAGTGATTAACATGGGCTGATTTGTGCCCAGATACATTCAGCCCCAGGAGTACAACATGCCCAGTCATCTAAATATTCTTCATGATCACACGCAAGTCACCACAACAATGAAATGCCTTCTTCCATGGTCAGCCAGCCAGCCGGAAATACAGGATTTGTGAACAGCTGATCATTACTGGGTAAATGTCATGTGAATGTTCAGGGGTCAAAGCAAGAGGTCACAATTATTTACAATCACCTTATCCTACAAACAGACAGCATCAGTGGAGGTCACTCTGAAGATGTTTTGGATGGAAATTGGAACACTCCCACTATAGTGCTGTGAGCTCCCACTATATTTCATATTCAGGCTTAACTTACGTTCCCTTATACTGATTCATGCAGAGCTGATTCATACAT
The DNA here is from genome assembly GCA_029204185.1 of Lerista edwardsae. NCBI lineage: Eukaryota > Metazoa > Chordata > Lepidosauria > Squamata > Scincidae > Lerista > Lerista edwardsae. The sequence goes on from JAJKFI010000014.1 coordinate 2,365,674, forward strand.
GTTCAGAGCAATAGAGTATGAGTAACTGAACCATACTACATGGGCCGATCATATGGAAATTCTCACATCCTAGAGAGGGTCCAGAACATACATAGGAACCTTCCACATGAGCTCTCTATACCCTTTACTAAGGCCTGGTGTAGCACAGTGGCTAAAAACCTGAGCTGCAAATCAGAACTTCCTCAGTTTGAATCTCATTCTGAATTCAGTAGGTGGCTAAACGTGCACCATTCCACTAACCTATAGTGCTATTCCACTATAGCCCCAACTGCAGTACTAATAATACCTCACAGGGCTGTTGTACGGTTTATATATATTACTGGTATACAGCGGCGTCATGCAGCCAGAACGCTGGGCGGCAGCCCACCCGTTGCATACCGCTCCGTTTCGCCGTCTTCCCCGCTCCCAGGGAAGTTTACATAACTTCCGGGGGCAGGGAAGACGGCGAAGTGGAGTGGCACGCAATGGGCGAGCTGCTGCTCACCCGTTCCTCCCACCCAGCATTCTGGCTGCATGACGCCGCTGCTGGTATATTTGTGAAGGGCGCAATCCTAACCTGGAGTTAGGCTGTCACAGTTAGGCCAGCAAAGTTTGGCTGCCACAAGGGCCACCCAAAAGTGCTTTTGGACCACTCTTGAAGTCAGGGATGATGGCACACGTCGGTGTGCTTGCCTCTCTGACTCCAGGAGTGGTTCAAACATACTTTAAGGTGTCCTTTGTGCCAGCCAAACTTTGCTGGCCTAACTGTGCTGGCCTAACTCCAGGTGAGGATTGTGCCCTCAGAAAGTATCTTACAATTGTGAAGTATTCTTACACGTGCCTGTGATTCAAATGCTATCGCAGTGGTTTGGGACCTTTCCATGAGGAAGCAGCAACCATCCTTCTCTAATCATATATGAATGAAGCCTTAGAGATCATTAAAGAGGATCTCAGAATTTTGCACAATTCTTCCCATTCACCAAATCTGACGCATATTAACACAAGGGCCAAACAGTGTCTTGAGCTCAGGTTGTTAAGGAATGCCTTTAGGGGCTTATTCTGGAAAGTTTGCTGCTTAGATGAACAGCTTGCTGTGGCTCTAATGGTAAGGCTTATAAAATGCATCATACATTAAATTTAATGTTGCCTCATTAGTCTTAATTAGATTCCTACATTACACCAAGATTATGGTTTCTTCATGTTTATGTTTGCTCCTAAAATAAATTTTACACTAGTCAACAGTTCAGTGTACTTTCTAACCTTTGAATAAATACACCCAAGCGTTTATATATATATCTAAATTCTTAACCTTGAAGACCTAAAAAAAAATTGATGACAGTGCACTAACATTTCAAAATGCAAAACTTTCGTGTCAGAAAAATTCACACCACCCAGGCAGTTAAAGAAATAAAATACCTATCCTATAGAAGTGTAACTAGCTGGTCAATCATTTGGTGTGTTTCCTCACAACTGCCTTTCAGATAATGTATGTGTGAAGAGAAATTTTCTCTCAAACACCTCAACTATACCTTCTGCTTCAGGAAGTAGGAAAATCTCAGCCCTTAATGATATCACAGTTTGCAGCAGTGAAATTTAATGTGATATCACAAATGCAACTGTGTGACCAGACTACGAGATGATGTAATAGGAGTTGGCAAGATGGTACAATGACCTTTTCAAAGCACAAATATCTTCAACACTTTGCAAATTAGGCAAGGAACCAGTGAACTCAAAGTAAGAAAGCTGAGTAGAATCCTCTTCTGTGCGCTTTGTGTAAAAGATGCTGGAAATGGGATGGTTTACACTTATCCTGGGAAAGAATGTTCTCATTCCTAGCAAGAAACGATATTGTGTTTAGGTTTCCAAAGTTTATCAAACTGGCAATTTAGGACAACGAATTCCATTTCTTATCCTACATATTATTCATGTCTGGAAAGTTGAAAGAAGAAGTGCCCTTTTGCTCAACGAATTGAAGGCCTTTTGACTTTCATCGACTTCTGAGTGAATGGCGTATCAATGACAATTACAAATGGACATATTTGAGAATACTTGGAAGGTATCCTCAAAATCTACTTACAGGTGTGTGTTGTATGTAATACAGTGTAACACTTTTGATTGCTCAAATATACTTTGCTGTTTTTCTCCTTTCATTAATTAAGGTCTTTTCTCAATTATCCATTTCTTTTAGGTTATTTTTCTTTTACTTGTAACTTTATTTCATACATTTATGATATTTATCCCGCAACCCCAAATAAGCATACGAGACCAAGGTTTGAAGGGCCACCTTCACGTAACTTGAACTAGCAGCTGAGCTTACTACCTCCCTAGCGTGTGGGATCTTTGGGGAAATGGCTCTAGCCGTCTGCCTCCGCAGACCATCCAGATGATCAACAGGTGTTCCACCGTCATAGACAAGCTAAGTCCATCATCACCGATCCGACGAGTCAAGGCAGCCTGAATGTGCCGGCTCACCCTGCCATTGCTAAATCCGGCCAGGGGTAAGCCCATCTGCCTCACTGAGCCAGATAAGCAACTTATAAGCTTGGCTGTTCCCTGCCCATGCTGCCTCAGAATGGACGCCAATATAACAAACCTTCCTACCCCTCCCATGCAACCTGCTAACCTCACAAAGTAACAAATCTAACATACCACCACTTGCCTGCCTGGCTGGGCTAGGCAAAAGAAACAACCAGCACCAGGCAGTGGTGTTATCCTACCGGTACGCTGGGCGGGACATCCGGGTGATCAGCAGCCCGCCCGTCGCGTACTGCAGCGTTACGCCATTTGCATAACGCACACAAGCGGCATAATTGGTTACGCAAGCGGCGTAACGCTGCGGTACACAACGGGCGGGCTGCCGATCACCCGGATGTCCCGCCCAACGTACTGGTAGGATAACACCACTGGCACCAGGGCCAATTGAACTGGATGCCAAAACTTCCTACCCAACCTCGAAGCAACCAGCTACTCTCAGCCGGGAGAACGGGAGGGCGGGTGGGGGATCACTGACCGGAGCTCAAGCGCCCAATATTGTAAGCGCTCACTTCACTCTGCCCAGGTGGTGGGCCAACCTGAATTGGCCCATGGCAAGCCTCAGTGGGAGGGGGCAAACCGTGATGACTCGCTATAGCACATCATTGCTATTCTTTTCATAACATGAAAATAAAGCATGTAAAATATTCTTTGTCTGCATACTGTTCCTAAAGACCTGTTTTCTAGAACACACTGCCTAGAACTGCCGATCTAATATGCCCAGCCAGATTCATGACTCAGGGACAAATCTTATCCAATTTTCCAGCCCTGGTGTAGCTGACCCAATGTGGTTTCTGCTGCATTCCCTGGAGGGGAGGCCTCCTCAAGATAAGGTAATGTTATCCCTTGGGGCTGCATTGCACCAGGAACTTAGATAGGATTGGGCTCTCACTGAGAGATCGTGCTCTTGTTAAACAGGACAGAATCTACATTTATCAATGATGTGTGCACGTCCTGGTTAGCAAAGAAGAATAAAAACGAGGGAATGAGGGTAGTTGGGGAAGAAGACTAGTTGGCAAATCAGGCTAGTTGATCATGAAGGCATTTTAGTGTGCCATATACCAGTATCAGCAAACCCTTGTGAAGCACCACAGTTTTAGAGCACTCATCTACACTAGTCTACAAGTTTCAAAAACCAACACACAGATTGTACAATTTGCTGAAGCGATTTCCTCCCTTGAACATTGTGATTCTCCACTACCAAAAGTCATGGTGCTTGTGGAATTTGGATGCTGTGTGGAATTAATAGTTCATCATGCGAGTCAATAACTAGTTTAGGTGCTGGCTCCTTTTTCATGATGTCCTTGTTTTCTACCCCCTTATTGCTGTATTTCTCCTTTATTTTATGGCCTGGCTGCTTGGTGATTTTCACAAGAAATGAAATGGTTGCTATGCACCCTGAGACCCTGAGATAAGAAGGGCTACCAAAAAAAAAAAATTCTATTCTCTTAACTCTGAAGAAGAGGCATGAAAATATAGCTAATAAGAAACTCTGTCACCCACTGCACAACTGCATCCATATACCGCAAGGTAATTACTCAGAATGTTACAAGAGAAAATTTAATTTAAGCGCTATAGCCAATCAATAAATATTATTGATTACAGAAGCCTCCTTTTATAGCAGTAATGCTTTGGGGGAAACATTGCCACCAAAATGGAAATAGCTTCCTGTTTCCCACACTAAGGCCCATAAGCCCTGCTACCGTGGTTTAAATGGGGCACGGTCTTCCTGGCTATTTCATATAATCCTCCTTTTCCGTATCATTAGAAGCGCTGTCCAATCCAGGCACAGAAGAAAGATCACATGACACATGCAACCACAGCTAGGAAACAAATTGAATCTGAAGATCCTGACTTCCTCAGGTCAAAACCAGAAAATCAAATTACAGTCGTAAGCACAGTCAGCAAAATGCTGACTGACAGAAATATCAAGCATAAGATGAGGGGAAATAGTCATTTGGTTAAATTATATGCTGTGAACTATTTCCTCAGCAATGGTATCACATTAATAAGAAGATACATACAGGGAGGGGGAATCAGAAGAATGGAAAAGAATGTGAAAATGGAGAGTGCTAATTGGCTGGCAAACTGCCAGTAGTTGCTAATAAGGATAATGATGCCTCAGGACAAATCATTGCTATCTGTATTAAGGCTACATGAAGACATTTCGAACAGTCAGTCAAAATTATGCTTTTGCAGACTTTTCAAGTGCTGTAAAACTTGTTCTATTGATGCAACAAAACGATTAAATGGAAGATCCTGTCTAGTGACAATGCCTGGGGATGTGAGTTCGGGATATATTATGGAACAGCTTAGAAGGAGTTTTCTGAGGCAGAGCAGCCACCACTTCAGAAGTAAAGGGAAGGAAGCAAACCACCCGTTTCATATGTGATAGGAAGAAATAGTTGGCTCTCTGACACGGCACATTATTCCAGATTCTGACAAATGTGCCCTCACAGATGACTGAGGACTGTGTAAGGCTTGCACAACCTCAGACACTCAGGGTGCAATCCTAACCTGGAGTTAGGCTGGCACAGTTTGGCCAGCAAAGTTTGGCCAGCACAAGGGACACCGTAAAGTATGTTTGGACCACTCTCGGAGTCAGAGAGGGTAGTCCAAATGTGCTTTACGGTGGCCCTTGTGTGCCAACCAAACTTTGCTGGCTTAACTCCAGGTTAGGATTGCATCCTCAAATTGCATTGGAAGGCCCCAAGTCAGAGTGAGAAGGGTTTTTTTTCCCCATGATAGAGTAAATCTTCTGTCTGAATAATGTGTTTCTATAAATGCTGGTAAAAGACTCCAGCAGTAGCAAAGGTGTTTTAAAATGTTTTTAATTTTTTGCTGATTTTGTTTTCCCCCCCAAGTGCAGAGAGTGGTGTTATGTGTTTTTATTCCAAGGATGCATTTTTATAAGTTATCAGTTACAACTTATTAAAAAAAAACTCCGCAAAACAATTTTGAAGTAACCATTATTCATATTTCCTCTCCACAGTATTACATAAAAATCTAAAAGAAACCATTCTCATAAAAAGAGCTGAAGAGGGGAGAAGTGTATAGAGGGGACTTAGTTTCAATGAATGGGCATGAAATTTAATCAGAATCATTTTCTAAGCTGTAGTTATCAGTATCAGTCTCTGCTTCTGCAATTTTTTTTTCTTTTTTCAATTTTTCCAATTTTTCAGAAAAAAACAAAAACGCTTCAGGAAAAACACGGAAAAAAACTGGGCTTTTTTCTGAATTTTTCTGTTTTTTTTCCTCCGGGTCTTCACATCTCCAGCCTACACTAAGCAAAAAAGCATTAAGCCAGCCTTCTCACTGGCCAATAAACAATGCCAGTCTCCCCCACTTCGCAGACAGCATCCTGTTTGCATCCCACCTGTTTCTTAGCCGAATCCCCACATCCAAGCTGCTCCTGTTTGAAGCTTAGGAGGCCTCACCAGCTCTGCCAATGCAGGGCCTTTTGGATGTGTTTGGCAGCCCCCTTTTGTAGCCTCCCCCAAAGACCTGCTTGGAGTAGTCTTTCTTGCAGAGGCGGATCTACAGGGAGGGCAAAGCTCTAAGTTTTGCAAGGAGCCTTACCCTGTCATGTAAATTCCTCCTCTCCCTTGCTGCTGTAGCCAGTAAGCAGCGCCAAGATGTTGCTGTTCCCTGTGAGGATTGGCTAAAATGGTGCAGGAGAGGAGTGATTTCCACTGCAAGGTAAGGCTTCTTACCCTCCCTTAGATCTGCCTCTGCTTTCTTGGCAGTATAGGACAAAGCAGCAGCCTTAAAAGCAACATGTGGGGGAGTTACAGGCCTGTTCTGAAGCCTGCCCTGCTCCACTAGAGGTCTAGGGCCTTGCTCTGCCCACCATGTGACTCAATGAATTTACCGTATTAACTTATGTATACATCAACCAGATTTTTCTGGGCAATATTATTAAAGCATAATGCTTTTACTTATACATGAGCATACTGTATATGGTAGGTGTATACGGTAGTGTTCCTATAGTGGGAAAAACACAGCAAGCTGACTCGCTTTGTTCTTGGAGCTGCAAATGGCTATGAAGGGGAGGGGTGCTTTACACAGGAGCTCAGGCCCTTGCAAAACTTAGCATTTGGGGGGGGGGCTCTAGGAATGCCACTGTGTTAGAAAATGGTTCTATGTTTTTGTGGATTTGGGGTTGTTGGTTACTTTACAATAATGAGAAGTGCAGAAAGCGGTGTTATGTGTTTCATTATCACTGAAAAATTACACCGGCACAAGGGACACCTTAAAGTGTGTTTGGACTACTTTCAGAGTCAGAGAGGTCAACACACAGGCATGCGCCATCCTCCCTGACTCCGAGAGTGATCCAAACATGCTTTAGGATGGCACTTGTGCTGGCCAAACTTTGCTGGCCTAGTTTATGCCAGCCTAACTCCAGGTTAGGATTGCGCCCTGAAATTCATTAGGCAAAACTCCTGTTTTCGCATTGCATTCTACCAGGCAGCTGAGTTTGCCTTTGCACTTAAATTTGAGAAACTTCACTTTATTATCTCTGGGATTATGTGAGGTGTTTAAAAGACTTTAGAAAGAGACTTCAGTTGTCTCTATTTTGTTTCATGAATCTTATGTGTTCATTAGCCGTCTGGCTATTTATTATGCAGCACTCTAAGATAACTTCTACAGCAATGGTGTCAGGTTCATTTTGGTCAGATAAATGTTGCACGAGCTGACATTTACAACTACAATGAAAGAGATCTCTGTGGAAATGGGAAGGAAAGATGCAGGAATCCTATAGAACTATGGAGCTTTGCAGAGGAAAGAATTTAATTATAAATCTCCATGTAAATGAACTCTATAGATAAAGTGGTTTATGGATGAGTTTGCCAATCAGGCAACATCATCTTGCAGTGATAATAATGCTTTGTTATTATGTATTACCTACCAGCTTCCATAGAACTCTGAGGACAACAGCATCTGCCTTATTATCAGGGAAGTGTGCACTTTCTGAAAATGTCATATATAGGGATTGTTGCCTGACAGGTTTTCATATACACTTGTATAGCGAGTCCTCGCTTAAAGTTGTCGATGGGTTCTTCGAAACTTCAATTTTAAGTGAAATTACTTACAACGAGCCCAATTTTACCATAGGCTTATGGATACATGTAAACAAGAGTCACATTCCTACAGCATATTTCTGGACACAAACTTCTAAATAAAGACCCAAACTTCTAAATAAAGACCCAAAACACTTCTAATATTAAACACACTATTTCCTCAGCCCCAGTTCTCCTGGGGGAACCCTTCTGATTTCTCTCTGTTTTGCTCCTCTCTTTTCCCTCCGCCTCCTCTGTTTCAACCATTGCATGCCCTCTTCTCCTTGTAAGGATTTCCTCTTTCTTCATCGTTTGAACTAGAGCCACTGGCATTTAGGGCCCAGTGGTGTAAGTCAGGGGGCTAGAAACTCAGGCCCGGGGGGGGGCGGATCCGGAGGGAGGTCCTGGATCCTTCCCCCAAGTGAACACCGTTTGTTATTCCACTCAGGGGATTGTGAAGACTCCAACTACAGCCTCCAGGAGTCTTGGCACCGAGCGGTACCTGCATGGAATGCTGCACAAGACACATGCTGGGATGGCAGACCCCGGAAGCAGCTCGGTGCGAAGACCCCTGGGGGGTGTAATTGGGGTCTTTACCCGCATCCCGAGTAGAATGGCAAATGCCGTTCATGCCAGTGATGCTTTTTGCCAGCGGGGGGTCTCTACTTCGGAGACCTCTGGCATAGGTGATGGCTGTGTACACTGCATTGCATTTTCTTTTTTATTCCCTTTCCCAATTCTTGCAGGTTTACTACTACAATGAAATGAAAGTGGTTGCACTTTGAACTTTGTCTCCCTCAGCGTTTCAGGCCATTCCGTTGAGTTGTGCCACGAGCCACCGCATTTGATTTCCCCTGTGTGCATATGTTACACTAAAGCAAGTCCCATAGCAGGCCAGCAGGCCAAACCTACTTAACACCCCACATGGTGATGCAGCTGCACCAACATAGCATGCACTGAACCCATGGGGCAGTTTCAACCTCTGGAGGGCTCTTTGAGGTAAAGGAGCATTTGTTTCTAAGCCTGTACTGATCCACTGGGTCTACTCAGACCAGCTCTGTAGCTGATTTAAGTCCATGTAGACCCTGGTCAAGGAGGTGAGACTTGGAAGGGGGAAGGATGTCTGCATGCACTTGTATATCGCCTGCTTTGAGCTGGATAGGATAGGATTGAGCTCTAAGTCTTCCTGAACACAATGGGCTTACTTCTGAGTAAAATAACCAACACCAGTTTCAAACAGCTAATGAGTAGATGTTATGAGTAGAACCTCAGTGGTTGCTTCTGAACTTTTCCTTAGGTGCTCAGCAAGATCACAGTGTGTATTTTAAGGTTTGAAAAAGGTTGAAATATTGGAGAATATGCAGAGACCTGCTCCAGAAGAAAAACCAAACTGTTGGAATCGACAGGAGTGCCCCAGAATAAGCACCTGAAGATTATGGTAGCAGCCTCTTGTTTTATGGAGGCTGCATTTATAACTTCTTCACTGTTCTTTCTCTGGTCTATTGCACCTTTCATAAACCTACTGATTAATATCAAACAGTGAACAATCTGACAGCAGGATTACAAACCCAGCATAACTGTTTATAGTGTGAATGAAAAAAAGCACTCCATTTCCAGCCCACGTACTTAATAGTAAAATCTTGTTATACTTAAATGATGAAGGGATTACTCAGCTGTCAAAAGTTCCTTTAAATGTTAAGAAGTAGTACTCGTATTAAAGACCAACTCTACAGAAGCAAAAGCACCATGTCAGGTTGGTTGTTATTATCTCTTTTGTGTATAGGATGAAGATGTGAGACCTGATTTTTATTGCCACCCAATTTGCGCACCGCACAAGCCGTAATACGCTTTGAGGCTATGCCAGCTCAAGCCGTTGTGGTTCCAGGGCCATTGGAAAGGTCTAAGTAACATCAATTAAACAGTGCAGGGGAGGAAAAGAAGGGATTCAGAATTGCATCACTCCTATTCAATTTGATGTTCAGACAGTGTAGGTCCAAATCTAGTAGACTTTGTACAATTTTAACAGCCTAATAATCCATCAATCAATCAATTAATCAATCAATTAACAATATTTATATACTGCTTTTCAACACAAAGTTCACAAAGCGGTTTACAGGCAAATAGTAATAATAAAGTTAAATGGTTCCCTGTCCCAAAGGACTCACAATCTAAAAAAAAAAACGCAGAACACCACCAGCAACAGCCACTAGAAAAGACACTGCGCTGGGGTGAAGAGGGACAATTGCTCTACCCTGCTAAATGTAAGAGGAGCACCACTTGAAAAAGTGCCTCCTGCCCAGTTAGCAGGGTTACTAGACTGCCTTACTGCCGCCCCAGTACCAGTGTTGTTGCTGCAAATATACTGTAAGGCACGCTTGTGCCACCCGGAGAAGAAACAGCACCAGCAGGATGCCTGCACCTCCCTGTTACCACAGCTACTCAAACCCAAGTTGCTGGCAGTGAAGAGGTAAGCACAGCGGCTTGGAAAGGGTGGGGGGAGGGCATGGAGGAGGGGTTCTGGGACAGAGGGAGGGCGAAGAAAAGGTGAAATGGAGGATGGATGGACCCGGGAGGGAGATGAACGAATCCTATACCCGCTTCTGGGCTCAGAATCCTAGCATGGGGCTTGTCAAATCTGTGTCTGGTAAACAGCAGGGGCAAATTTGAGAAGCCCCACTGAGCAGGGTAGGCATTTATTTGAGGTAAGGGGCCCAAATGTGTGTGTATTATATCACACACACACACACACACACACACCAAAAGTTAAGCTCACCCTTTGGTGGTTTTCCTGGCGGACCTCTGCAAATCTCAGCGTTCCTCCTTATGACCTCATCTCTTGCCTCCCTCCCCAGTTCCACAATCAGTCTCTCCACCATGTGCAACACATCCCTGTCACTTCTTCAGGCCCAACAAATGTCAGCATTCTTCAAACGCCTAAGTGGCAACTGAAAGAAATGCACCATGTAATGTTGCTTGATTTCCATAGTTTGTACCGATTGTAAGATTTATATTGGGGCAGGGTGTGGGGGAAGAAGTCAAATTCTGATGCTTTCGATACCGAGTTCCGGGTTTGTTTTTTTATTCCATTTTATAATCATTCTTCTACCTTTCCCCCAACTGCTGAAATGCATGCTATCCTTTCCTACCCTCTCCTAATTTCAAGGTGGAAGGAAATTTGTGTGCTGTTGCGCAGCAGAAAACAGCCATAACTAACAGAATGGAAACACATGCCTGGCATATGGGGCTATATTCCCCCCGCCCAGTTTTTTTTTCCCTTTGACCTACATTGTTGGCTTTGACATTTAAAATAAATGTGCAAAAGTCAATTAATACCTTATTAAATAATACTCTAAATGCTCTAACATTTCTGGAAGGCAATTTGGGTAAATGAATCAAAGCACTTTACCTAAGATAATTAGGGCCTTAATCTTGCATCTCTCTGCATGGGTGGACTCTTGAACACACATAGATTCCGCCGAAGAAGCGGAGCCAGAAACATGGAAAGGGCTAGATGAGGGTTGCCAAGGAAGAAACATAAAGGTTAACGTTACCTGCCAGCTTTCCTTGAAAGAAAGCAAAGCAGCCCTTTTTTCGAACCACACCGCTCTCCCAGTTTCACAATAGAAATTATGCTTGCGCAATGAAGTTTCGATGCATCTACAGGAAGAAATGTTAGGCCCCGCTATTCCTGACTTTGCTTAGCATCACACCACTTCAAATGAGTGATATTTTGTTACTTCTACTTATTCTTCTACAGCTTCAAAGAGATTGCAGACAGTGAAGTGGCCACCAGTGTTGCACTGATTCAGGACTGGGGGAGGGATGGAGCGTGGGTGGGACTGGTGGCGATCTTCACCACTGGATCCTGACCTCCACGTCAGGCCGCACAGCACAACACGGAGGGTCTCACCTGCTACCCCTGCTAACTGGGCAAGAGGCACTTTTTCCAGTGGTGTTCCTCTTATATTTAGCAGGGGGAGAATAATTGTCCCTCTTCACCCCTTGGGCAGTCTTTCTAGTGGCTGTTGCTGGCGGTCTGCCTTTTTTTAAGATTGTGAGCCCTTTTGGGACAGGGAGCCATTTAACTTCATTATTACTATTTGCCTGTAAACCGCTTTGTGAACTTTGTGTTGAAAAGCGGTATATAAGGACCTGTTGACTGACTGACCTCTGTCTGGGCAAAACAGCTGGCCCAGACACAAGGAGAACCATTGGCGGGTCTCCAGGCTTACTTGGGGGAAGGGACCAAATGTCCCCTTCCTCCAAGGAGTCTATGGTGGCTGCCTGGCTGCCTCTGGCTGCAGTGGTAGCCGTTTGGCTACTGCAGTGCCTGTGGTGACCAAGCAGCTCAGGATTGGGCTGTGAGTCAAACCGTCTAGTCCCTGTAAACACCTGGGCTGCTGCATTTGCACTAAGTCCCTAGAGAAGTTCACTCTTCTCTGATTTGTTCCCAAGATTTGTGCTTCCTCAATTCCACCTCTGAGAAAGACCAAACAGCAGATAATTTCTTCTGTGGGTGGATTCTTCTTTTAAAAAATAAAAAATAAAAACAAAACTTTGAAATAATCTCCATGCAAACTGCATTTCTCAAAGAGGACTTTACTGCTTTTCAACTTCATTGTTTCTGATTCAGAAGTCGGCCTATAATGTTCTGTCACGTCCCAGTATATTTTGACTAGAGAGAGTGTCTTTTCCCTCAGCAAGGCTTGAGAAGGGAACTTTCATTTTCCTTGCCAGTTCCATCTGGAGGGGAGTCTTCTCATTCCATTAGCACGGATTGTCTGACGCCTGAGGACAGGTCAGCAGGGACTGCATGACTCGGTTAGCTTTCCAGCGCTGTTAAGGACCATCTCCATTGCCGCTCTCTCCCAGCCCTGTTCTAATTATGCACGTTTCTGTCGCAGTATTCCTCCTGGTCCTGTCTCATGAAATGATGTAACTCTTGATTACACTTCTTGTACCCAACTTGTAAAATCAGGCTGATCTATTCCGGAACACCTTGATGACAAGTAACATGCATTTCCCTGGCAAAATAATCACAGTGCTAAAACTCCTTTCACATCCTGAAGCCTTCAGTGAAAGCATCTGCCTATTTTGTCAATTCCTTTCCTGCCTCTTGGGTGTCTGGCTGAAGAATAAGTATGCCAGTCCTGGAAATGAATGCATGCTGTGGGGATACCACATATAGTAAATGTGCATCGTCTCATGAGTGAGGCGGGTGAGAGCGGTGGAAAGCAATGTTGAGTGAATCTGGCACTCAAGTGTAGTACAATACAGCACACAGGTTCCTACAGAATGGTGTATTATATTTCATGACTTTTCTTTCTCTTTGCTCAATTACTATTCTCTTCTGTGTCTTTGTTGAGATGGCTAATTTAAATAACATATGCTCCAACTGTTGTTATTCGTCAGGAACAGTCCCTACTTTTGGATAGGGACCTTGTAAATCACTGGCTATAGTTTGCTAAGTTTGCATTTGCAAAGCTTAGGAGCGTCTCTAGCTCCTAATGCTTGGTTGCCTTACAAAATGAGCACTGTTTATCCAAGAACTTCTTCTCGGGCTTCAAATATAAGCCATGCATTTGAGCGTATCATCAAGTCATACATTTCTTTTTTAGTTGGTTCTTGGGTGTATCTGAAGCCATGCCCGTTCTAATTCATTGCAACATGGGCTAATGGATTGGGATGCAAGAGAACAAATAGGCCATCATCAAGCAGGCCTTTGAAGGTGCAGTCCTAACCAGCACCAGGGTAAGGAAATGCAGCTCTAAGGTCAGGGAACAAACAGTTCTTTACTTTGAGGAGGCCTCCGTGACTACTACTCCACTGCAGGATGCCCTATTGGCATTCCTATTGCTGGAAAGTTGGTTAGGATTGCACCCTAAAACTTACAAAACACGTGAAAATTCCACCTAGTAGCTGTGCTAAGAATACAGGGGAGCGCTGTGCCCCCATCTTTTGTGACAGCCCCCATAGCTACTATTTTTAGGAGGTAGCACAAGTTGCCTAAAGTTGGATCAGGGACTAGAACTTGTGGATTGCTTCTGGTCCCTGTTTTTTAAGCATGACTAAAAAGCACTATATCTAGCAAAGACGTACAGGAGCCCAGAAGATCCACAAAGCACTAACTTTGAGTTACTGGCTTCCTTCAGCATATACAGCAGCTAACAAAGATTCACTGATACCAGAAGGCATGGTTTGACCTGGACAAGCCGGGTTTGTGGCCTGTTTTTCATCATGAAAACCACTGGGGCAACTGTAACAGACAGAGGGCACAATCCTAACCAGGAGTTAGGCCAGCAAAGTTTGGCCAGCACAAGGGCCACCGTTAAGTACGTTCGGACCACTCTCGGAGTCAGGGAGGATGGCACACATCTGTGTGCTGGCCTCCCTGACTCCGAGAGTGGTCCAAACACTTTACGGTGGCCCTTGTGCCAGCCAAACTTTGCTGGCCTAACTGTGCCGACCTAACTCCAGGTCAGGATTGTGCTTTGAATCTAGTGACTTCGAGCAAATCCACCTGAATTGCTGAGCCAATCATGCAAACAAGAGATGCCTGAGCAAAACCCTCTACTGATTTCAGATGAGTCGATTCAGGTCCTTATGGAGCACGAGGGAAGATGTTCATCAAGTTTTGTAAACATGATTATCTTCTATTTTCCCTACTTGCTAATCTCATTTCTCTGGCTCCCTGCCATAGGTTGCGGTTGTGCAGTTGATTTACAGTAAACAGAATATAAACTCCGTAAGGTTGCCTTACGCTGTCAGTATAACACAATTCCGTCTCCCACCACTCTTATGGAAGAACAAAAAAAAAAATAAAGTTGCTATGTTTTCTTTAGACCTTTATAGCAACTGGCTTAATTTCTAATTGAAAACAGTAGATTATTATAGAGACACAAATTATACTCTATGTAATGCATTTCATAAAAAGATAAATGTAGCAATATTGCTTTTTGCCTCTCAGCTAGGGAACATCAAATCTTAAACTAGGGAGCCAGTTAGAATTCAAGTTCCACATTGCCGTTGTAGAGAAAGTATGAATTTTTTTTGGGGGGGGGGAAGAATAAAAAGCTTCAGTTTGGTGAACAAGTCAGAATGAATCTAGAAATATCAGTTAGCTGTTAGAATGAACAGGATCAGATCAGTGAAGAGATGATGGGTGGTCGTTTGAAAATAATTTCAAGAGCTTTTTAAGGAGAAACTATACAAACCAAGAAGCTCACAATAAAGTGTGGCATATCATTCAATAATGTGATTCCAGAGGAGGATCCCAAGGGATCCAGAGATGGTGTGTCATAGTTTATAGTTCAGTCTATAATGCAAAACATAAGATGAGCAGTTGCATAACTGAGGGGGGGGGTCACAGGACCCCGGTAGCACTTTGAGGGGAGGTGGCAATCTCTCCCTCCATAGTCCTGCCCCCTCACTTGTAGCCAGTCTTGGCATGATCATATACCTTAGACTAGGTGGCATAAGTCTTAAGGCAGTGGTTCTCAAACTTTTTAGCACTGGGATCCACTTTTGAGAATGACAGTCTGTCCAAGATCCACCAGAAGTGATGTCATGGATGGAAGTGCCATCATTGTGATGCCAGAGCCTGCTGCTTTCCTGAGCATGTTGCAATACGTTGGGTTATTTCTAAGCCATTTTCTGATAGCAAAGTGAATCAGAAAGGGAAAAATAGCCTATTTACAACCTTGACACAAGCAAAACAACCACATAGCCCTCTCAGAGAGAGAGAGAGAGAGAGAGAGAGAGAGAGAGAGAGAGAGAGAGA
>JAJKFI010000014.1:2400439-2446189 GCA_029204185.1 Lerista edwardsae
ACACACACACACACACACACACACACACACACACACACACACACACACACACACACACCAATAAATAAATACACAATAAGACACCATAAAACAGCACAGACAGATATCTAGTTGTGACTTACGAGGTTCTTTTTCCAAACCGCAGGTCTTCCCTCTCTCATGCTATTTGCAGTGCAATTGCTCATGGGGAAAAGTGAATGCAAACATTTTGCTGGGCAAGTATAAGATTTCGGGAGCTTTTAAAAGATGTCTTTGGATCATGACCCCCCCTTGTCTTACTGCTAAAGCAGATGAGCAGATGACCCACATTATGTGCCTGTTTCTGGGATCTACACCATCACACTGTGAGTGGGGAAATCCACACATTTGTCTGAGTACTTCCCTGCATAAAATTTAGCATGGGTGGCATCAGCAGTTAGCCAGCTAGGTACTGACTAAAAACCCACACCCACTACGCCACACCTGAACCATCAACATTGATGACAGTAGTCACACCAAATACACCATCAGGAGGCTGGGAGGGGACACCTTGGGAGGACACAGTACCAGGGCTTTTGCCACAGGGACCTAGCAAGGTGACCCTAGTGCAGAATATACTATATAAACAAGGCACAAACCTACTGTGTCAAAAGAGAAAAAAATCAACCCATCTAGAATCTTGTATTATTTTGATGACACCCTAACCATCACTTTCCAAGACCAGAAAAATCATGACTCATCACTCCATCTGTTGAAATGCTACACCAGTTCTCACGAGGCTACTTCAGCTCCAATCCATTGCTTTCTTTCCAAATCTATGATTCACCCATGGGTACAGCTCCATATCCCACCATCACCAGTTCAAGTTCTATTGTGTAAAAAAAAATGCCCATGTTTTGGGGGTATGTTTCGGGGAGGGACAGCCTTGCATACAAAAGATCCCAAGTTCAATCCCTGGCATATTCAGGTAGACCTGGGAAAAATCCCCTCGCTAAACCTTGGACAGCTGCTGCCAGTCAGTGTAGATGTAGAGATAGATGGTCTGTGGGTCTGGCTCAGTGCAAGATAGTTTCATTCATACAGAATACCATGAACTAAATATGCTAGTACAGTGGGACCTCAGCATCCACTGATTTGGTATCCACTGATTCAGTATCCACTGATTTGACTCACCACTGATACCAGGGTTCAACTTTAAAAGCCTTGCAACAAGGAGGAAAAAAGCACCAAAATCCCATTCCTACATTCCATTAGAGCCCATTGTTCACCCTATATATTCCCCATTGTGCTGAATGTGGAACAGCGGTTTTTCCATGCATTCTGGGAGGACAATGGAAGAGCAAGAAACCTGGAAGTGGGTCTTTAAAGCTTTCTCCCATTGATTTTGGTATCCACTGATTTTCTCTATCCACTGGGGGTTCCAGAATAGAACCCTGAATGGTTAACGAGGCACAACCTGTATAGGATATGTCACACATTGCAGGATCCAAACCATGAACCAAAGCTTTTTGGATTCTGCTAAGACGTACTGTATGTAATAGGAAACAATGTAGAATGGGAAACAAGATAAGTCCATTGTTAAAAAAAACATACACCCCACAATGATAGTAGTAGACAGAAATAATAAGTGTTAAGGAATTTAAGGAGGACTATGCAAGGAGATAAAACCCAAGAAGACATTCACTTCCAACAAAAAGCCAAAAACAGTGTGAAACCTGCATTCACAAACACCTTTAGCCATGTGAACCTGAACTATCACCTGCTATTATTAGCCAGGCTTGACAATGGGAGGAATGACTTTTCTCAGAATGATGGCTGTTGCAAGGCCCAGGCTCTCATGATTTAGACATTTGTTCTGTTTTTGCATTGTCTACAGCTCTATCTGTGTTCAGCCTTCGTGGATTTTTTTTAAAAAAGCCCGTCAAAGAGAAAATGTGAAGCCTTAGTAAGATCCCGCTCTGTTCCTAATTATTTTAAATTTCTCCCACGAGAGCAGGAACAAACTTAGAGTCATTATTTTCTGCCTCCAATCAATCTGATCGCATATGCAATAAAGAGATGCAGACTGTAGTGCTGTCTTTTGGAAGAGGTTATGTGTGGTAGGGCTTCTCTGAAGTAACTTTAAAAGGCTGGAATCAAGCATGGTGTTTTTTTGCACGATATTCCCTGGTTTCTGTATTTGTGGCATTCCAAAAAATTAAAAATAATAAACATCTCAGACTCTCTGCCTCTGTCGCTGGACAGGTTTCCCACAGCTGAAGCCTTTGATGATCCTCTCTGGATGTTCTATTTTAAGAGACGTTTTCGGTCTTTGTCTCTCTGGAGGCTGGCTTCTTAGCTCTCCTGCCAGTCTTCCACTTGGCCTCCTTCTGCCTTGTATACTTGGCCTTCGCTCCTCTCCTGCAAAATCCTCGCCTTCTTGGTTGCTAGGCCTTCTCCACTTCCAGCGCCATCCCTTCTCGTTGGTTTGCCAGGAGCACTCTGTCTCTCCTTGCCTTGCCAACAGATTTAATCCGACAGGCCTTCACCTCAAGTCGTGCCAGAGCAGCTCCCCATTTGCCAGGCCTTGAGGCCAATTGCCAAGAGCATGCTGGTTCCTGGCCTTGCTTGCCTGGGCAGAGAGTTTGAAACGACCACTGTAGTAGAAGAAGTAAATTCACAGTACCATGATATTGAGGCTGGTGGGCCAGGTACAAAGCGGTTTTTGGAGTGGGTAAGGTTAGCTATTAAACACCACATTATATGCCTTTTCATAAATCACAGTGTTCTGTCAAACGAGCCTGCCTTGGACCCCTCTATTCTGAGTGTGCTTCCTGAGTACTCTCTCACAACCTGGGGCTATGCTACATCATTTCTGGAGGCTGTTCCAACCTCCTGTGTCTTCTGTCTGTCTCTCCCCCATTTGTTTTCCTAAGAGCTCAATCCTATGGGCTCTCTGTGCTGTCCCGGCAGTGCAGGACACCTTACCGCAGTGCAAATACTTTGCTGCTGTTGTGCACTGTTGGACTGCTGCAAATGGCAAGGGACAGGGTATGTTCAGCAGTGGTCCTGAAAGGCTCCATGGGCAGTAGGCGGGGAAGGGCAGTATTGGGGCATTTCAGGGAGGAAATGGGGTCATGTCAGGAGAGGGAGGGGTGGATCTGGCAGCGGTCATACATACCAGATCTTATCCCTCACCCCATCCCCGGGCTCTTCTCAGACTTCTACCAGCTATATAGCTGGTGTAGGCTTGAAGAGACCCAAAGCTCAGTGGCCTACTGCTGCTTAAATGCAGGGGGATTTTAGCCATGGGGTCCGATGTGGCATGAGGACCTGTGGAGCAATAAATCACAAACAGGAACCCCAAGCAACAACAAAGCACCATCATAAAATAAAACAAAAGGTAAGTAATATTAGTCTGGTGCTCTCTGATTACTTATTATTCCACCACCTTCATCGACAATACAAATATTTCTGCTACCTCTGAGGCCCTATCAACAATACACATTTAATATCACTTTTATATCACTTTCTAGCTTCCCCCCAAAGATTCCTGGGAACTGTAATTTGATAATGTGCTGGGAATTTCCTGTTAGAGGTACGGAGTCTTCCTCCCAGAATTACAGCTTCCACGGCTCTCTGGATAGAGGGAATTACTGTTAAATCTGTTTTCAGCTTTGTGTAGATATGCCCTTACAGTTCCATTAACAGGCAGGTTTAGGTCTCAATGTTCATCGGAATTTCCAATAAGCAATTAGAGTATAACAACCTTGGAAACTTAACTTTTCATATTACTTCTGCCTGACTCTCAACGCCATTTGAAATGGCCAACACCATTTGAAACAGGTAGCGTTGTCCAGAAAAACTTGCTGCCCTATGAGTCCTGCTCCTTAGAAAAGCTTTTATTGTTATTATTATTCAAACAATAAATCTTATTTGAAAAGAGTAATACCTATACAGGTAGATTATTCCTTATCTGGACATCCGAAATCCAGACTATTCCGAAATCCAGACACTTCTGTCCAGATTTTTAAAAATTTCCTGTGGTGTGAACTCTAGAAGGTCTTGTGCTCCTTCCAATGTACAGACTGAAATTCTATTCTTTGCTCCGTGGTGTGTGCCTGTACAGACATTGTTGAAAAAATGTCAACGAGGTCAGCAGGCACCCAAATGGGTAACAGTGAAGTGAGCAAGAGGAAGCATTTCTCATTATAGTTATGCAATTATTACAAAATCCAGACAAAGCCGAAAACCAGACACCTCCCTGACCCAAGCAGTCCGGATAAGGAATACTCAACCTGTATCTAGAATGAGACATTGTCATGGCACATGCTATTTCTATGAAAATTGCACGTTTTCCAAAATAACTTTTCTTTAACCCTTTCCAATTGCATGGGTCACTAGCTGCCTGGGAAGATTTTTTTTCACAGGTTTGCCCAGAGTTATCCCATTGTTAAAGAACACATTTCCCTTCTTAGCCTGCAACCATTTCTTAGTTAACAGAAGCAAGTCCCAATGAACACTTCATTTTTAGGGGATTAACTAGTATTTAGCACAGGGTTCTTGTCCTATCTTAGGGGCACAGTCTTCATCCAAGGGGTGGGCATGGGGGGGGGAACAATGCCTTCCTTCTCTCCAGATGCCTTACTTTGCACATGCATTCAATTGCAGCAACTTTAGGGCACAAGTATTGTTCTACTTTATGAGTTCATATTATATTCTATATTGTATATAAACATTTTCAGCCTGTATTTAAGGGCACAAATGTGTGTGTATGGGGAATGTATCACACATCATATGCTATAATGTAGTATATATTTGAGAAACAACAGCTTCCAATTTAAATAATAAAACACCCTCCAGCTGAAAGGAATTCTCCCATTACAGTATGTTAAAAAAAGAACCTACAGTATTTCTATTTAGTTGCCTAGAAAGTTAAAAGAAAAAAGAAAAAAGAACAAGAAGTCAATCCTTGAGAGATTTTTTTTTACATTACTTTAAACAAAATAAACACACCTAAGTCCCTGTAAATTGCATTCTACATCTCCTAGGTGAACTCAGATTGAGAGATCATTTCAGAAATATTCATCAAGCTATCTATTTACTTACATAAATGTGGTTGTATTAAACAAAAAAAAAGTACAACAGGAATGTATTCAGAATTGGCTTATGTAATTTGCTTCTGGCAAGCCACCATAGAAAACAGGGGCGTCATGGCGCCACCAGAATTCTAAATTGTGGTGGAGGATCCTTCGTACACATGGCATTAATCTGTGTCCCATGGCAGAGAGACACACTTGCCTGCATTACTAGGCTGTGTCTAAAAACTAAGATGTTGAACGGCAATGTTATTTTGAATAACATATAATTAAAATGATAGCTTCAGTTTGAATCGCTTCCCCCCACCCTGCAAAAAAAGCCATTTTTTTTACTATAATACAAATGGCATAGATTGTTTTTTATTAAAGATCGTCACTGCAAAAGTACAATGAAACAAATGGATTAATCACAGAATGCACAGTTCGTTTTTTTATTTTTTTTATTTTTTGCACATTGGACAGGATGCAGATCACCGAGTCACTTTGAGAACAGATACTTATAATTAGCAAACCCATTGGTATTTCATTCTGTTTATTCTGGGTTGATCACAGGACTTTAGGGATCTCATTAAAACATATCAGTTTATGTTCCCCAAGTAACTGAAAATGCTTAGTTGTCTTTTGATATCTTACAATTCAATACATTCTTAATTTAATACATTATTTTTCCATTCTCTGAACTGACTTGGGATAGGGATGGTGCTACAGTCAGTGGCGTCTCTACAGGGAGGGCAGAGCTCTAAGTTTTGCAAGAAACCGTACCTTGCTGTGGAAATAACTCCTTTCCTGCACCGTTTTAGCCAATCCTCACAGGGAAAAGCAACATCGTGGCGTTGCTTACTGGCTACAGCAGCAAGGGAAAGGAGGGATTTACATGACAGGGTAAGGCTCCTTGCAAAACTTAGAGCTCTGCCCTCCCTATAGAGAAGCCACTGACTACAGTTGTTTTAAAATATCAGCCATTCTGTCAGTTTCTTTGTGGCCCTCTAAATGGAAAAGCAGTTCAAGTGAATGAATTTTTTTAATGGGAAATAAAAGGTAGGACACTTAAATGAAGCAGGCTGAGGACACCCCTCTTTTGGTTCAGGCTCCCGCTTCCTGGATCATACCAAGCAATGGGGGTGAGGGGTGAGGCCCCTATAGGCACTATAGAGGAAGGCTTTTAACACACCTAAGTCCACGGGGTACAGGTAACCCAGTAACGATGTTCAAAAGTTATGGCGAATGTCTACTTGACAACACCAAAATAGTTACTAGCATTTGTTGCCCTCAACAATATGGAATTCCTGCAAAAAACAAGTGCCTCATTCATGTCAGTGTCAGGTAATGTTCTGTGCACATAGAGTTGTGTGCACAGTTTTTTTTGTGGCATACAGTATTTCCTAACATAGAAGTGAATGGTGAAACTGCTGCTGAAGTCTATTCACATGAGGAAACCTATTAAAGCAAAACTTCAATCACACACTTTTGTTCTAGATTACATGCATGCACTGTTGTGTACATGGAGTACTTGTACAAGTAGACACCTCCATTCATGTCAGTGTTGAGCCAACCTGCACATGCACCAGAAACAAAACACCTTTAAGGATCAGGAGACTGCAAGTCCAATCCTATGCATGTCCTATTATAGTCCCGTTATGGTCAATGGGGCTGATGATCAGGGAAGTATGGGTGGGATTGCAGCCTGAATGGACTTATAAAAGTTCTCGTGCTAAATACCGATTCCTAGATGGGGTGAATTATTCAAAAACTTGTGTTATGTTTATACGTAGGGTTACCAGGTACAAAATGGGATAGCATACCTATACCTTTAACCATTGTATAGAAAAGGGAATTTTGGCAGGTGTAGCTTTTGAAACCTTTCCATGATGAGCTGCACCTGCCCAAATTCCCACTTCTAAACAACGGTTAAAGGTATAGGCACTCTGTCTCAGTTTGTATCCAGTAACCCTATTTATATGTCCTTAAGCACAATCTTACGCACATCTGTAAGGGACATGGTGGCGCTGCAGGTTAAACCATTGTTGCTGAACTTGCTGACTGCAAAGTTGGCAGTTCAAGACCACACAACGGAGTGAGCTCCCGTTGGTTGTCCCAGCTTCTGCAAACCTAGCAGTTCGAAAGCATGTAAAAATATGAGTAGATAAATAGGTACCACTTCGGTGGGAAGGTGTTCTGTGTGCCTTGGCGTAAAGTCATGTCAGCCACATGACCACGGAAACTTGTCCTCAGGACAAACGCCGGCTCTTTGGTTTAGAAACGGAGATGAGCACCACCCCCTACAGTTGATCACAACTAGACCATTTGGTTGTGGGGAAACCTTTATCTTTAAGCACAATCTGCAAAGGAGAACATACAATAATTCAGCAGTGTAAGCTATTGTCAATAAAACATGCAAAAGTAATCCTAGCTTGCACAGAAAGATAGGAAGAGGGCAGAAATGGTCACCAGCAACTTGTATGAATATTCTGAACATTCTGGAAAAGAGACTACTATTTTTTTGTTTTCTAAAACAAAACAATGAAAGGGGAACTGAAGATTCACAGGCAGAGTTTTTTGCAAATTAATATGATGTATTCCAGAGACAACAGTCTCTCACACAGACACTCAATAAGAAAAGAACAGTTTATGGCAGAGAAATCACTTGGGACTGGGTTTTCAGAACGGGGAATTTTAGTTCTGTGTATCGTTATTGCAGAGCAAAAGAGCAAAAAACAACATGGCAGGGAAGTGAGGTTCCATGTATTCCATAGTTGTTTGGCACACTACAAAATAGTCATCTAATGTCAAAGTATTAGCAAATACTTTTTTCAGATGAATAAAATCTGTAATCACTTAGATAAGCACAATATGCTTTTTTTGGCATTTAATCAAACAATGAAATCACATGCACATTTCCTGACACAAAAGACAAATGATGTAATAATCTGAAGGAGTTTCTTCATCTTCTTGGAACTTTGCATACTTGAGTTGCCTTCCATATTTTGTGACTTTAAATGGTGGGAAAATTATATTAAAATGCTTGTAGCAGTTCCTCTAAACTAGCATCCTTTTTGTTTTATTGTATTTAATATAAAAGCGGCAATTATTTGATTTCAGAGTTATGAAAATATGTACCTTATGAGAAAACAAGCAATTTAAGCTTTAATTGGTGTCATTTTTCACAGAACTGGCAAGATCTTTGCATCCCTGGCATGTTGTTTTCTATAAAACGGCAGAGCTGCCTTCAATGAAGGTTTTACGAATGTATAAGTTGTTTCATGAAGGTAGGTAAAGGGACGCCTGGAAATGTAAGATTTCTTGTGGGGGGAGTTATTCACAAAAGATGCTTTTCATTTCGTTTAATGGCGCTTGTAAGGGTTCTTGCTTCACAGTCAGAACTCCATCACTACTTCAGTAGAAGAATAGAGAGGGAGCTGGGTGAGAAACATATTCTATATTTTTTAAAAAATAGAACAAATTGTGAGGGAAATATGTTTTGATTTAAACTGAATAATGTATGGGAATGAGCAATGTTTTTTTTAAAAAATAATAATAATAATCACCACTTACAGGATAATACCAATTTATAAAGATACGGTGTTCATACATTGGCCTCAGCCCTCATAGCATTTGCTCCAGAATATTATGTATATAACCTTCTGAAATTGTCTTCCAGCCAATTCATCCCTATATTGCCTAGTCTGGTCATTCCAGAGAAAACACATTGGCAGATGTATTGGAAAAGACAGGAAGATGCCCTCAGGAGTTAGGGAATGGTATCAGCAGTGGCCCCTTCTCCAAATAAGCCAGGAAGTATAGGGTTAACCCCCAGGGTCTTTGCCTGCAGCAGGAACACAGCTGCAGGCTGATGAGGGCTCTGGCTAGGAAGGGAGGTTAGCACAGGGGCAGATGGGTGTGGCTGATGAGCTAGAGCCTGGCCAGCAACAGACACCGATTGGCCTGCCTCAGTATAAAGAGGCTGGAGTATAAAGACTTAGTATAAAGCTCCTGGAGGCAGGAGCTGCAGGAAGTTAGTACCGGGCAGGTGTAGGAAGAAAGGAAGGAAAGTGGCAGTGGATGGACGGATTGCTGGATTGACTGCCTGGATACTTGGTTATTGGAAATGTGAATGGATTCCTGTGGTGCCTTGGGTGGACAGTTGTTGCATGGCTGCCATGCCCCTGGAGCCACCGAGTGGAAAAGGCAGGTGTGGCGTAGGTAAGCTGACTGCCTATTGTTTGGTGGTGGGGTTTTGTGGTGCCAAATCAGACTTAGAGTATCTTGAGCTAAGCTGGTGGTGAGGACAGTCTGGAGGAGGCTGGCCAGCTTGCAATCCAAGCAAGGCTGCTGGAAGAGAGGAAAACCAGCGGGTGAAGGAACCCCCTCCCTCTTGCCTATCTCTGAGAATGCTTGAAGGGGAAACTAGTCAGCCTAGTGTGGGCATTGGGGCCCTTGGGGAGGCCCAGCAAGGAGTTTCTGGCAGAACTCCATAGGTGGACAATGGAAGCCTTATCTTTGAGCCTTATCTTTATCCTATGAGGCAAGATGCCTAGAAGGGGGCAGGGCACTGAGGGCACAATCAGTGGTGTCATGTAGCTGGAACGCTCCGCCGGCCTAGCTCTGCTCACTCGCCGCCATTCGCCCCGCTCTGTGATGGACAGGGCGCTGCAAAGCGCCCGTGGCCGCGGAGGGGGCGCCTGCTCGCCGGGGGGGATGGGTGTGGGGCGCGCCAGGTGCCTGGGCGAGCGGCGGTGGGGCATGTTGTCCGAGGACAGCCCGCACGGGGGTGGGATGGCGGTGGAACTGGAACGGACGGGCTGTCAATCACAAGTTAGTCCCGGTCAGCGTTCTGGTTCCTAGAGCCTGGATTACACCACTGGGCACAATCCTAACCTGGAGTTAGGCCAGCAAAGGCCTTACCTGACAAAAGGGACACCATAAAGTATGTTTGGACCATTCTCAGAGAGGCAAGCACACAGACATGCACCATCCCCCCTGACTCGGAGAGTGATCCAAGCGCACTTGACGGTGGCCCTTGTGCCGGCCAAACTTTGCTGGTCTAACTCCAGGTTAGAACTGTGCTCTACGTTTTGCAAGGCGCCTTAGTGTTCTGTGCAAACTGCTCCTCTCCCGTGTCATCATAGCCAGTAAGCAACATGGAGGCTCTTGCCTCTGCACTGGCAAAATAGTGGTGCAGAGGCAGGTAGACCTATCATCTGCCCTGTGCTCTTACTGCAGGGGAAGGGAACAAATATTCCCTTCTCCTGTGGCTGCCTGGCTGCTGCAGGATACAGCAGTAGCTGTTTGGCTGCCTGGCTTTAATCCTATCTTACTCACCAGAAACAAACACCTCTAAGTCATCAAGCATCCATGGCTGCAATCCTAATCACACTTACCTAGGAGTAAGTCCTAGTGACTATAATGGGATTTACTTCTGAGTTGTCATGCCTAGGATTGGGCCCTATATCTGGTACTTCCTTGGATCATCAGTTTCAATTGCCTAAGGAACTTGGGACCACACTGCTCATCTCCCCATCATTTGTCAGTTCTAGCCCTGAGCAATGAGGAATTCTGCTTCTTACTGCTGCTAGATTCTGACCCTTCCTTCTATCCAGTGATGTCATTCAGGGGGAACGGACCAGAACGGGCGTTCCGGATCCTAACGGGCTCCGTGGCTGGTTCCGGGTTCCCGACAAGTGCCAATCAAAAGTGAGTTCCTGTTCCTAAATATTTTGAATGACACCACTGCTTCTATCTGTACCTTCTTGCAAAGCTTTTTGCATCTTCTTTGACATGGAAAAAGAACTCGCTTCCCAGAAGAGGAGACTTTTTCCTCTTTCTTTTTGTAGTAACAATGCTGTTCCATCCAGAGTGCTTTCTTAGGCAGCTGCCCTGGTTCATCTAGGGATAAGGCTGGACCTCTTATCTGCACAGACCTACCATGCAAGATCCAGCAAGGATCTGGGCGCACCGTTTTCTTCAGAGGACTAAGGCAAGGCAGTCAAAGCATGTTGTGCATTGCATTCCTATGTGGTTGTAGGTCTATTGAGATGCCTGGAAGTCACCCATATGCAGACTCCCAGCAATTGTGAGATGGGGAATTAATTACAACTGTAGAAATCCATAAGGGTTGCGGTTATTCAGCCCCACGTGGAACGTGAAGTGGATTGGCATTTTAAGGGATAATGAGATGTGAAACTCCCGCCACACCCACTTTTGTGTTTAAGAAATGGAGCCCTGTGGATTTTGTATCCTGGTTTTCTGCCCAGAGCCGAATGTTATTCTCAGAACTTAAGTCAATTAAATACAGGCCTTGCTGGCTCAGAAAAAGACTGGTACCTTTAAACATGAGAGCATTCTACTCACAGGCTAGTCAACTTTCTGATTAATTGTGGCATATGGAATGACTACAGAGAATGCGGTCTCTGAAAGCTAAATTTTTCAGAATGACGTTACTATTAACAGATGGGCCTCAACATTGCCAGACAGTCACATTGGTGTTCAATGTATAACTTTCTGATGCAAGGGCTTTCCCAGTCTCCCTCTCTCATATGGCAATGATGGACAGGAGTCAAGGCAACTGGTGACAAAACCAGAAATAGTAGGAAAGCTATACTCAAAGGGAAAAAAGAATCACCCACAATATTTGGATCAATATGAGGCACAATCCAGTGTGCAACAATGCCATTAATTTGATCTGCTTTAAGGGAATGTACCTCGGAACGTATTGTTGCTTCGAGCTGCAGTCACAGTGACATTGTGTTGTACGTAGGCCTTGATGCTGTTGCTACATCATATGTATCTGTGTTGTATGCCACTTTATGTACCAGAAAAGTGGTATTTGCATCTATTGCAATCCTATCCACACTTACCAAGAAGTAAGCCCCACTGACTATAATGGGACTTTTCTGAGTAAACATGTAAAGGATTGGGCTCTGTATAAATAGAGTGCAATCCTAACCTGGATTTAGGCCGGCACAGTTAAGTCAGCAAAGTTCAGCTGACACAAAGACCACTGTAAGAGCGCAATCCTAAACTGGAGTTAGGCTGGCATAAACTAAGCCAACAAAGTTTGGCCAGCACAAGGGCCACCATAAGGCATGTCTGGACTACTCTCGGAGTCAGGGGGGATGGCTCACATCTGTGGGCTGATCTCTCTGGCCCCAAGAGTGATCCAAACATACTTTACGGTGACCCTTGTGCTGGCCAAACTTTGCTGATTTAGCTTATGCTAACCTAACTTGAGTTTAGGATTGCGCACTAAAAGATGTTTGGACCACTCTCGGAATTAGGGAGGATGGCGCATGTCTGTGTGCTGGCCCCTCTGACTCTGAGATGGTCCAAACATACTTTATGGTGTCCCTTGTGACAGTCAAACTTTGCTGGCCTAACTGTGCCTGCCTAACTCCAGGTTAGGTTTGCACCCTAAATCAGTGGTACTCAAATGTTTTAGACTGGGACCCACTTTTTAGAATGGCACTTATATTGGGACCCACCAGAAGTAATATCATTAATAACCTGGAAGTGATGTCATAGCCAGACGTGCCATCATCGAGCAGAAAGTGCTGTCAATGTGATGTAATCCAATGATACTCCTAGAATGCAAACTGGCATTCTTGGACTGAATCAAATGCACAACCATGAAACATCTTTGACAGAAAGCAAAATTAGGATAAAATATTACGTAAAAGCACTGAACTAAGAACAATTTTTTTTAAAAAAAAAACCTCACTTGAAAATTCAAACTGTTAAGAGGAATATAGCAAGAGTAAGGTCGGCAGTTTCCAAGATGGCTGCTTCCAGATTTCCGTGACCTACCAAGTGGTTTGAATAACCTACCCACAGTTTGAATAACACTGCCCTAAATCATATTGCAATCTTACAACAACTTGTAACCAAGCTTAAATATGTGTAAGTGCAATTGTCTACGTTCATCTCTCTTCCTCTTTCCCTCTGCTGTTTTCATACTATGAATTTTAGATTGTCAGCTCCTCAAGGAGCTAACAAAATAATATTAAGTGATATATTAATTATATCATAATTAATGGAATTTATTGAGTTCCAATTGTGTTTTAGCGTTTTCTTACTTCATGAAGACCCAGAAATCCCTTTGGGTTACTTTCAGAATGAGCTGATTCTTGGGTTAATTTTGATCCCTTTATATTGATGCATTTTCTTAACCCACTTATCTTAACCCACTTTGTATTATCTAGTGAATGCACGCAACATTGGAATCAAAGCAACCTGTATCATGTGAAGTGGCTCTGACAACCCAATCCTATTCGTGCATTGCACAGGTAGATCGTGAGTTCCACCAGCAGGCAACTGGCTTGGCTAACTCTCTGCCATTCTGCAGAGCACTTCTGCTGGTGCAAGGCCCAGAAGGGCACATGCCACTGACAGTGTCCTGTGTGCTGGCATCTCTGACTCTGAAAGTGGTCCAAACATGCTTTATGGTGTCCCTAGTGCCAGTCAAACGTTGCTGGCCTAACTGTGCCGGCCTAACGCGAGGTTAGGATTGGGCTCTAAGTGCTGTGCAGAACCTCAATTTTAATTCCACTGCCAGCTAATTATGGAATTAACATTGCTAAAGCATTCTAGAATGGAAACAATACTTGACTATGGTGAAGATGAACCTCCTGGGTTGAAATATTCATATTTGTATGGAATGTTTAGCCTCTGTGTCCCTTTAGATCTTTCTGCAGCAGCTCCACAAGGTTCTACGAACTGTATCTAAATAAAGAAAATATAGATTTAGAAATATAAAAATAACTTGGGTGTTATATAATGCTTACTTGGTTGCATTGGTAGCTAGATATTTCCTGGCCATTTTTTTTACCTTTGAAAATCTACCCCATAATTTTAAAGATATGGTTAGCTGTACATTGAGGCCGAATTGGGATCATGTATCGTTTTACTTAGGTTTGGCTGACCTGAATTTGCAGTGGGCATTTCAATGACGGATGGTCTTGAACACTCTGCCAAGCAAAATAAGTCTTATCATCAACAAATCCTGGCTGGATTTATGAAAGCCAGTTTACTGAAATGGAAATCCAACATGATTAAGTAAAAACAGCAAAGCCAAGATCTTTAGAAGTAATATCCTAAATGTTTCTCCTAAGTGGTTTTCAGTGCAAAGTATCAGCACAGACTGTCCAAGGTAAACTAGACTGAAATACAGCGTACCAAGAAATGCTTACAATGTGGGCATCTTCAGGGCAGGTTTGCACATTATGAAACGTTGCACCAAGCAAATCCGTAAGCACTCATCCTTCCACTTTCCACCATCTTCTAAGGTCTGAAAAGCAAGCCCAAGACAACTCCCTGCATCTGGAGCGCACATCACTCCCAATAAATGAGAGCAGACTGTCTTTTTGGATGAGGCACAACAAAGCAGAAAGGCTGTTGCTGCAACTCAGAGCCCAAGCCTATACCTGTCTACTCAGAAGTAAGTCCCATTATAGTCAATGGACCTTACTCCCAGGAAAGTGTGAATTGGCTTGCAGCCTCATGATAACATGATCCGAGAAAAATGCATAATGAAGTTCTATGGAGCAAAACAACCCAGCACCCAAAACACACTTTACAAAATGTGAATAAACCCAGTTATCCTAACAACCATCAACCTCATATAGCGCTCATAGCCCGTGAAGTGGTTCTCAGTAGAAGTATTCTAGCCATCACGTCGGATATCATGATACCTTGAGTATCATTTAGGCAGTGTGACTTGAATGCAGGAAGGTAAGAGGCCATGATGCCAAGGAAGAGGAGAAGGCATCCGATTGTAACTAATCCTGCTACCCCAGTCTTTCAAAGCTTTTCTCCGGTGCTGTGACAAGCATTGATATAAGTGCTAAATTTGGACCATCATCACTATTTTGAAGCCTTGGCAAATAGCTGTGCATTGTATCTAGTGGGGTATGTGTGTGTGACAACACACACACACACACCAGTTGGGAGGCTTCAGAATCTCCCTTTGTAAGCCTCCTGCTCTGCAATGGGTCTCCTCTCCTCAGACCTGCTCAGTTCCCTTTCCTCCCCCTTCTCCACCTCATTTTGCCTTCTTCCCCTTCCTCTCCCTTACCTGCTCTGGTGGGCATGATGAGGTCTGACCAGAGGCAGATCTAATATAAGGGAGGGCAGAGCTCTAAGTTTTGCAAGAAGCCTTACCTTGCAGTGGAAATCACTCCTCTCCTGCACCGTTTTAGCCAATCCTCACATAACAGGGAAAAGCAACATCTTGGCGTTGCTTACTGGCTACAGCAGCAAGGGAGAGGAGGGATTTACATGACAGGGTAAGGCTCCTTGCAACACTTAGAGCTTTGCCGTCCCTGTAGATCCGCCTCTGGGTCTGACAATATCCAGGGAGCATTGCCACCTCTTGGGGCAGCGTACCCCAAATGGCTGCCGTTCCACTGTTGCAAAGCACTATGGCTGCCCCCCCCCCCCGGTCTGGCACAGAATTAGGCTGTTAATGTGTGCAATAGTGCAATGGCTCCCAAAGTCCATTTGGATGTTGGGAACCCTGTAAGTGTTTGCATGGGTGGGCAGGTGGAGGGCAACAGCGCATCTCCCAGATAGTCTGCTGACTGGCAGGGAAGGGAGTTTCAAACACACCTGGGATCTCTGTGGCTCTCTGGAGGGTCAGGGGAGCCTGCAACCCACCCACCCCGCAGTACAACCAGAGGCTTCAAACTAGTGTGAAAAGCATTTTTAAAAAACTACTTCCTGTTTTCGTTGCAAAATTGGAAGTGGTTTATTTTTGCTTTTTACAGGAGTTTGAAGCCACTGGGAAGTTTTCTGGGCCATTCCCCTTATATTAAAGGGGAATCGCCTTTTTCCAGTTCCCCTGGTGGGTCACAATTCACCTGCTTAGGAACCACTGTGATCATGAATGCCAACCTTGACATGTATGTATTGACAGTGGGAAAATATCTGTTTTCACATACATAAGTGGGGTATCTGATAGCTCTGTGCCATCTTCAAATTCCACAGCAGTATGCCCCTGAATAGCAGATGCAGAGGAGCAGGGGCGGGATAGAGGTATGCCTTCCTTGCCTACTTGTGAGTTGCCAGAGGCAGCAGGTGGGCCACTGAGAGAAACAGGATACTGAGCCCAATGGACTTTGACTTGACCCAGCAGAGATTTTCTTACGTTTTTATGCTATATTCAGTAGCATGACAGGACTGGGACAGGGAAATACGTTTTGCAGGGCTCCACAACATGCTGTGTAAGTTGTCCCACCCCCCTCACTGTCAGAGCCAATCTGGGCAGTGAGAACAATGTGGAAGCGTCCTCCCCACATTGCTCTCAACTTCCAGAATGGCTCTGATGGCAATGAGGAGGGGAAGGTAACACAGCGCATTGAGGTGTCCTGCAAAACGTAGCAACCCAACCGAACCCCCTCAGGATGCTATTGGTTATATTTCAGTCAACATTCACCCAATTTTAATACTGTAAGAGGAGACCAGATAGATACCCACTAGTATTTGCATTTGGTTTACACTTGGGAAGCGCAGAGATACAGTCCTTATTACAACTGGAAGAGCCCCAATCCAAGTCTGAATTAGTCACAGGACTTGCCAGCCTGACCATTTAATTTCTTCTATAACTTGGCTTGCTCTGTTCTATAATGCTTGGTGATTTTACATTCTTTTGCTGTAATTCATGAGTGTAATATACACAGTCGGTCTATATGCACATGAGTGGATAACTCAGTGGTGGGAGAAAAGAAGTTCGCACATGGAATGAACTGGGAGGCAACCAGAAGGAACAGGGACAAGAAAGTGAAATGAAATGTTAAATTGGAAAAAGGTTGGTGCATACACACCCTCAAATACAGCTTGGTATTGGCCTCAGCACTAGGCCAACACTCTTGAAATCTGAGCTGAGAAGCAGTTAGAGTAACTTTAACCACCTGAGAAATGCAATAATCACCCTGAAATGTGCAGCCTGCAATGTTTTATTGCCTGTATAAAATGCAATTTATACATAAAAATAAGGAAAACAGTCAGAGCCATCCATTTATGAGGTATCGTAAATATTGTTATGACATCACTGACAACCGCTCGGGCTCTGCCAAATGTATCTCGGATCCTGAAGCAGTCCCGTATTTACCTTCTAAATATGTTTTCGATCAGCAGAAGCCGGAGTATCTCTTTATGTTTAAAGTGGACATACCATTGCTGCTTCTGGTGTCCTGAGAAAGAGCACCAGTTGGTTCCGCAAACAGGGCTTTTTGGCTGCATTGGGGGCATGAAAAGACATCCCTAAAGACTGAAGAAGGGTTCTCCATCCTTGTATAACTATGGATCTGGCCCAACCACAGCCCTGCCTGGTCCAAATATGAAGGGAGCTTAGCCTACAAATCAGATATGCTAACGCAGTGGTATTTACACTTTTTAGGCTGGGACCCACTTTTTAGATAGGCACTCATGGTGAGACCCACCAGAAATGATGTCGTTAACCTGGAAGTAATGCTATGGCAGGAAGTGACATCATCAAGCAGGAAGTGCTGTCATTGGAGCATAGTAAAATGACACTCTTGAAATGCATATTGGCATTCTTGGACTATAGCAATTGTACAACCATGAAACATCCCTGACAGAAAGCAAGATGAGGACAAAATATGATGTAAAAGCACTGAACTAAAAACAACATTTTAAAAAATGAAAATTCAAACTGTTAACACTCACAAGAGGAATATGACAAGAGTAAGGTCTGCAGTTTCCAAGATGGCTGCTCCTAGCTTTCCGCAACCCACCTGACATCAGGTTGTGACCAGTGGTGTCATCGACTCACCAGTAGACGGTACGCTGGGCGGGACTTAGCGTGATCGACAGCCCGTACACTCACTTCCGCTTTCTTCACGCTCCCCACGCGGCTTTCCCTCGCCTCGGAGGGGGCACCTGCTCACCCAGGCACCCGGTGTGCCCCCCACCCATCCCCCCTGGCGAACAGGCGCTCCCTCCAAGGCAAGGGAAAGCCGCGCAGGGAGCGCAAAGAAAGCGGAAGTGAGTGGACAGGCTGTCGATCACGCTAAGTCCCGCCCAGTGTACCGTCTACTGGTGAGTAGATGACACCACTGGTTGTGACCCACCAAATGGGTCCCGACCCACGGTTTGAATAACACTGTGCTAACGTATTAGGATGACAAATGCATGTATTCATCCTTGCTAGTGTAAGAGAGTGAAAAGAATGGCTTGCCTTCTTTTAGGTAGAAATGAACTGAGATATGCAGGAAGATGCAGATATCATCTCCTGCCAAGTGACCTTGTGGCCAGGAATACTGGGAAGAAATGGAACAGCAAAAAGAAAAAGCAAGTTATTCAAGCATGCCCTAATGCTAGCCTTGGAAGTACACTCTGTTGATTTCAATGGAAGTTTCTTCTGAGCCTGTACTCCTGTATGACCCCTTACTAGGGAATGAGTTCCATTAAATTCCAAGCAAACAAGCCAAGGGCTGTGTTGTAGGTACTGTATCTGAAATATTGCCGCATTTTAGTGGAGGCTCTGAAATATTAGTGGAGGATTGTAAGATGGGTCTGATATAATGGCAAATTAGACATTATCAATGTAGACCAATGATGTAATTGTAGCAAAATGTATGAAACCATTCCAAAAGATGGGTTGTCTGTGCATTTAAAAACAAATTTTAAATGCTTTTATTTAATCTTCTAGTTAGTGCCATCCTTTTGGAATGGACAATCCAGCAAACAAAAACATACATAAAATCCATATCAAAATTGAATTAAACTATTCAGCTTGTGGAAATCCTGCTGCTGCTTCTAGTTTAGCTACAGCCACTTCAAGTCCGTTGGAATGCAAAAAATAATAATAATAATGTACAGCTTTTCCGGAGAGGTTTGGACATTAGCAATTCAGTTCCACTCTGAATTATACTTCAGAGGCTACCTCCAATTATTCTCACTCCATGCTCTTATTAAAATATTATTTGGTGCGCTCAGGGATTATGAAAAGGGATTATTCTCAACTGATTTTCAAGCGTCTAGGCCCTGTCCTTGCAAAAGACAAAATGACCTGAAGTTCTCTTAGGACAGTGTTTTGGGGACACTGTTTTTCCTTTATGTCACATGTGGAAGCTGGAGGAGTCTAGAATGGTCAAGAGTGGTATACTTGGAAAGCATATAATGGCCTTCAATACCCAAAACAAAAACGCAAAATGGCATCTTCCTTATTGTGTATGTTTCATGACAAACTTCTAGAGAGGTCTCCAGTTTCTCTTTCTGTGTTCTAGTTTTCAGCAGTAAGCAACCAACAAGTCTGCTTCAGAAATTATTTGTTGCCTCAGGTCTGTGCATGTCTCCAGAATCCATAGAATCAGTACATTTAACATTTCCCACACCTCTATCCCACTGGTTTTGTACTTAAAGATTCTCCACACACTATTGGAAAGCACCAAAAGAACAAGCATGAGTGAGTTGTGCCTCTATATTTTTCAGTGTTTTCTTTAACTGTGCTCCAAATCTCCATGTCTGATGAGAGCATTCCTAATTCTGAAGCGAATGAGGGCACAACCCTTACCTGGAATTAGGCCAGCATAGTTAGATCAGCAACATTTGGCTGGCAGAAGGGCCACCGTAAAGCATGTTTGGACCATTCTTGGAGCTAGGGAGGATGGTGCTCATCTGTGTGCTGGCCTCTCTTGACTCCCAGAGTGGTCCAAACGCACTTTACTGTGACCCTTGTGCCGGCCAAACTTTGCTGGCATAACTGTGCTGGCCTAACTCCAGGTTAGGATTGTGTTCTCAGGCAGCCCCTGGGCATCTATGAAAGCCCCGACAAGAACATCAAATTCTGAATTTCGATTATGGGATATAGAAGTAAAAACAAATAGTTTGTTTCTATTTTATCCTAGTCATCACAGTGTGTTAATCTAAGTAGAATCCAGTTTGCTATTATAACACAAACAAGAAGGACATGCAACAAACGATTGTATCATCCCACTGCTAAATTGTCTCAAGCAGGCCAATTCCCTCTTTCTGTCCCTCTGCTGTGTTCTGTTGTTGTTTTTATAACAGCTCAACACTTACTGGTTTCTGGAAGCCACCAAGTACAGTCAGTCCATATTAGACTGGGGTCTCGCTGTTGCTGCTGTTGTTTCCTTTTCCTTTTGAAATTCACATTTTGCTGCATGCCTAAAGAATCCTACCCATCTGTAGATATCACAGCTGCAGATAGCTACATTTCAGACACAAACTGGTGGACACTAAGCCACCTGAGTTGACTAATTATATTTCCTAATAGTGTAGTCAATTGGGTTTTTTAAAAAAAAAATTGGGCCTGATCCAGCTAATACCAATCACACTGAAATCAACAGGACAAACTAATTGTGACTACATTCCCACTGACTTCCATGGGGAAGGCTAACTATAGTTGAATAGGACCAACTGAAATTCGTAATTCATAATGGATTGGACCAATAATGAATTGGATCAATTCTAATTCATAACTTGGAAAGAATTATTCAGTTTGGATCTGCACCTGAGCATCTTGATAATCAAGGTTTCTAAATGCTGTTTGTGCGTACTATATGTAATTTGCCTTAGTGTAATCTAATTTATCCTAATCCAGTTCCCCCTTTGGGAAATGCCACAGTAGTTCTAATGAGAAAAACAACAGGCTACTTACTTTGGTCAAAGTTGTTTGTTTGCTAGGCCATTGCATAATGAACCACACAAGGAATAGAGAGTTTCACTACACTACAGAGTTTCCCTGCCTTGAATATCATTTTTGTTTGTGGTGAAATGCAACCTAAGCGATCATTCAAAGATAAATCTAAATAAATAACAAGCCCAGCTTTCAAGCAAACAAATGAATTTGCACTGTTTTATATTCATCATAAATATTTCACTTAATTACTGAGGTACCTTGTTCAGAAATACAAAACAACATTATAAATTTATTAGCACTGTCCCTGCTGATTTTACAGACGTTCCATGGAATGTAAAAGCCAAAAGTAGAAACTGGCTCAAGCGCATACCCAGAAGAATACGCACCATAATCCAATGCTAATCTTGACTGACAAACTATGCTTTGCTGAGCATCTTCTCGCCAATCCTGACTTTCTGCCTTTAATCAGGTGTTACCATATTTATTGTCAAAATCAAGGTCAATTAAACTATGAAACTCAAGCATGGGAAAGAGGTGCATGCACGCGCGCATGTGCACACACACACACACACACACACACACACACACACACACGTTAAGAGTTTTTTAACAAAAGCCGAAGGTAGTCATCTTGTGCAGTGTTTTTTGTAAACTTAGAAGGGTGTCAGAATTAAATCTGGGGTTCCATACAGGCACCTTCTAAGAAAGAATTGCTTAGGAAATAATTGGTTACTGTTCTAATCCTACATGCCTTTCCCAGTGTTTAGATTCGAGGCAAATTATGCTGCAAGATTTTCTAAAAGGTTTACAAATATCAAGTAACTGGGAAAAAAGTACAACTAAATAGAAAAGCAAGCATGAACGTAATTTGGAGCACAGCCCAAACCCCAGGGTGGAATAGGCAGCCTGCCCCATATCCAGCCCGGGGCATGGATTCACTGCCAGGCGACCCAGGGAAAGAGGAAAACATTCCCCCTCCCCCGGGTAACTTACAGCAGCCCGGATGGGGTAC
The DNA here is from genome assembly GCA_029204185.1 of Lerista edwardsae. Classification (NCBI taxonomy): domain Eukaryota; kingdom Metazoa; phylum Chordata; class Lepidosauria; order Squamata; family Scincidae; genus Lerista; species Lerista edwardsae. The sequence goes on from JAJKFI010000014.1 coordinate 2,422,125, forward strand.
TCAAAACTGCAACACTGAAATGGTGGCACAACTCCAAACAGCCAAATCGAGTCAGGTCAGGCAAGGGACAGGAATGAGAACCAGCCCAAAGGCCGGATCCTTTCTCCACACCCCTTCCCAGGGACAAACGGAGGCCCGAGCGCACCCATGGCAGGCGACAAAATGGCGCCTCCAGGACGTCTCCCCGCCCCCGTGCGTCGCTCTGACATGCCTCCCTGTGCCCGGAAAAGCTCCATTTTGGGGCGTTACGGAGGTAAGGAAGGGCGGGCGGGGCGAAGAGCGCGTGGTTTCCCCCGCGGACTGTGCACAATGGCGCCCCGCTGCTGTCCAGCGCCCATGGCTCGCGCCATCCCAGGCTACAGGTTAGATACACGCCTGCCCCTTCCTCCTTCCCCACCTCCCTCTTCCCCATTTCATCCTTCCCCCATCCCATTCCACCTCCCACCGCCCTCCTTGAGACCCTGTTCCAGAAAAGCTGGGCCTCACCTTTGGGCCTCCAGGCTCAGGAAGACTCTGACTGTCTTCCCTTATGATAGCACTAATGTGCATTACAGCACATTTGTGACCCAACTGGGCCGGCACGGGACTTGTGCCAGTCCGAGTAAGGGCTTGGATTGTGCCTTTAAGCTTGTAAATATGTATGGCCATGCAAATAAACAGGAGGTTTAGGAAACCCTTTTTCTTCTTTGGAAATAGAAAAGGAAAAAAAAAGACCAGACATGCAGTGTCCAGGATGCCATAAATTTTCCCAGGGGGAAATAGACTCAACATTAAATTCAACGTATTGTCAAAATTTTTAATCCAGTGCAAAGAATCTTATTCTACTTTGGTAGTAATAGAGTGCATGTGCATGCGTGTGCATGTGCATGCACAGTGCTCTATACTGAGGTTATAAATGGGGATAATGTGCATAAGCACCAATGATATGCACAGACTGACCTCATGAATGGGACCTTGCTTGGTCCTTATGCGTTATCTCCAAGGGAGATAGATAACCCTGAATACTGGATGGCTTTCGGAATCCAACTGAAGTAAATGAGACTTAAGAGACCGCCCAAACGTTCCCTTCCCCGCCCCAGGAGGCCTCAACATTCCGAAACATTCCGACACAGCGAATGCTACGTTGGTGCCACTACGTTGGTGCAGGGAGTGAAGTGGGAGTCAGCTGCTAGCAAGGGAAACGGAGGAAAAGGAAGCACACGGCCTCCCCTGCTCAGGTATTCCAAGGTGAGGAAGGGTCTGGGTGTAGAGAGAAGCACAGCATGTGAAACTGCAGGCTGCTCAACCTGCTGCTCAACCTGACCTGCAAGCCTCACATGCAAGCCAAGGCACAGGCAAGCACGGGTCATTCTGGGGGGTCAGTGCCCGGGTGCGCCCCCTGCAGGTGCCGCCCCCACCCGGCTTCCAGCTCCGGGAAGCAACTGCGCGGGCTTGTTTAAGCTGCAACCTGGCCGCTTTCCCAAGCAGTTTTGCTGCAGCCACCGCACTAAAGCTGCTCAGAGAAGCGGGGCTTTCCAGAATGACGCAGCAACCAAGCGCCACCACATCACGCTGGGAAGCGACCGTGCATGTGGCTGCTTTCCAGAGTGGCTTCAGCGGGGCAGCCACAGCAAAGCCGGTCTGGGAAGCAGCCATGTGTGGCTTTGCGGCCACTGCTTGAGGCAGCCTTGCAGAGCGCACCTGGTTGTTCCGACAAGTGGCTGGGAAGCCATTTCTCAGAGCAACCAGTGCTTCTTGGACTGACCAGGTGCACTCCAAAGGGCCGGCCGCCCCTTCTCGGAGGGGTAGGGTTGCCCCTCCGAGAGGGCAGGGAGCTGCACTGGGTTGCTCCAGGAAGTGGCTTCTGCCTCGGAAGCCGCTTCCTGGAGCAACTTTGCACTCTAAATCAGTGGCAGGACTCTAAATCGTCACCTGCCCTCCCTAGCCCAGCACCCGGGGCATTTGCACCCCTTGCACCCTCTCAGGTCTGCCACTGCAGGGCTCTCTGCAGAGAGAAAGAAAACCAGGTCCTGGATCATTGAGGGGGGGGGGAGCCAATTCCAGTAACAAGCCTAGATTCTGTGTACACGGGCACAGTCCACGTGTGTTAAAGGAAACAGCAGTGCAGTCCTGTTTTTCCCTCCACGTGTTCCGCTCCTTTGATTGGAAGCCGTGTGAAAAGTACATATGGTTTCGTCTAAAGCGACACTGAATGTAACGTGTCACCTCCTGGGAGTCCGAGTCTTGGCAAAAAGAACATCAACATTCCTTGAATGGCTGTGGACGTTTCCTAATTGGGAAGCTGCAGTTTTGTCGGTTTTAAGGACAGAGACAGAAGGACTGACTGTTCATGCATTCCACGCATACAGAAGGGAGTGGGAGGGAAGGTCCCCTATCATACAGTCAGAGCCAATGTGCAGACAGTTTATATAAGTGTATCACAAGTGAACACGTGTAAGGGGTTGTGGTCTGATAGGTGTGAGTCCCTCTGTGGACGCTGACCATGTAACAAGTGTACCGTCGTAGAGAGAAACTGTGAGCGAGAACACTGAAACATTTCTCACTGAAGTTAGCTGGAACTGGAGGTGGAGCTAAGGGGAAACTGCTCTCTGGAGACCAACTACTTCTTAAAGGAATGTCTGTTTGCTTCCAATGTGCTCTTCTGGTATATTTGTAAATAAAACAAATGTTGGAAAGATATAAGAAACTCGAATGCTCTCTTGTCCAAAGGACAAGGAATCTAAGGGACAAATTAAGCATAAGGCAGGAGATGTCTGAAGGCTTTCAAATGTATCCTTTCGCTTGAATGTCTAATAGCGGGTGATTAGTGTCAAGGCAATTTAGATGTGGGGTTTGCAACAGGGCAACAATATGGGGAGGAAAAGGTTTCCATAAAAAAACCAAACCTCTTTTCAGAGGAAAATGACATTAGGGGCACAATCCTAACCTGGAGTTAGGCCAGCACAGTTAGGCCAGAAAAGTTTGGCTAACAGAGGGGCCACCTTAAAGCGTGTTTGGACCACTCTCGGAGTCAGGGTGGATGGTGCACATCTATGTGCTGGCCTCTCTGACTCCGAGAGTGGTCCAAACATACTCTGCAGTGTCCCTTGTGCCAGCCAAACTTTACTGGCCTAACTCCAGGTTAGGATTGCACCTGGGAAGTTGCATTCACACATCGTCAACATCACTAGTTTGGCCCTAAACGCTAAAACAGAATTCCTGAAATGTCTTAGTTCTCAGGGAAAGAGGAAGGTGTCACAATATTTTCAAGTCGTCTTTTTTTTTTTTTTTTTGTAAACAAACCACAAAAACTGGCTCTTATATGGGGAAAAGAAAAGAGAAAACTTTCATTTTGGCACCCTTTAATCCCATAAAAAAAAACTGAACATCAGTGGATAAAACTTAGATGTCTGGTTTCAGCCAATTATATACATCCATAGCTATATCCAGGCCGACAGACAATATATAAAAACTATCTAAGTAATTTTGAATCAAACGCTGGGATAAAATCTCCAGACCAACTTGAGAAGTTTATGATACCTATTATAAGATTCTGAAATCAGGGATATCCGTTATATTTTATGGAGCCAGAACGTTCTGGAATGAAGGCAGCCCTCCGAAATATGGACAATAATGAAGGGTTGCTGGCAACCCAGATAGGAGAGGCTGGAGAGATCTGGCACTCAGAAGAAGAACAAGAGGAGTTAAACGAGCTGTTTTTCAGCGGAGGACTAGAACTGGGGGAGACAGCCAACTTCCTTCCAGTTCTGTGTGAACCAAAAGGAGAGACAGAGAGAAGCGACAGACAAGGTAGGGAGGGTGTCCATTTGAAGGATTAAATTGTCATAGCAGCAGAAGTAATAGGGATTACACAGTGGGTTTTGAAATTGCCAAGATCACAGGGAGATGGGAACAGGATTCTGCCTATCATGTCTAGGTCAGATTTTCAGAGTGCATTACTGTCTGTCGGTCTGTCTCCTCCCCGTCTACCCCCTCCTCTCTCGGAATATTGCACTCAAAGGTAGCACGGTAACTTCGGATCTGTTAGTCGTTATTTCAGGATGGAATGTCTGGCTTTTTATGGCAATTTTAATTGGTGACAGTGCTCCATGCTTCAACCATCCTCAATCTGGCACTGATGTGTTCTCATGTCCTGCTTAGTGACATCCTGCATTCTCATCCTGTCTCAAGGCTGAGCACAGTGCTTCCGTGCTGCAAAGGTTGAACATCCCACCCCCGTCCCAGACTCCTTTGGAATGCCGCCTTCCATGCTTCAGTGCAGATTGCACGGGCCTTTGCCATTTGGGTGGGAGTTATTTCCCCAGTCAGTATATAAAAAATACATGAATAATGGATAACATTAAGGGCGCAAGCCTAACCTGAAGTTAGGCAGGCATAGTTAGACCAGCAACCATTCGGTAAGTACGACATCAAGTGACCACTTGCACGTGTGAAGTGGCCATCGCAGGTTAAACCACAAAAGCGGGGCTCTGTTATCACTTTGTGCTGTTTCAAACAAAAACATAGTAGAAGTAGAGGTGCAGTTCACCTCATTCAGGTGAGTAAGAGTGATCAAGTAACAAGTCATTGACAGCTCAATCCTTCCCACCCCCCTGCCAATACAGGTGAGCCAAAATGGCTCACACTGCAGCCTACAGGGGGTGGTCCCAGAGGTATCCTCTAGGCAGTGATGTCATGCAGGGGGTATGTGGGGGTACGCGAGTACCGGTTCCTAGGATTACGGCTGGCCCCGCCTATTCACCCGCCCACTCATTGACTCCGCCCCCTGCAACGTTTGAATTTCCTGCACGTTTGAGTTGCCTGCACATTCTCAGAGCCAGGCAGGCAGGCAGGCAGGCAGCAAGTGGAGCCTTGCCTTGCCTTGCCACTGAAAAATGAGCTGCTCTGGGGTTTTGGAACTGTTGGGTCACTTTAACATGATGCCAGGCCTCCTTAACATGTTCTGGGAGTGCTGTGGAATACTGTTGCAACTGTTGGGTCAGTTTAAAATCGTCTGAGGCCTCAAAAAGGGCTTTTTTCATGTCACTTCCTGCCACAACATCACTTCCGGCTTATGACGTCACTTCCGGTGGGCGGGTCCCGACACGTGCCAATCAAAAGTGAGTACCTGTTCTTAAATCATTTAGATGACACCACTGCCTCTAGGTAAGGGAACATTCATTCCTGCATATTTGTGGGCAAGCCTCTGCGGTGCAGAGAGGTCTACTCAGACCCGCACCAGCGAAACTGGTCCTGAGTCAATAGGACTGGGTCTGGAGACACTGCTGCCAAACCCACCCTTTTACCAGACCCAATCTGCCCTTCCTTATCTCATTCCTGCCCTGTTCTGTGCTGTCCCATCCCATTGCCACCTGAGTAAGCTCTCCCTCACTTAATTCCACTCTTGTTCTGCCCTCCTTGACCCCAACCCATCTCCTCCGCCAACTTAGCATCAGCGGCAGTCCTTTGTCAGTCCACTGTTGTGTGCAGGGCTGCCCCAACCTTGTTGCAAAGGGCTGGCAGGGTGTGGTTTCATGCACTGCCGGCAGGCTGTTTTCAACTGCCTTAAAGCGCTCATCACCATCAGAACGCTCGTTCCAGGGGTGGGGAGTGTGCTTAGGATTGGACCATAAGTGACAAGACATGTGCGTGCCTGTGTAGGCATGGAGTCACCTCAATTTGTAATTTAGACAAATGCCAGTCAGTATTTGTAAATTTTGGTTTGTCTTATTAGGAGCATAAGGGAGAGTTATTGAACTCCCACTGGAGTTCTGTATATAAGATGCACCACTTCAGCCTGCAATTAAATGCTCCTAAACAGTGGTGAGCCTACCGATTTGTTGGCAGGGGGGTATCACTTGCCCCTGGCAGTGCACTGGTGGAAGGGAGGGGGTCACGCAGAGGCATGTGGCACTGCCTCAGTGAGCAGTGTTTGGCCCACCCACCTGCCTTATATCTATATTCCAGACATTGGGCGCATGGCAGGGGTGGCTCAGGGGGCAGGGAGCCGGTGCAGGGGGCAGCAGTTATGGGACCTGCACCAGGGTGGAGGTTCAGGTAGGTCTGCCACTGCTCCTACCCAGAGGCGTCATGCAGCCGGAATGCTGGGCAGGAGGAACGGGTGAGCGGCAGCCCGTGGGGGTGGGGAAGACAGCAAAACGGACCGGAATACAACAGGCGGGCTGCCGCTCACCCATTCCTCCTGCCCAGCGTTCCGGCTGCATGATGCCTCTGCTCCTCTCTCTCTCTCTCTCTCTCTCACACACACACACACACACACACACACACACACACACACACACAGAGAGAGAGAGAGAGAGAGAGAGAGAGAGAGAGTCATGCAGAAAACTAGATCTGGAATGGTGGGCGGGTGGGCGAGGGAATCTTCTGGATCCAGGTCCCCAGCTGGAATCCATTGGCAATCAAAACTTTTTGGATTGGGCACCACTGGTTAGGCTAGTCAGATGCTTCCAAACATCTCTGTGCAAATTACGCATCCTCCAACCTAGCTTACAGTTGTAAAAAGCCTTAAGAACTGGCACCTTCATTCACAGTGTCAGAAGATGAGCGCTGTGTGGGCAGGGAAACTTAACGATCTAATCACATGCAGAGGAGGCCCTTCCAAAACAACATGAGGCATATTGGCGGCAGCAGTGTCTGCCTTCCAAGATGAACCAGGATTTTGGAGAAAGAAAAACCTCACTCTCTAAAGCTGAAATTCACTGTGCATTTAAGCACAGGAATGGCGATGATGCTACTCAAGCCATTTTGGATGCCTGTAGCTTCCCTAGCAATGTTCAGCAATGTTCAGTGCATTGCAGCTGGAAAAGTTGAATAGGATTGGGCCCTATGTCTGTTACTCATACTGATTATTTTTTTCTTTGGTGCTAAAGAACTGGGGGTGTAATCTTAACCAATTTTCCAGCACTAGGGTAAGGGCGATGCAGCTCCAAGGTAAGGGAACAAACATTCCCTTCCCTTGAGGAGGCCTCCGTGACTCCTACTCCGCTCCAGGATGCTGCCCAGGCCCCACTGGCACAGCTATGTCAGTGCTGGAAAGTCGGTTAGGATCGCACCCTATATTATATAGATTATTCAACAGAGATGGAAGCAGCTCTGGGAATGAAAGGGGCAACGTTTAGATGAGAAGCTACTTAATGAGAAGCTGCTTAAATGCCTTGGAAGAACAGAGGCGGAGGGTGCTGCGGGGGGTGACAAGCGCAATGGGCAACAGCTGTGGCGGGGCACAGCAGCGTGGAAAAACCCATGCACTTTTTGGGGGCCCCACCCTCCCTTGTGCTCAGATCACTCCTTAATGGAGTGATGCTGGGCACAGGGAGGTGTGGCCAGGCGATGCATGGGATGGGGCAACCACACTGGGGGCATGATGACGTCACTCCACCCCAGGTGTGCCGCGATCTGGGAATGGCTCTGCCTCTGAATACTTGCTCAGTTGCAGTCCTGGGTGGCCAGATTTCCAGTTGTGTGGAGGAACCTCCTGTATGTTCAGCACTGCCCTCCACTGAAAGTGGGGACACCCAGGAGTGTAGCCAGTAAATGTGTTATCAGGGGCATTGCTACTCTACTTCAGAAAGTAACTTCTACCTGTAGGTTTTCTACTTCTACCAAACATTTCTACTCAGTACACCCAGAGCCATTTAACCCTAAATAAGCCATTGAGAGTACCTTTGGCTCTTCACTTTGATCCCACCATGATTACTGAATCACATCGTCTTATCTAGGATTGTATCTGGCAGTTTGATCATGATGTGGATCCAGCGGATTTTTAGTAGGGGACTTGCGAACGATTGGAAAGTGCCAGGTTTCCAAAGAAGAAGGCAAGAGAACCACTTGATAGTCCTTAAAGTCCAATTCATTTCTGCAAACCTCAGCATGATCAGTGGTTCTCAAACTTTTTCGCACTGGAACTCATTTTTTAGAATGACAATCTGTCTGGGACTCACCAGAAGTGATGTCATGGCCAGAAGTGCCACCATTATTATATCAGAGCCTGCTGCTTTCCTGAGAAGGCAGCAATAAGTTGTGTTACTTCTCAGCCATTTTGCAATAAAAGTGAATCAAAGAGGGGGGGAAGCCTATTTACAACCTTGACAGGAGCAAAACAACCACGCAGCCCTCCCCCTTTCCAGCACCCCATCTTCCCATATTTTTAAAATGGCTGCTGTAGGTGCTATGTGACCCACCTGAAATTGGCTCCCGACCCACAGTTTGGGAACCACTGCCATAGATGAATGATGCTGGGCCTTAATAAGAAAGATCAACGTCATCCACTCTGTACTTATATATACTCTCTGTCTGTCTGTCTGTCTGTCTGTCTGTCTCTCTCTCTCTCTCTCTCTCTCTGTGTGTGTGTGTGTGTGTGTGTGTGTCTGTGAGAGAGAGAGAGAGAGAGAGAGAAAGAGAGAGAGAGAGAGAGAACAATTGAATTATGAGGAGCTGCTTAGCAAGCAAAAGTAAACATCTTTTGGCAATTTAGTTCTCCATTTTGCAGCCTGGCTGTGCAATTCAAATGGGTGAAATAACACAAACACCCTTCTGCTAGCCAGTTTGTTTAACAAGGGGAGTCGTGAGCTTTCGGAACACTACACTCGGGAATGGGGCTCTTTCATGAGACTGCCAGCTGGAGGAGGGGAAGAAAGGAAGGGGGCAGGAGAGGGAGGCTTAAGCAAACTGCAAACTGTGGCTGCCTGGGCACGGTTCAGAACTGCCACCTCGTCGGCAGAAGAGTCGGGATCAGCTGTGGGAATCCTGCAGCACGTTGCTTGCTGGCTGCCATCGGCAGCAAATGCCCCTGCAAGAAGGAGGGCGAAGGCACTGCTAAAGAGGTAGCTGGGAGTGAAACCAAACCACAGAGCGAAGACAGGAATATGCAGAATTTTTTTTTTATTACTCTAAATGGGAAGGATAAAAAAATGTGGAAAGATGTGTGTCCTACTTTTCACATATGTGAAATGTGAAAACGAGAAAGGAGAGAGGAGGGGGAGAGGGAGAGGAAGAACTAGAGAAAAAAAGAGAGACTACTAAAGAAATGAGCCCCCCCCCCCGTACAGACTGCCTGACGCCAGATGGCTTCTTCTAATAAATATTCAACCTTAACTCAGTTCCCATGTAACTTTATTGTAAAGCTGCCAGCACACCCACACAGATCTGGGCCAGCAAAATGATTACAGTAGTACAAACAAAATAGTGCAATAGAGGAAACAGGCAGACAGGATCCTGTATACAGAAAGGCAGGGCTGCAAAGATGCGAGTCAACAAACCTCTTCGAGACTCACAAGCTCAACGTGACGAGGATAGAGGGAAAGGCAAAAAGAAAAACAGCCAAACAAACAAACGCACGCACGCACAAAACTCACCACTATTTCCTTCCATTGTTGGAACTTCTTTTTGTAGGCACTGCAAATGGCATATTCGAAATCAAATCCAAAATTTATCTTTATGTCAGTAATTCAGATCTGTTAAAGAAATGGTAAATCTGCTCAAATGTCTGTTGACTTGTTTGCCCACTGACAATAAAAGATCATTAAAGACCATTAAAGACCCCTATGGCATTTGCTGTCTGGGGAGGGAGGGACGGAGTGTTCAGTGGGTTTCATGATTTGCACTTGCGTTTAATAAAGTTAAACCACAACCTCATTCTGGTGTCTTCCTTGGGGGTGGTGCAAGGATAATAGGCAACCTTAGAATGCCAGCTGCAGGGGCATGGCAACAGGATGCAGGCATCTTGTTGTCTCTTGTGCTCCCTGAGGCATCTGGTGGGCCACTGTGAGATTCAGGAAGCTGGACTAGATGGGCCCTTGGCCTGATTCAGCAAGGCTTTTCTTATGTCCTTACACAGCATTCTTTGAGGCAAAAACAAAGCACCATATTATTTGTTCTTTACAGTAATGCCTGAAAACTCAAAAAAAAAAAATTCTAACTTGCAATTTGGGGTCCTCTCGTTTTTTGTTTTTATTTCCTCAGAGCTGGATCATGAAACTTGAACGCACCAGCCTGGAAAGCCCAAAGTGATTAAAATAGGGTCTTGACCAAATTCAACAGAACATATTCAGATTAAAAGCAAATTTGGAGAAAGAGGACATGACTCCACTGGCGTGTATTTGTGGATACCCTGGAACAAGAGTAATCGTTTGCCTTGGGGGGAAAAAAGAAAAGCTAGCAGAGGTACATACTGTTCATTTCTTGGCCTTATTGCTAGAGGTTTTGCTTGCTGAATTGCTCTTAATTAGAGACTGGAAAATGTGGGTAGTCTGTTTCAAACTTCTACCTACAGCTAAGGCAGATTTTTAACAACTATTCGTGTGCCAGTGATGTATCAGGTAGCTACGATTACACAGTAAAGTGACTTGGGGAGAACCGAAAGCAGTGTTTGCCCATTCCTCAAATCTAATCTGGGAAGGCAGGGAGCTAACCACTCTCTTGGCACCAAACAGCTGATGTGATAGAAAGATAAAAGAATAGCAGCAACTGAAATATAGCCCTGAAAATCAGGAAGGATTTCCTGATGATGAAATTAACTCCCAGGACGAGAGAGCAAGAGGTACGTGAATGTGAAATGTGGCTTCCCATCGCTGCCTGGTAGAATGGAATTCTGTACCGGGACATGTTGCAAACGATGGACGTCTTCCAGTAGGAACGTCAATATAAAAGCATGAGAACTGAGCAAGAGGTTAAACGTTGCAAAGTCCTCTCCCCTTTTGCAATAGATTCTGGAACTCTTTTTCGGTCACAGATCCCCTTTGTCCATTTTGCTGGGTCCTTTTGCTCACCACGACCTGATTGGCTTGCTATTATCAGTAACATACCCGGTGTTGTCCTTGGCTTACCAGCTTCTTTCAAGACATCTCCGTGATTTCTGGCTTTCAGTTCTCCCTAGAGAATTGTGGTGCATTGTCAGTCATACCTCATGCCCAGCCACGTTGCTGCTTTTTCTGGGATCTCTTGCCAGCTTGCCTTACCCTACAGCTGGATTTGGTAAGAGTTTCAAATGTGGGCACCGCAGACTCTTTAACATTTCAAAAAGGGGCCCTCTTGAATTCCCATAACTGCCCCAGATTTCTCAAACCAAGGATTGCTTCTCAAAGCCCCTCTATAAAACACTATCACAATGGTTCTCAAACCTTTCAACACCAGGACCCACTTTTTAGAATGACAGTCTGTCTGGAACCCACCGGAAGTGACGTCATGGCCAGAAGTGCTGTCGAGACACCAGAGCCTGCTGCTTTCCTGAAAATACAACTATAAGTTGGGCTATTTCTCAGCCATCTTCCAATAGTAAAGTGAATCAGAAAGGGGAAAAAAGACTATCTACAACCTTGACCCAAGCAAAATAACCACACAGCCCTTCTTATTTCCAGCATCCCATCTTTCCATATTTTCAATATGGCTGCTCTAGGTACTATGTGACCCACCTGACCCATGGCCCACTGGTGGGTCTTGACCCACAGTTTGGGAACCACTGCACTAGTAAACATACCTACATCTTTCTACTTCTGAAGTCCCCATCTCGATGCTGATAGGAATGTAACCAGGATGAAGCCACCATAGAAAAATATAGAGGTTTTTGGGTTCTCATTGAATGCCAGAGGCTTGCAGAGGGCTGAAACATTTTTATGACAACCATTGGGGGCAAAAAGTCCCAACATGCTTTGCTTCCAGGGTGAGTCAGAGCGCAATCCAACCCAGTGCTGGATTGGCAAAGCCGGCCAGCCAGCGCCAAATCCAACGCTGGGTTGGCGAGCCTGGAGCCTCCCCACAGCAAGGGCACGTTTGCACCCTTAACATAGGGGAAGCTCTAGCCATCCCTATGCACTCCTCGGATCTGTGCCTGTTGTTTAGCAGGTGAAGATCTGAGGAGAGTGCGCAGCCCGAATCGGGGCCGCACAGCCTCCTGAACAGGCTTAGGATTCAGCCTTATGGCTGATTTCCAAGCATCTGCTTCCCGATGCCAATCCTACTGCTGCCTTGGCAGGGAGCCTCCCTCACGCTGGCTGGCTTTGGCTGATGCAGGCAGTGCCGGTCCCATTGCTCTAGTGCCGATGCAGGGGTGCCATGCAGCGCCCCCCATCAGTGGCGCTAAGCACGCTTCCTTGGATTGCGCTGTAAAAGTTAGAAAGAGTGACGCTGTGACATCAACAAGGTCAACTTCCTGCTGGAAAGGACTCTCAGTTTTAATGTCAACCTTCTTACAGCAAGGGTTGGAACTGCACTTCATGGGTGACTGTGTGGAAGACTGACAGTGACAGGGGAAAAGAGGTAAAGAGAAGGAAGATCTGAAACAAAGAGCAAGAGCAAGAGGGAGTGAGAGAAGGGTAAGGAGGCCTGTTCAGTGCAGGTTACTTCAACCTAACATTCAGTGGTGTCATCTAAATGATTTAAGAACAGGTACTCACTTTTGATTGGCACGTGTCGGGACCCGCCCACCGGAAGTGACGTCATAAGCCGGAAGTGATGTCGTGGCAGGAAGTGACATGAAAAAAGCCCTTTTTGAGGCCTCAGATGATTTTAAACTGACCCAACAGTTGCAACAGTATTCCACAGCACCCCCAGAACAGGTTAAGGAGGCCTGGCATCATGTTAAAACCCCAGAGCAACTCATTTTTCAGTGGCAAGGAAAGGAAAGGCTCCGCTCGCCGCCTGCCTGCCTGCCTGCCTGGCTCTGAGAACATGCAGGCAACTCAAACATGCAGGCAATTCCAACGTTGCAGAGGGCGGAGTCAACGAGTGGATGGGCGAATGGGCAGGGCCAGCTGTAATCCTAGAAACCGGTACTCGCGTACCCCCGCGTACCCCCTGCATGACATCACTGCTAACATTGTAATGCAAGTCGTGCTTACTCTGAAGCCAGACCCATTGAGACCAGTGACACTGAAGCACAGAAACGTGTGCATTTTGTGACATCTTATTGCAGGGCCTTGCTTGTAAATAGTATGAAGCTGGCTGCCCTGGGGCCAGGGAGCAGTTAGACCCAGGTGTGTCCCTGGCCCACGTGCTGCCCTGGGGCCAGGGAGCAGACTGCCACCCCCACCCCCACACTCACCTCACACATTGTGACACCTTGCATGACATCCCTTCGAGGGGTGTAGCTAAAGAAGTGCAGGGGGTGCAATTGCACCAGGCAACAAGCTTTAGGGGCGCAGCTTTAGGGGAGCTTAACACTAGTGGCCAAAATTGTGAAAACCTTGCTATGTATGAATAATACCATCATGGTATATACCATTTGATGCAGAATTTAATGCAGAACACAATAAAATAAATATTTTTACTCTATCAAACATTATGGCCAAACCCCAAAACACGAAAATACAACTGTCATGTAAAAATCACGAGTTCGTTAAAATCAAGTTTTTTAGGAACAATACTGTCTTGCTATATATCATTCGATGTGGAATTTCATTCAGAATGCAATGGAACAAACTGAAGTGTAATATCTCAATTCTATCAAAGGTTATGGCCAAAACAACAACAACAACAAGCAAATGAAAATACAACTGTGATGTCACTTCCTGTTGTGACCACTTTCGGGGCATCATTTTGACCTCTGCACCCGGCTACACTTCCATTAGCTACGCCAGTGAACTTTTTGCCTTCTGAAAACATTCTAACGCTTTTGGACAGCTTTTGAACAATACTTCCAGTTTTCAGATAGCCTCTGGAGGGCCTGCCACCCAGGGGCACTTGCCTCACTGGGCTAATGCCAGGGCTGCCACTGGTTTGACCTTTGATCCATCAAGCCCAATATTGTCTGCTCTGAGAGCAGCAGCTCTTCAGGGTCTCAGGCATACGTCTTCCCCATCCTCTGCTATCTGACCCTTTAACTGCAGGTGCTGGAGTTTTCTGCAAGTGCTGCACCAATAGGCAAAGAGCTGCCCCTTTATTTTGCACTGCTGAAGGCTCTTCTCTGCCTGTTTGCATGTTGTATTCATTTACGCTGCAATAGCTCGTCCTGCCGTGATTTCAAAGCAAACAGGGTGTTTATTATTTTGGTTACAGATATTCTAGAAAACATAATTGTCCTAGAATATATTATCATACCCAACAGTTCAAATTTAACCTCACCAGCTGCAGCATGTGAAATGGCAAGCTGTGCACAACGTGGTGCCTTAGTGTTCATGCGCAAGCATTGTAGAGACATATGACCAATTTCACCCACACCTGATTCAGAGGTTTGACTTCTAGTGAATCCGGGAGGGGAGGGGGCTGAAATCTCAAGAATGGCAATTCTGGCCACGTATCCTCAACGCATTTTTAATGCATCCCCAAAAAGGCAATATAGGGACAAAATATGGACAGTGAGAAGATCTAGTTGGGAGTGTCTTAGATAAATAGGCACCACGGATGAAGCACCATGACGCTGATGCAATATTGGGAGCTGCAGTTAATATGGAGGATCTCAGTCAAGGACCTACCATTGGGCGAGGGGGCACCAAAGTCCTGGGTACTGAAGCTCCTCGGGCTGGCAATTCACGACCCCCACCCCTGCCTCTTCATATCTTCAAAATGGAGCCTGGGGGATGGAGCAAAGCAGCACACGAGGGCGGGGAACGAGCGGAGGGGGTGCCTCTGTCACCAGGCAGGTCATTTGCTGGGTCTGCAACTGGAGGATCTCAGCTCTCCATCCTTTTTAAGCTTGATTTCTTTTAATTGCAATATGGATTTCAACCAATATCACAGAGCTAACGGAACATATACTATGGAGATTAAGTTTTGGTCTTTGAGTTTCACATAGGCTTGAGATGAATACTATAAGCCCCCCCCCCCCAGTAATGTCATTCAGGGGGAACGGACCAGAACGGGCATTCCAGATCCTAACGGGCTCCGTGGCTGGTTCCGGGTTCCCGACAAGTACCAATCAAAAGTGAGTTCCTGTTCCTAAATCATTTGAATGACACTACTGCCCCCCCATACACACACACACACACACACACACACACACACAGAGAGAGAGAGAGAGAGAGAGAGAGAGAGAGAGAGAGAGAGAGAGAGAGAGCTTCCTAGGCATAACCTGGGTGCAAATATGTGGACCATGATGTCTACTAATTCACTTGATCTAAGGTCAGCTAAGAATTTTATCAGTATGCTTAAAGATTCTCTGTGTCATTCAGCCAATGCCTTAATGACCCATCAATCAGGCATAAAGGTTTATGGTCATTAATAAAATATGACAGTTTCATTAAGTGTGTGTCAAAGGTATTCCTTCCTTGAGGCTACTGCTTCTCTCAGCCGGTGCTGCAAGCACCGCTGGTGGTACTTCAGTTTGATAGGCAGTTCTTACCTCTGTCGATGATTTGACATGCGTGTGAGGTAGTGATACGTGGTCCGTGTTTTCTCTCTCTTTATTTCCTTTGAATTTAAAGGGTGCAAGAGGCACACAGTTATATATACACATGTACTTGGCACTGGGCACCTGCCTGGAGAGCAGAAGGCCAGACCAATCATGTGGCTATTGCATCACGACTGCATTGCGACCCTGTCTCCAGGCGCTCAGCGACAATGGTCTAAATTAAGAATGTGTGAAGTCATTTGGACCCGGTTTGAACCCCCTTTTGGTTTTTCAGCTCTTTAGTCAACTTTTGTGTATCTTCACCCTTGTTTTGGTTTTCCTTTCACCATGGAATTATATAGTTGCACCATTGGCTAGTACACTGAAGGTGCAATCCTAACCCGGAGGTAGGCCAGCGCAGTTAGGCCAGCAAAGTTTGGCCGGCACAAGGGACACCGTACAGTATGTTTGGACCACACTCAGAGCCAGAGAGGCCAGCACACAGACCAGCACCATTCTCCCTGACTCCGAGAGTTGTCCAAACGTACTTTATGGTGGCCCTTGTGCCCGCCAAACTTTGCTGGCCTAACTGTGCCCGCCTAACTCCAGGTTAGGATTGTGCTCTAAGCCTTGCAAAAGAGGTTTTGAGCAAAGAAGGAAGGACCAGAAGGCAATTGGAGAGGGCTGTCTTTTGCTGCAGGAATGACTATGTGCCAAGCTGCCCAGTAATGTACATAGCAGCCATCCATGGAGATAGTAATACTTACAAATGCTGTTTCTTGCAAAAGTGGTTCAAAAGAGGAGGACGTGATGGACAAGTTAGTAGATGGAACAGAAGACAAGGAAGATGGGAAAAGAAAGCTATGCTAGGTTACCTAAGTCTTGCATATGGTTTCAATGGTGGAAGTTATTCCTGAAGATATGAAAAGGAAGATATTCCATGACTATAGTAGATATCAATAATACATGATTTAAACCAATTAAATAATGATAACATTGAAAAACGTTGCCTAATAGATTGACAGCCTGCCCAAAATTTGAAAGCATTGCCACATATTTTAATAAAGATCCAATCCAAATTCATCCGTAAAACAGTACTGCTCTAGCAAGTGTTGATTTTTCCTCATTCTTAAAGGTTTCTCAATTGTTATGGCTCCTTTTTGTAGGCATTGTTAAAAATACTTTCTATACAGAAGAAAATACAAAATAACATAGCAGCTAGTCTGCTAAATGAGATGAGAGCCTTTAATGATTTATTAATAACTACTTTCTGCAACGTTTCTAACCACTGAAGAGAAATCAGACCACTAAATATATTAAGATCTTCCCTTTGGAGAGGCAGAAGACTATGGCAGATGTCAGAACATCATCAGATTTACAAGAAGAATGTATCTACTTTTCTACCTGGTAAGCTCCTTGCTTCTGAAGCCTGACTCATGTGTTATTATAGGGCTACTACTATTGCACAGTACCGTACTTGTACAGTATTACAGAGTACTGTTCTTTAATTGATGTTATAGAATAAACCAAGTACTCCATCACAAGGTAATCTGGTGCCAGAACACTGCCAGGAAGCTGAAACCTTCTCACGTACATCATCAGCTTTCTCGCCACTCACTAAGCATGTAAATCAGCAGGAAAGGCAGGAGGGGTGCGTGAAGACAGAACAGGGGTGGCAGTGACACTGGGCATGGAGGGGGCATAATGGGGGTGGAAGGGTACTGAATCCTATCCCCCTTTCCTGCAACCAGTGGCGTTGTGAGGGGGGTGGGCTGCACCAGGTGACACGCACAGGGGGAGTGACACCACCAGGGACCAACATTGCTAAAATTGTGGTTTTAAAACAGCATACCATCATGCTATATACCGTTGGATGTGGAATTTCACCTAGAATTCAATGGAAAAAAATCCATTGAATATGGATTAATATTGAATATGGAGTAATATCCATTGAATATGGAGTAATATGGAGTAAAAATCCATTGAATATGGAGTAATATCTCCACTCTACGAAAAGTTATGGCTAAAAACCTAAAATCCAAAAATAAAACAATGTAAAAATCACATTTTTTTTAGAATTGCGGTTTTACAGAATAATGCCATCATGTTATATACCATTGGATGCAGAATTTCACGAGGAATTCAGTGAAAAAACCGGAGTGTCATATTCTATCAAAAGCTATGGCCAAAAAACTAAAAATACTGAACAACTTTTTTATGTAAAAATTGCGATTTAAAAAAATATCATTATGAGGAGGCTTTCTGCCCACTAACTTCCCTCTGCAGGATGCAGCACAAGCCATGCTGGCACCATTGCATAGGCTTTTGGGAACTTAGGTAGGATAGGGCTGTTGGTCTATAGCTTGTTAGTTACAGACTAACGTTGATGTTCAATTCTGACCAAGTTTTCTGTAAAGGCCACAGACCAGGGACAAGTATGATTCCATCAATGAATAATAGTAATTATAAGTCTTTAGACTTAATCCAGGCAAAGCGTGTGCTGTGTGTGCCTGCCATTCAATAAGAGGAATTAAAAAGTCAAGTGCATGTAGCATTAAAAATGAATGATAAGTTTAAGGAATAAAATAAGTAAAAGACAAACATGCATGTTTCATTACATAGGAGGTAGCAGTGCCACCGGCAACCTTTGCTTTAATGTGAGAAGAAGAAAAAATCCAGGCAGTGCTGATCAAACAGTATGCAAGAATGAAGATCAAGGTATATTTAAGGAAAATGCTATAAAGAGTTTGCAGCAATGTAGGGGAAAATAGAATGATTAATGTTGGCTTCTGCTTGACAGTGCTCTATTACAGTGTGCTTTCCTTTGAAAACATGTGGATCAGAATATGAATAATATAATGCAGAACATAACGATGAATAATATAACATAGAAGAACTAATGCAAAAAGGATTTTTTTTAAAAGCAACGTATAGTGTAAAAGCTCGTTCCAGTGTAATCATCTGCATTCGTGAGCTGTCTCTTGAAGGGACTCAGAATAGTCCATATACCACCCAATGGTTCGAACACCAGGGTTGTGCTCCTTAATGATAACCAGGAAGGGATCATGTATCGTTCCATTCCCTCCCTTGTTCAGTACCCTTTTGTGACAAAAGCGTGTTTGTTTAAAAGATTCCTACTTTTGAACTGTGTATGACTTTCTATGACTGGAATAGGCCAAGAATTTAAAAAAAATGTGAACCTGGGAAGTAATTGTAATCTCAGAATAACACAATACCGAACAGTACTATGGAAAAAAAAACAGTCAATATACCTTCCAGTCAAGTTTCCAATAATATTGGTAGTATGAGAGGGCTGCATCACTAATTAAAAAATTTGGACCTGATCCCATCAGGGTTAACACAAGCGATGCCAGTGTACCGCCCATGCTGCTGTTGTGAAGGTGCTGTAAGGCTGTGGGAAGGCCTTACCGCCAGCACCAGGCCAGCATTGCCCCCCCCACTGCCCAGAAGCGTCAACACAATGCCTGCAAGCAGTAAGTGTAACAGTTGCCGGCATTGCGGGGATTCTAGGCATGCGGGAGGTTGTTCCTGGGTGGGGTGAGGGGTGAGGTGAGACTGGTGGCAACCTTCACTGCTGGATCCTATACTCTATGTCAAGCCACGCAGCCCAACACGGAGGCCCTCGCCCAGTGGTGTCAACCAAATGATTTAGGAACAGGTACTCACTTTTGATTGACACTTGTTGGGGTCCGCCCACCGGAAGTGACGTCATAAGCCGGAAGTGATGTCATGATTGTTGCCATGGAGGTGATCATGTTTGTAATAACTTCAGCTTGTGGTTAGTGTTGATTTAACTTCTATTGCTTTGCTTTCTAGAGATGTGTATATACATATTTTGCTTCAACTGTTCCCTGGTTAAATAGCAGGGGCCAGCTTTGAGTGGGCGGGGCCAGCTCAACTTCTAGGAACCGGTACTCGCGTAGTGGTGCGTAGTGGGTGCATGACATCACTGCCCTCGCCTATGTGCCAGAGAAATTGCTGGTGCAGAGGACAAACATTCCCATTCTCCAAGGAGCATCCGAGGCAGCCTATTGGCTATCGCTGCTCAAAATCATATGGCTGCACACAGGCAGCATAGGATTAGGCTGTAAACATGCAAAAATGCAACACTGGGGTTACAGATTAATGATAAACAAATACAACACCTAGGCTGCAATCCTAAACAGAATTACAAGGACGTAAATCTTATTGAACAGAGAGACACTAACTTGTAAGTGAACATGCACAGGAGTGCACTATATGTTTGTAATGCTCCAGAGCTATGTGTTTAATAGAGTGTGTGTTGTTTTTTTTAATCCACGTATTATTGACATAAATGCACAGAACTTTACGATGCTAACACGTGTGGTGGGAATGTGGGAATTCCCACATTGAAATATATATGAAAATATTTCAGTCATTATCTACTTGAGTTGAAATTAGATATTTAATTGACTGGAGGAAATGAAATTTGCTCACAAGAAGGCAGTGATTTTTTTTTTAAAAAAAAACTGTAAAATATATATACATCTATTCCTCTAAAGTATTTGCAAGACCACTGAGCACCAATTTAGGCACATTTCTTTTTTGTGATGATTTTTAAAGCAGGTTTTGCAAATGTAGTACTGTGAGAGCTAGCGTCTTCAGAAACATGTTTATCTTAATTAGGAGAGTCAACAGACTCCTAATGGGGAGAAATTGGTATTTTTCTCTGTGGTATCTAAAGCATCAAAGGCCTAGTTCTCATGCCAAACCAATCTTCCTGCCCGCCTGCCTTTCAAATCCAGGTGAATTGCAGACAGCTGAGCAGACATTTTCCCCAAAGCTTCTATTGACCTGGCTCCAGTCTTTTTCTCTTCCTCTCTCTCCCTCTCTCTCTCCCTCTATCTCTGTGTTGCTTTTCTTTCTCTTTCTGTGTATTTTTTCTATTTTTGCCTCAGGAAACCTAGGGATATTCATGGCACTGAGGCAAATAATGTGGAATTAAAAACTAAATTCTTCAGGCCTTATCCTAGCAACAGGGCCATCACCATCTGTTCAGAGGACAGGGCTGCCATTATCTGGTAAATTCTTTGTACATACTCCATCACCTGTGAGGGGGGAAAACATTGCCCTTTTCCTTGGTTCTTTGTCTGAAAACAAAAGTAGGCTGCCTCCTTTTTTCAGTGCCAATATTTTGGAAGGTAATCTACATTACATATAAATAAATTACAAGTTTATCAATAAAGTTCTAAATCACTCTGTAGGGTTTTTTTCAATCTGCATGTGAAATACACTAAACTCAAATATGGTTTAATTTAAATAAACATTGGAGGGTTTTCATTTAATAACTGGATGTCAACTCTACTGGAGAGTAATACATTTGTTCAATGCAAGCATAAGCAGTTCTTTTTGTCCCTGCGTTAGTTTATGTCAACATATCTGATCTTTTTATTGGTATTTCGAAACTCCTCGTTTGAATTTGCTATGCCCTGATGTGCCATAAAATGCCTTTGCTGTTGTTTAGAGGTGGAAATTTCAAGCTGAAGGGCCCACAGAAAAGATAAAGTAAATAAAGGGCTGAAAGCATTTAACTCATTAATCGGCATAATTAACTGATTAACTCATGAATTTCACACACACGCACATACACACAACTAAAGCTGCCACCATGACAGTAAGAAATTAGACAGGTTATATTTTTTTCTGCCACTGCAGGTTCAATGACAAGATAAACTGTGACTGTTATGCCAATAAAGGTTTATGTACTACTAAACTGCACCTGTTGGATTTCATACAGTTGGGAAGAGAGATAAGAACCCTAATCAAAACAGTCAACTGTCTGCTGGGTGGAGCATTCCCAAGAAATCGTAATAATTAAAGAACGCTAAGGATGTGTGTGATTCAGGGACGGCCTATCCATAAAGCCAACTGACAGCACAATCCTAACTTACCTATAGGCCGGCACAAGTCCCTTGGGCCAGCCTATGAGTGTTGCAAATGCACCGTAAAGCATGTTTGCACTCCTTTCAGAGACAGGGAGGCCAGCACACGGATGTGTGCCATGTTTCCTGTGCTGCAACCGGAGCCAGGTAAGTCCGGTGACCAGAGGCCAGCACAGGGGCTCAATGACGGCGGAGGGAAGGTGAACCCGGGAGTCAGCCCCATTAACTATCATTGTTAACAATATACGGGTGGAGCCTTTTGATCCGCGAGGGTTCCGTTCCAGGTAGGGCTTAGGTGGAAAGGAAGGAGAGTCTCAATCTTTGCCCAAGCCAGGTATATAGCGAAGGTGGCTTGTTGAACCAGACCAGGGGTCTCCAAACCTTTTAGCTGGAGGGCCGCATCAAATATCTGGCACCGTGTCGGGGGCCAAATAAATACATTAATTTAAGTATAAAATTTAAATACATACAAAAGAGACGGAACTTAAGACAAATGAATGAATGAGCTCAAAGTTCCAGGATTCCTCCAAGCACCACCACAGAAGTAGTGGTGCTCCCCCTGCTAACTGGACAAGAGGCACTTTTTCCAGTGGTGTTCCTCTTATATTTAGCAGGGGGAGAGTAACTGTCCCTCTTCACCCCTGCGCAGTCTTTCTAGTGGCTGTTGCTGGCAGTCTGCCTTTTTTTAGATTGTGAGCCCTTTTGGGACAGGGAGCCATTTAACTTTATTATTACTATTTGCCTGTAAACCACTTTGTGAACTTCGTGTTGAAAAGCGGTATATAAGTACCTGTTGATTGATTGATTGATTGATTGATTGATTGTTGATTGATTACACCGCCCCACAAGCAGCTTACTTAAATGTGCTGGAGTAAATACCTCAGAACCAGCAGGTCACAGGAAACACCCAGCATATTGAACTGAGGGCAGGGAGGCCGCTCTGACCCCCAGAAAGCTTTAGGCTCCCCTTCAGAGGGCCTAAAAATGTCACTTCCCAACGGTCTTTGAGAAAACTGGGGAGTGACCATTTTTAGCCTTCCTGAGGCATTCTGAGGACTGGAAGGTTGTTCATGGTCTCCCAGGCCATCAGAATACCCTCCACACACAACCAGAGCATAGCTTGGAAGACGCAGCCTGTGCCAGCAAGGTCAGGAGAGCCGGAGGCTCATAGGCAGCGGCATCATTCACCCGGTACGCTGGGCGGGACTTACCTTTGAGCGGCAGTCCGCCCGTTGTGTCACACCGTGTTCCGCCGCTTTCCCGCCCGCCCCGTCGGGCGGGAAAGCGGCGGAATGCGGTGTGACGCAATGGGCGGACTGCCGCTCAAAGGTAAGTCCCGCCCAGCGTACCGGGTGAATGACGCCGCTGCTCATAGGGGAACCGAGGCTGGCTGTGAGCTGGATAGAGGCTCTTCGAGGGCCGCATCTGGCCCCCGGGCCGGGGTTTGGAGACCTATGGTCCAGGCAAGCTATCCTTTCCAAGCCAGCTGCTTGGGTCACTGCTGCAAATGGAAGCTGTATGGATCAGCATCTCTCATTAAACTCTTCTGCTGAAGTAGATGCTTTCCCCTTTAGACTTGAAAAAGAGAACCGGATTAATTCACTGCAGGAAAAGGTGAATGCTGTCAAAAGACATCTCTTCAGAAAGTACAGCACAAAATAAGGTGCTGCATTGTGTAAGTAGCAAACCGAGAGTTTAATGAGCCCCTAACAAACCTTTCCTACTACAGAGGATGAAATGATTAATAAGTTTAAAAAGCTTTTTTTTAATAAAACCAGTTAATTAAAGCATTCTGAGATTAATTTTAATGTCCAATTATTCTCTTCATTTGACACAGCGGAAAAAAAGTATTTTTAAAAGAGTAAAAATAAATTCTCCGCTTGCCTTTCCTTCACAGAATGTTGAAAGAAAACAGGAAACTTGAGGTGCTCGTAGAAAGATGGGTGTGGTGATGGACTTCCCCTAAATCTGAGAGAAGTTGGGGCTCCAGGGAAGTTCAGAACTACTAAGGCGGGTGCCACAAAACATCCCTGTGACAAAAAGAGTCAGGGGAACAGATACGGTTGCCTCCTCTTTGGATTTGTCCTACGTTCGTTTCCATTTTCAGTCTCTGCTCTAGGTCAAAACTACAGGACTGGGCTGCTGTGCACAGCCAGTCACAGAGTTCCACTGTCGTAAAATGGCTGCCGACCAAGCACACAGTTCTTCATTGGTGGCCATTTTGGGAGGGCTGCTGCAAGAGATGGTACTGCTCCCTAGAAATAGTTGGACTTGCCTGTTCCCATTGGAACAGTTGTGGCAGCATCACGGCCAGGGAAGGGGCAAAATGGAGGGGGAGGGGGAGGCTCAGGAGGGGTGGATCTAGCAATGAGGGTGTGCGCAGCATCCTATCCCCTTTTTTCACAGCCCCCCAGTTTCTACCTTTCCTCAGAATTTTGCCAGCTACAGAGCTGGTGCAGGTCCAAGGAGACCTATTGTCAAGTGGCACGCTTATGAAGGGGCTGATGATCTCTGATGAAGCCTCCTGATCTCCCCCCTCCCTCTGGATACATTGCATTCCTTTTAGGTGGTGCATTCTTTTTAGAATAGGATTGGGCTCTGAATCGCTGAACTGGCAAAATACCAAGTGTTCTATTTGTGACTGTCATTCTGTAATTCATGGAAAATCCTGCAGGATCAA
Organism: Lerista edwardsae; assembly: GCA_029204185.1. Taxonomy (NCBI): domain Eukaryota; kingdom Metazoa; phylum Chordata; class Lepidosauria; order Squamata; family Scincidae; genus Lerista; species Lerista edwardsae. The sequence continues at coordinate 2,445,991 of JAJKFI010000014.1, forward strand.
AGCAAAAGGAAAATTGGTAGCTCGGTGATAAACATCCTTGCATGCAGAAGGCCCCAGGTTCAATCACTAGAAATAATCCCCATGGCTGAAACAGGTATTTGAATGGGGAGGTTCAATTTATCATGGCTGGTGTGCTGGCTCCCTTACCACTGAGCGAGAGAGAGAGAGAGAGAGAGAGAGAGAGAGAGAGAGAGAGAGA
>JAJKFI010000014.1:2446199-2493164 GCA_029204185.1 Lerista edwardsae
GAGAGAGAGAGAGAGAGAGAGAGAGAGAGAGAGAGAGAGAGAGACCCTATAGAGGCTGCTGGGGCTTTACACGGGGTAGGAGGAAGGAGGTCCCCTTACCTCATGGAAACCTCCAGCAACCACAATTCAGCGTAGGAATTTGGTTAGAATTGGGCTGTTTGTGTAGTGTTCACCTTTCTGAATTTGTTTATTGAACAATTTTCTACCTGCAGTTCTGATTTGGGTCTATTTAAAGGCACAGTCCTACTTTCAATATGTCCCCAGATCTAGAAGTTCAGTAATGATGTGACAGTAGGTCTCAACATTACAATCCCAGAGACGCCAAACCCAAAACGGAGCATCTCCACCAGCTAAGCTAGCGCAGTCTTCTATACCACTCCATTCTTGAACCTTCCCCCCCCGCACTCTCCATAGATTCAGCCTGTGCCTGAAGGCTGCTGTGCTGAACGTGGGGGCACTTCTTCCATGTGTGGGTGTTGTAAATTCTGGAACTGTGAAATTCCAAGAACGTTGTGTGGCCTTGAAATAGTGAAGGATCCGTTTCTTGCGACAAGTAGCAGAGTACGTGTTAGTTTAGATTAGGAATTAAATGGAATCATCCAACAGTGGCCAGAGAGAGGCTACTTGTGTTGCTACTACTAATGATGAATACCATATGCTTGGCTCTCGTTGTTAACAAACTGAAGCTGTGTTGCTACTGGATGGGTAAGGCTAATGTTTTCTTTTTAAAAAGAGAACGAGAGAGATTTATGTCCAAGTATCATTCCCTACAAGCAAGACATAATCAATAAGTACTTTTTAAATTAAAACATTCCCTGTGTAGTCTCTTTGTTGAGCCTTTCATAATCTTCTTATCAGACTATGTTCAGGCATTGTTTTTTTCGAAGCATTCTGTGTTTTCTCTGCTACACGGGTTAGACATTGTTTTGGTTAGTTCTTTTGGAAATTTGTGCCAGTAGTGTAGTCTTACTGAAGCCAAGGGAGCTCTGCCAGTTTACTCTAGTGAAGAATCTTTCCTCTCCGACTACTGCCTTATTTCCTCTGCTTGTGCAATGGGCATATAAGAATAGGCATACTACTCAACACGTCCAGTAGTCCCTGTGGCACCAGGAATATCTCCTCCTTGCCTCTCTGGATTCACCTATCCTTCCCTAGTAGCTCTGCCATGTTCCCTTTTCTCTTTGCTTTTTGGAGTACGCACAAACCAGCTTTGAGGAGATGCTGGTAAATGGCAATAATTGCATTGAGCTTTTATTTAGCACATTTCAAGTGCTCAGTGAGTTTCACCTGTGTATCATCACAACAATCCTTAAAGTCCTGCAAGCAAGTCCTATAAGCCCCAGTAGCGTAGCCAGAGGGGAGCAGCGGAGTAAGTCCTACAAGGTGCCACGACGTGTCATGTAAGTGGCCCTCCCACTCACTGTTGAAGCCCTTCCAGGCAGCGCCGGCACTGCACTAGACGGTGTTGCCTGCGCACAGATATCGCTACTCGGAATGGCTCCGATAGCAAATGGGAGGGGCTGCTTACATGGCACACTGCAGCACCTGCGGTACGTACCACGCTGCCCCCCTCTGGCTACACAATTGATAAGCCATATAGTCCAAAATCATCCCATGCTCCCCAGCATTTCCGAAATGGAAATACGGTTATTTCAGCAAATGTGTAGGGCGTGGAATTTGACACAGAATGCAGGAAGTAGTAAAGTATATTGCAGAAGCAGGGCCTGCCTATCCGTGAGGCTGATTGTGGCTATCACCTTAGACCACATACTGTTGAAAGGTGCCTGATTCCCACATTCTTAAGAACATAAGAACAGCCCTGCTGGATCAGGCCAAAGGCCCATCTAGTCCAGCTTCCTGTATCTCACAGCGGCCTACCAGGTGCCTCAGGGAGCACGCGAGACAACAAGATGCTTGCATACTGTTGCCACTCCTTTGCACCTAGCATTCACTCCATTCCTCCTGCTCCTGCTCCTCTTCCTCCCAGTTCCTAGATTCTAAAAGGAAGTGGGATTCAGACAGGAAGAGGAAGTATAGAGGAAAAGAGTGTTGTAGGCTAGAGCAGCAGCCACCCTCACTTCTTCCACTCCATTCTCCCCTTCCTTTCCCATCCAGGAAATGGGAGGAGGAGAAATGGCTGGCATAGCACCAGGTAGCGGGTAGCAATTGACATGCTGCCTCAGGCTTCTGGAGGTCTTGGGCCAGTTCTTTGCAGAACAGCTAACTCCAGACAACAAAACTTACAGACCAGGCAAGCCACAGTCTTTGGGGCACATCAAAAGCATATTTATCAGGTCCACAGTACATAGAATCTGATGTGTATAGCATTTCTTGTGTAGAATGCATTTCTTCCATTTTAGAGAAAGTAAACGTTGAGATGGAAACTAGCTCCAAAGTCAATCAGGGAATCTATGACAAAGAACTCAAAGCACATGCTTTATACAGCTGCAGATGGAAGGATTTAGAAAGCATTTAGTCCCTGGGAATAGATGAGAAACATAAAAGCTTGAGAGATGACAACATTCCTCCCCCCCCCCCAACTTTGTCCATCTCTCTTATGCAGACAGGATTCCTACAGCTACATCTCTCTCACACATACATGCATGCATTAGGGGTGTGGGGTTTTTGGTGATTCCCCCCCCCCATTTCTTGATTAAAATAGTAAATTGTGGTGTTTTTATTTTACATTCTTATTCCAAGTTCTCATTTTTATTACTGGTAAATGCAAAGGCTTTCAAAGTGTACTAGGTAGATGATATAGGTGATATAGGTCAGCAGATGCAGCCACAGTATTATTTCTAATAGGAAAAGTAATCCATTTTAATTTCTGCAAAATATCTTTTTATTCAAATATTTGAACCCCCAAAAGGCAGTGGTTTTTATTTTTCTGCTGTGTTTAACCAAAATAAACCACCCCTAGCATACATGCATGCATACATAGATACATACATATTCCCCCTTTCTCTAACATGTGCACATGCAGCGAAGCACATGCTCACCTTCCAGTAGCCAGCCAATCACAATTCATGTGGCAGCTCCATGCCAACTGACCTCCTGTAGCAGCTGTTAATCAGCTCAAACTCATAATGCTCAATCAGCATGTATAGAAGCTGCACTATCCATACCAGTAGTATAAAAAGTCATAGATCTGACAGCTATCCTCAAAAACAGCGGAAACGATTTCAGTACGTATCACCATCTTCTGCAAAAAAAAAAAAAAAAAGGACTATATTGCAAACAAATGGTGTTTGGTACTGAAGTATTTGTTTGCAGTATGTGAAGCACATTTAGCACTTAAAACATGCTAAATAAATATATATTTTTCAACATCTATTTTCATTTAGTATAGAAGCATTCCTTGCCCCACTCTTTGCAGAATAATTTCCCCAATCACCTGTAAATAAAACATAGAAAACAACCAGTTAATATAAAACAGAGTCAGGCAATGAGGAAAGAAAACTAATAACTTGGACACTGGTCTGCGTAGAAGGAATAGCAGCAAGTTCTCCTGTATATTCTAAGTTGCCAGAGGTCATTTTTATGAATATTCAGGTAGGATGTGGTTATATGCAAGCCCAAAAATAACCCTTGGGTTAACTGCTGGGAACTTCATAAGGGCTAGCCAATCCATCAGGCAAGTGGGAAATCTGTTTGGATGCCAAGCAACTAAGAGCCAAGCAACTAAGAGCCAAGCTACAGAATTGGCACCTCTTCATTTCACACACACACACACACACACACACACACACACACCACCCAAAGTCTCTCTCTCTCTCTCTCTCTCTCTCTCTCTCTCTCTCTCTCTCTCTCTGTGTGTGTGTGTGTGTGTGTGTGTGTGTGTGTGTGTGTGTGTGTGTGTGTGTGAGAGAGAGAGAGAGGGGGGGGTAAAATTTGGTTAGGAGTAGGGAGAGGCAGAGAGAGAGAGAGTTTTGAGCAGTTATTGGAAACTGAAAGGCAAAAGCAGGGAGTCATGGAAAGGGGACAATTCATTGTACAAGACATCTGGCCAAACTCCATACCTGGAAATAGGACAAGACATTTCTCCTAGGAGAGAGTATCAATTGCAGAGAGGTTCCAACACCCTTACTTTCTGTGGCAATCCACTTATCCAGTGGTTCCCAAACTTTGAGGCCAGAGAGATGCAGAAACCTGCCAGGGGACCAACAGAATCCTTGTGAAAAGCTGCCACCCTATCCAATGTATTGGATTCTTGCCCTAATGGGTAGAATAGTTTGATTCCAGTGGGTAAGATACTTATTTACGTACTTATTTAGGGCCCAATCCAATCCAGCTTTCCAGTGCCAATGCAGCCATGCCAATGGCGAGTTCACATCATCCTATGCATCATCATCATCCGCAAATGAACTCCCGGAACGCTGGGAGGGTCTTACGAGGGGCTTCGCCGTGATTGGCTGCCTGCCCGTTTCGTTCCGCGGCTGTCCTGGCTTCGAGGGGTGCCTGCTCGCCGGGGGAGACAGGTGGGGGGTGCACCAGGTGCCTGGGCAAGCAGCGGGGGGCCACGCCAACCGGGGGCCAGGGCAGCCGCGGAACAAAATGGGCGGGCTGCCAATCACGCGAAAGTCCCGCCCACGTCCCTCCCAGCGTTCCAGGAGTTCATTTGCGGATGACGACACTGATCCTATGGTGGTGCGACAGTCATATAGAACTCAAGGTAAGAGAACATTTGTTCCCTTACCTCAGGGCTGCATTGCAATGACATTTGCACAGGAAAGTTGGATAGGATTGGGCCCTTATTTACTAAGCATCTTGGGCTTACTTCTGAGTAAAATAAATAACACTTCTACTAATGGGGAGCTGCTACTAATGGTCCAGTAGGTCAAGGGAGCTGCCAGTCAAGAAAGTTTGAAAACCACTGCTCTTAGCCACTGTTTTTATAAATCTATGGGGAATATGATTTGGCTGAATTTGGGAAGAGCGAGGAAGTGGGGCTTGTGGATTTAATTAAGAGCCTCCTTACCCTTACCCCCTATAATTCAAGCCCTGAAGTGGAGGGCCAGGACAACACATATGCTATGGAGAGGCTGAGTTATAAGTTCAAGTATCCCAAATGCCTCGGGTCCTCTCTAATAGTAAAAAATTAAAAGCCGAACATAAAGAAAACAAATTGTTCTCTAACCTGACAAGGGATTCCGCATGTTTTACCTAACTGAAATTGTAAGAGGGGGATATGGTAGGTACGCTAATAGTATTGTGATTGAATTGAAATCTGTTGAGTGATTCCAGCAACTTTCAAACTTCATGAAAATAAAAATGACGCTCCTTCTCCTCCTCACTTATCTTTCAGTATTGGGTTTCAGTAAAGTTTAGTCCAAAGACGTAAGCATGTAAAGGAGCCGAAGGCAACGAAGGCACTGGACATTGAGCAGTGACAATGGATGGAGTCAAGTGATGGTGAAGTCAGGCATGTCCTTCAGAGAGCTCACTTGGCCAAGCCAACCCCTAAAGGCTGCTGTCGTCAAAGGCAATTGTCATCCACATTTGGCAAAAGTAAAGGCTAACTGAATACTACATGTCATATCATCCAACTATTTCACACAGTGGCGGACCCAGCCAAGGCTCCACCCAGGAACGTATCTTACCTATAGCCTGGGGTGGCGCAAGCCATGGGCACAGGGCAGCAGCGGGGCACCATTGCGGTCTTTGGCCCTCCCACCCGCCCACGCTTCCATTACGCTCGGAAATGGAGCATTTCCGGGCTAAGGGAGGCATGTCAGAGCGACGCGCAGGGGCGGGGCGATGTCCTGGTTTCGGCGCCAGCCATGGGCGTGCTCGGGCCTCCATGTGCGCCTGGCTCCACCCCAGCCAGGTTGATGCTCGCTGCCCTGGCGCCAGCACTCAGCCTCCTGCGCTTTGCCTGCCACGCCCCCCCACCATGCTCCATTCCATTTTGGAGGGCTCTCCGCACAGGGGCAGGCGGGAGGGCGAAATGCCGCTTGCCTTTGCACCTGTGGTAGCTCAGGCGGGCAAGTGGCGGCGGTGGTGGTGGCGGCCCCTTCTGGACCCCAACCGCTAGACCCACCACTGGTTTCACAAGGTATTTGTAAGCATGCTTCCAAGAAAACATATTCTTCAATCGGTGCATTTAGGACTGCAGCCAATGGTTTTTAAGCAGCCTTCATCAACAATAAAAAGAGAAATTGCCAAGGAAAAATATGCAGCCATGTTCCAATAAATATTTATGCAGAGAAGCCAAGCAAAAACTACATAGTGAATTCAAAGGGCAAAACCCTCTGCCCCAGGTAAAGTTTAGTGTATCCTCGTTGCCCACTATGGAGCAGCAATATGCTTCTCTGTTACCTATTTTCATTTTATTTTTCAAGTGATATCTATGAAGTCCCTGTCAAGTATCTTCAAAAATCCCTCTGTATATTTTGTGAAAATATGGTCAGGAAATAGAAGAGCGTAGCTGAGATATTTGCTCTTTTCAGTGCTCTCTTTCCTCACAGGCAAACATTTTTGAGTGCCTTTGGGGCAGCAGTGATGTTTTGTCCAAAATGAAGTTGGCTTCATTTGTCCTTTATTCACAAAGAAGCTGATTATAAGTTGGAAAAACAGAGACAAGTATTACAGGTTTCCCCCACAGGCAGATGCCTCACCCTACTAGAGAACTGTGCTCTGTGTTGAGGGAGAAACTGTACACATGCAGTTGTGCCCAGAGAAAGTTAGTTGTGCTTAAGTCCCATTGAAATCAATGGCAAAAGTTCATTAGGACTCAAGGAAGGAAGGAATCTCTTAAAGTTATGGAATATTTTTAAATAGTTGCACTATTTAAAAAGGCATTACTTTCATAGCACCAAAACAAACACGTCAAGGGGATTTTTTTTCTTGTGATTTTATTTATATTCATAAGTTAATTTTTAGCATTTTCCTTGCATTTCTATATATTATTTCTCTATTTCCCTTTTATCATCAGTATAACTTTAAAACGGTATCCTCGCACTGTAGTTATAAGTCATCCAATGAACACATTGAATCTGTATTGAAGCCTGGCATTAAAGAACGAGAACGTGAATCCTCTTTGGAGGTTCCTGGTTCTCTCCCCACCACTCTGGTTTTCCTTCTCATCCATGGATTGTGTAGTTGGTATAGCACAGTGTTTCCAAACCTAGGGTTCGCAACCCACCATTGAAAAACTTTCCTGGGCCATTCCCCCTTAAGGGGAACCAGCAGAGAGGGGGTGGTTCTAAGGTCCAGGGAAGAGAGTTCCAAAGGCCAAGCACCACAGAGAAAGTCTTGTTGTGGGTTATCACCAACTGAATATTTGGACTGCTTTGTGCACATTGTGTTGAAAAGCAGTATATAAATACTGTTGATCGATTGAATATCTAAAGGTGACAGCACCAGCTGAGACGACCTCACTTGGACGGGAAAATTTATCAATAATGTGCTAGCTATTATATGCAGCCCTTTCATACACAGCCCACCAGATATTGGTGGTAGGATTTGGCCTGTTGAATATGGGGTCATCATTCTGTATTACTGTTACTAGCAGAAGGTTCTTTATGTGGAGAACATTAAAAATGGAACCCTCCTACGGTCTGATGCGGTACTGTCCCTTGAAGTACCTCATTCCACTGCTTGTGTAGACCAAGCCATATCTAGATCATTGTCCACAATTCCCTCAACAGAATGTTCAGCCCCAGATCTATGAGAGGGAGGTTTCCTTCCACGTACTGTACTGTGAAGATCCCTGCTTCTTAGAAGGTCCGCCTTGCAGGGTGGCAGAAGGGTGGAAACGTCAGGTGCTACCATGATATAACTAGTTCAAGAGTAGCGATCATAATATACAATCAGCAAGTAGGTTTTTGATGAGCAGAATATCATGAATGGTGGAAGCAAATGAAGAGAGAAGGGAGGATGTATGAAAGGAAGGAAGGAAGGTCCCTGATCTTCATAAATGACTGGGTTTTTTTCCCCACCACAGATTTTCAAGTTTCTCATTCACTTTGATTTAAGCCCCCTCTATGGATAATATGCTGGAGAACAATGAACTTTTTCATTGCTTTAAAAAATGTGCTCTTAATGTACTCACTGGGGTTTTCCCAGCCCACAGAGCTTTGGTACAAAGAGTAATTATGATCCGATATGAAATGAACTATCAATGGAAGACATTTTTAGATACTACTTAATCATGCAGCATTTACTAGCTCTGTCTGTCAAGACGGAGAAAGAGAACAAAATGTTATCCCAAAACACGTTCACTTCAGGCTGCAACAGCAAGAAACATCCAGAAGAGGCGCCATTTGCCAAGTGGAGTTCCTTATCCATCTTTGTTATACAGGCAGGATTTGCTTGCCTTCCTTGTACAGCCTTTGAGGAGCTTCGATTCCGACAGCAAATTTGCATCTAATTGAAACATGCAGGATTTATTTTCACTTTGTACATTTTGCGCTACCTCGTTCAGTACCAGTGGCCCAGTCCTAATGGCGGGGAGCCCTAGAAGGCCACAGAGCTGCTAAATATGAAGCCAATATGGAGGTTCTTGGCTGCACCACAAACCAGGCTAGAGCAAATCTACCACGACTGCTCAACCTGTAAGCCTCATCTTGTCTTCTGAATCATGAATCTGATTTAGTGTTGATTCCAAGCCAAGAACTGCATCCCCAGAGGAAAAGAGAAATTACACTTTATCCAACTTGATCAACCTTCCTTTGTTCTAATGGGAAAGCTTGGAAGTTGCTTAGGTAAAACAAAAAAATAGCAGAGGGACAAACCTCCTGTCAGTTCTGCTTCTGTTCTACTATTCAACAATGGACAAGCATTTGCGAAAAAATGAGGATGCTGGAAGAGCTAGGTATCCCTTGGAGATGCTGTACATTGTCTTGGTATGTAAAAGAATTCTCCCATGATAAAGGAGGAGAACCCAATTATAACTGCTTTCCATGTTAATCTGAACTCAGGGACTCACACACTTCGGATGGCATCATGATACTGGCAATAATTAATTCACTTCTTACTGCCACAAAACATGAGGAAATTAATTTTGAAAACTAAAATTAATTTGGCACGGAGAGATATAGCCCTAAAAGTTACCTGGCAATCGTTCGGAGGTTTCCTTTTAGATTTTTTGTTGTTGTTACACTTTTTATGCAGAGCTGTTCCCACTGACTACTAAAATGCCATCATTCCCCCCCCCCAACAAAAATTCTGATCCAATAAAAAGGTTTCTAAGCACATGATTTCCTTTTTCGGACATACCTATACATCAACTGAACCCAAGCCAGAACATGGGAAGACTACGCTATATCATGGGGGGGGGGGAGAGAAACCCACAATAACTGCATGAAAACCCTCAGGGGATAAGCTAATGAAGGTTAAAGGCTCTTTTATAAGGTCGATGAAAGAAATGTCATGGCCGGAAGTGACATTGTGACACTAGATCCTGCTGCTTTCCTGAGAATGCAGCAATAACTTGGGTTATTTCTCAGCCATTTTCCAGTACCAAAGTGGATCGGAAAGAAAAAAGTCTATTTACAACCTTGACACAAGCAAAACCACCACACAGCCCTCCCCCTTTCCAGTGTCCCAGCTTCCCATATTTTCAATATGACTTCTCTAGGTGCTTCGTGACCCACCTGAAATTGGCTCATGACCCACTGGTGGGTCCTGAACCACAGTTTGGAACCACTGCTCTAGAGCACTGGTTCCCAACCCAGGTCCACAGACTACACATGGTCTGCAAGACCCTGAGAAGTGGTCTGTGAGGTCTCAGAAAATAAAACTCACCTTCGATCACTTCCAGCATCTCTTCCAGCAAACTGACATATTGACTGGAGCTCTTGGCAGTCTATTCTCTGCCCTCTCTGTTAGTCCATGGGGGAGCACTCACTCAGGAGATTCTTTCCTATACACCACCAAAGAGTGCAGCAAATGGACAGCAGCAGCCAACAACAAATGCAACAGCCCACAAATCTCTATAAACAATAAATTTCTAATAAATCTTCTCTGATTATTACAAATTTAATTGCATGCTTTGTGGGCAAGGGGGGGATAAGAGTTGCATGTGGTCTACCATGATTCCAGTTTATGCCTATGTGGTCCACAGGCTCCTAAAAGTTGAAAACCCCTGCTCTAGAGGAAGGAAGTCTTAGGTTACAACTCACCGAGTGGCGCATTCAGTGAAGACACGCTACAACCACTTCACCACACTGAATTTGTTTACTTGTTTGTTTATTTGAAAGATGCCTTGCCTTGCCTTTCTCTCCCATACTGACAATGGAGCAACCAGGATGGCTTATAATATTCATTAACATGCAATGAAAAGTAAACCAGCATTCAATGTAATTAAAATGCAGGACATGCAACACAGCAGCAGCAGCAGCAGCAGCAGCAGCAGCAGCAATAATAATAATAATAATAATAATAATAATAATAATAATAATAAAAGCATCTTTTAAAAAATAGCAGGAAGTGCCCCAAATAAATTAAGCAAAATGGGACCAACAGATCCAACTATGCATATGTTTAACCTAAATGTTTTGTTTTTCAGTGCAGTCAACTCCTATATATACAAGTATTTGGGTCAAAACTTTCGTTTTCAATTGACCTGTCCTCCTTAGGTTTGGCTTGCATATTGCTATTATATTATTAGCATCAGCAGTGTAGTCAGGGGGGCTCAATAAGTATTGCAGGTGCCGCATTGCTCCATGTCAGCCAGAGGCAGATCTAAGGGAGGGCAAAGCTCTAAGTTTTGCAAGAAGCCTTACCTTGCAGTGGAAATCTCTCCTCTCCTGCACCGTTTTAGCCAATCCTCACAGGGAAAAGCAACATCTTGGCGTTGCTTACTGGCTACAGCAGCAAGGGTGAGGAGGGATTTACATGACAGGGTAAGGCTCCTTGCAACACTTAGAGATTTGCCCTCCCTGTAGATCCGCCTCTGATGTCAGCAGCCCCTCCCACTCACCGTCAGAGCCATTCCAGGCAGCGACAGCAAAGCATCTGGTTATCATTATCATCATTACTGCTGCTGTTGCCCTTCATGCTCTTTTGTAGTCTACATATTTTTGATGATTCTGTATGCTGGCTTCTGAGTTTGTTTGGTTTTTTATTGGTATTTTATTGTATTTTAAAGAACACTGCAAGCCACTCTTATTGAGGGAATGGTGGGGTACAAAATCTTTTAAATAAATAAATATGCCATTGTCCCCCTCCCAAATATTTTCTTAGACATGGTACATGTATTTGTTTGTACCTGTACTAGCTAGTAATGCCTGTATATACTTTGTCTGACGCTACCTCTGATGGGTAACATTGACTTGCCATTGATTTGCTATTTCCAAGTCTTTTGACTTATGAAAAAGCATTCTTGGTACCAATTAAAATTCTCCAAGTATTGGTCATACCACTTCATAAAAGTTGCAGCACCTCAGATTATTTGTAGCTTAGCCATTTTGGAGCTAAAAAAAAAAATCATGATATATCTCCAAGTTATTATGATGTCATTTACCACTGGAATTAATGGAAAAATAGTCTTACCACAGCGAGAAGGGAAAAAAAATATAAAATTAAAGCATGTTCAGAAGAAATAATTTGGACAATGAAGTAATTTCCTATATTGGTTTTAACTTTAACCTATTTGTTAACTTTAAATTGAAAAAAGATGCCAGGATTTTATTGGGTTTATATTGTGAGTAATGTGCATGTGTAAGTAATGGTGTCAGTTTAGATAAAAATTAAACCAAATACTAAAACCCAAATCACACAGAATATAATGCCTGTAAACCCAAAACAAACCTCTACAAAGATAATTTGAATTTTCTAGCCAAAGAATTGACATTTCAAGCTGAATTATACAGGTTGCTGCAAAACCCACAGAAAGAGAAATCAAGGACAATCTGATTGGTAAATGGACAATCTGATTTGTATTGACCTTCTTCTTCAGTTACACTATATTTAAATGTCTGTAAAATCACACCCTGCAGCCCCTCTAAGACAAAATGTCTATTCATTTCCAAAAGAGCTGGTACTTCTTAATTTTTGCACAGCATATGAGCAGCAGAGCTTTTCCTCATTTGAATCACACTATCTAGCAGAAGTGCAAGTGTGGACACTTAAAATAAGTAAATTTAAAGAGATGGCAAGAAAAGAAGCCAAAGAGACAAAACAGGAGGGCATTGCTTCAGGGGAAAGAGGTAGCGTCAGGACACAACTAGATAAGATGATGAGAAATCACAAGATCAGGATTCTCTTTTCTTTTTTTTAAGGATACATGCAGTCACAGTTGTCCCCCAAATCTGAATTGGGGCTATAGTTCCCCCCTCCCATACTGTGAATCACTTCCTCCCATCTGCTATTTCACTACAGGTAAATAATCAGCAGGTAAATCACTATCTGCTATTTGCCTCAGAGGGAAAAACATACAGGACATAATCTTGTTCTGGAATTAGGCCAACATAGTTAGGCCAGCAAAGTTTAGCTGGCACAAGAGACACCGTAAAGTATGTTTGGACCACTCTCAGAGAGGCCAGTACACAGATGTGTGCCATCCTCCCTGACTCCAAGAGTTGTCCAAACACACTTTATTTGACCTTGTGTTGGCCAAATTTTGCTGGCCTAACTGTGTCAGCCTAACTCCAGGTTAGGATTGTGCTCACAGTTGCCATACAGGTGGGTTGTTATTGTTGTTGCGTATGACATTTTTCTCATGCCCAAATAAGGCACCTAATAGTCCAGTCCTATCTTTGGCTGCAAGTGGCAGATCATATGATCCTCCACGGTAAGTCCTGAGTTGACAGCCCAAAAGCCACACCACTGTAGTGCCCTCTGAGGCAGCCTGCCTACAGGACAGCAGCTCAAACACGCCCTTGCCAAGGATTTACTAGTGGCACAGGTGGGTCGGAAGGGAATCACGGGTGGTTCAGGGCAAGGAGCAGGACTGGCAGGAGGGGGAGGGGGAGGATCTCAGTGGCGGATGCGCAGCCCCGGATCCTATCTCCTTTCCCCACCCTGAACTGCCCTGTGAGTCTCATTAGACTTACACCAGTTCGATACCTGGTGTATGTCTGAGGTGACCCATTGGAGGCCTGGTGGCCTGTGAAGAGGTAAGTCAAAAAGATTTTCATTTACCTCTCCTGGGCTATCTGGTCACCTCCACACCCCCAGATGGTGCTGCTGCATCAGCAGCACTGCATGCTAGGAACTGGCAGGGGGTAGGATTGGGCCCTGTTCCTTGTTCGCTAGCTCCTGTTCATATTTGGCCTGTTTTTTAATGCTGGCTTGCTACCCAGGGCCTGCTCAGGGCAGCCCTCGACAACTGTCTTCTCTGAAATGGCCCCTATGGGTTTTTCTCAGTTCCTTTCAAATACAGACCGTTGAGACTACTCAGGTAAAATCAAGACAAGCATGCAACGAATTGACTGCGGTTGGCTCCATTCCGCATAAATCAGGAAAATGGAGGCTCATTATATTGTCAGGTAAGACAGAGCAGCCACCGGCTCAGCAGGGCTTTCTCTATTTCCAGCAGCTAATGTGACGCCAATCCGTTAACCAAGCTAGTGGCAAATTGGTAGAAAGCGTACTTAAGAATAGACTGGTGAGACAGGTATAAATATTATACATTCAGAATGAGTCATTATGGATTTTCTAAAAACATATTAGGCATCGCAAATTTATTTGTTGTGTTTTATTGCTGCGTGCTAATACACTGTTTAAAACACAATTTTATGAGATGTTTTACATTTCAATTAATTATTTGTAAGCTGCTCTGAGTGCTGTATGGCAAGAAGCTGGCCTAGATTTTTTTTCCAAACAAACAAACAAGACCTGCTTCTGAAATCTCCTCCACATTTTTTTGGTATCTGGGTCATTTTTTTTTTTTTTGGATATCTGGGTGAGCATAAGCACAACAATTGCACTTGCCCATATGTTCCTTGTATCTTGTATCTCCTGCATCTCCCCACCTCCATCATTTCTTTCCACTCAGTGTGTTATTTAACCCACTGCTATACTTTTGAATGAAGGTTCAAAGTGATAGGGAGTCCACAGTGGCCAACACAAAATGGCTAAGTGGCAACCAGGGGGGAGGGCATAACACCTTTAAATGGCAGGTGTTGCATAGCAGTGTTGAAGGTGGTCAGCACCATGCAGACGTACACTGCTGGCTGACCAGCCATTCCTCACAAGAACCTGTGGTATGTGGCCAGTGGTATGTGGTATGTGGCCAGTCAGAATCATGTGGCCACCCTACTTCCAGTACGGCCTCACCATCCTCACAAGAAGGATATACATCCCCTTTTCTCTTGGTTGCTGCCCACCAGGAGCCACCATTTACTATTGCTGCGTCTCCTCAGTGGCCACCCCTGAAGAGAACGGTCAGTTTGCTTACAAACTGCAAGCTAGTGCAGGTCCAAGCAGACCTATCGGAGCCCATGTGGGAGCAGAGTCAGGTAATGAAAAGAGAGGCAGGTGCCGTGGGCAGCCGTTAGTTAGGACTAGGCTCTTATTTTCAGATGCTCTGCACCACATGCTGGATAGACCAGTTGCATAATTTTGTACTGCCACCCCTGAAGCTAGTGCCTCAAAAGGGTTGAGGCAGCCCTCAGGGTGGCTGTGAAACGGTGGTATTCTCATGAGCACTTGCACGCACAGCATGAATGTACACACAACTCAAAGTCTGAATGGAGCAAGGGTTTTTTTGTTTTTTGTTTTGTTAAATCTCTTGATGACATTGGCAGGTGAGCTCCAGTATCAGGCACTCATTCAGCCCACACCAGCAGCAGAGTGAGAAAGAAATACTGTACCAGTTAAATGGATGCAGCTGGAGAGCACTGCATTACTTTGCTTCTTTAGGCCTCCAGTTCCCTCTTCCAGAACTAGTAAAGGCTGCTTTCTGTTTGGGATAGAGAGTGTCTGTTCGGATTTGCTCATTGCTTGACACACAGAATCCAGATTTCAGCCTCTAAGGACTCATATAACACAAATAATAATAGCAGAATAGAATCCTATATAGTTCAGTGACTCACACACACACACACACACACACACACACACACACACGCATGCACATATGCACATGCGCACGAACACACACACAAATAATTATTATGGACCTTTAGGGCCTCATTGCTCTGCCTTTCATTTTCCCTTTCTTTCAATACTGTGGCTCAAATGGGTGGGATGTGGTGAGAAAAAGAAAATGTGTAAGTCTAGCCTAGTCTGCAATTAGAAACCATCGCTTTACATGAATTATTGCTATTTATTTATCCTATAAATTAAAAAGAAGCAAAAATTTATTGGAGAAAAATTATAGGAAAATTTAAAGTACTTTGACAGCATCTTTTTTTTAAAGACATGTGAATATAGCTAACGAGACTTCACATGAATCCTTAGCACATCAGATACGGTTCCCCCAGGCAGCTCCAACTTATATATACACCCTCCTTTGTATTTTTTTCTTTTCTTTTCAGACACATACAAAAAAAGCGCACAGGGTTGAAAATAAAAATAAAGCAGATACAGATGACACTTGAAAGTACTGCAGATCCCAATTAAATAAACCATGGAAACTATTCAAGATTGTCATTATCAGTCCTCCAAAGATATTCACCTTGATCCAGATCCTTGTGGGCACACCAGTGTGCTCACAGAACCTCTGTGTTCTCTGGGTTCCCCATTTATTTCAATGGTGGATGTGATCTAACGGTGCAAAGGCATGTGAATGCAGAGCCAGCCATCCCCACCACCTGTGGAAGAATACTCTACTAGGATGACTAGCTGAACAGGAAAAATAACAGATAAAAGGCTTTAAGTGCGTCCAGAAGGGAAATTGCTAGATTTCTTCATAACTGAAGACACAATCACTACTCAACCTGCCTTTAATTTCATGATTACTATGAAGGAGGAGGAGGAGGGTGAAGGAGAAAAGATTCTCCGAATCAACTTTCTCCTTGTGAGCACAATATTAGAAACACTGAAAAACACCTTAGACACATGTCTATCACCTCTCTCCTATGTCATCTTCTAAACTAAAAGGTCTCAAACTCTCAGGCACCCCACATCCTAACCTGTGCTGGAACAGTCAGACCTACTGCCCTGCCCTGTAGTCAGCTCGGGGTTGGAGCTGGGAATTAATTCCCCTTACCCCATGTTGCAAGGCAGCCACCCAGATTTGCCCCAGTGAAATAGCTGACACAAATCAAACAGCTTGGAGAAGGCCATGGGACCGGGCATGGGACAGGGGATTGGATCCAGCCTGGGTCAGCCAGGCTGGTTCCACCCCCCTCCCCGGGCTGGACTGCCCACAGGTACACCCTCTCCCACTTTCACCTGCCCTGATCAGCCCTTGTTCCACCCGCCCCCTGCCTCCCCCCCCCCGTGCTGTAAGTATTAGCAAGCCAATACCTGCCGGCATAGAGGCAGCATAGGGAGGCCGGCGTACATCCTTGAGTTGGCCTCCCCCACTCTCGGGGGGAGTGCCTTAAAGCATGATGGACTTGCACTGGACAATCAAATGCTCTGGATTGTTCTGTAAATTTTCCACATGGGATGATGTTCCGGTACATTCAGCGAGTGTGGCCATCCACGTGAAGAAGTATGATCTGCAAGGAAGATCTGCGGGAGAGTGGATTTCTGGATGTCCCACGGGCCGAGCAGAGGGGCTCAGGATGAACACCCAGCCAAGTGTGCCGTGTGGGAGGGGCAGGCTTGAGTTATCAGCTGTCTGCAAATGCATCAGCAGGGCTGGGGCCCATATCAACGCCAAGCTTCTCATTTAGAAGTCCCTGAAAAGCTATTGTTATAGTGTTTTACCCTTTCCTTTACTCTTTACTATTTCTGCTCTGCACTAACCCATATGCTATCCTGCACACTTCTAGAGAATGCAAAAAGTTTGCTGTTCATAAGTTTCTTCTCTTTGGATTTGTCCCAATAAAGGCATTGCTTTGGGGGTTTAGATGGATGAGATCCTAATGCCCCCATCCTATCCCCCACCATCCTATTTGGTGCCAGAGCATGTGCTACAGGCTACAAAATGGTGGTGCCCAGGCAGCCCAGAAGTAAGTAAAAAATATTTTTGCTTACCTCTCCCTACGCTACCTGGCTGTCACTGGTTCAGGTCGGGTTGGAAAAATGGGGATTTGCATAATCCTATGCACATCTGCTCAGAATTAAATTCCACTGTGTCCAATGGAGCTTACTCCCAGGAAAGTGTGTATAGGACTGCTGCCCCTATCTGATGTGCACTAGTGCCAACAAGATACTTCCCCTCCAGTCAGCAAACCACCTTCGTCACCACCTTACCTGCTCCGGCACAGTGTCTGGGAGCCAGACACTAATGTGAACACAGGACCTCTGGCCATTTGCACCAGCAATCCCACAGCACATGAGAGTAGCACTCCTTTTGCAACACCATAAAAGGACTTACACTGGCAGAACATGAGATCCACTGCCATAAGCCCTCAATAAGAGTGGGCTGCCCATTATATAGGGTTTAAAGAATATGGAAGGCCTGATTCTATCCAATATTCCAGGGCAGATGCAACCTTAATGCAGCCCCAATGTAACCCCACAAATGTTCCTTTATGTTGAGGAGTCTTCCATGACCATCCCACCTCAGTGCACACCCCATTGGCATAGGTTGCATCGGTGCTAAAAAAGGTGGATAGGAGACGGCCTGATGTTTCATGGGCATCCAGAACGAAACACATGCATCATTGAGATTTAAATAGCAAGCGCTTTAGTGAAACAACACCATTGTGTGCGCTCCTGCCATCCTCTGGGGCTGTGGGTAAAGTTGAGGAATCCAATTGATTTAGCCATTCATTAATCTCGTGGTTCATTATTTCTGCGCATGTTCAAATTCCATACCCACATAGCTTATTTCTTGCAAGTGATAGTCCTAACAACTACAACAGTAAAGAGAAGAAGAAAAAACTAGGGCTATGTGCTGAGTCACAACTATTTTCATTCAAACAGATAAATGAATCATATACCTCCCTCCTGTCCTTCCAAAGAGTTAAAAGTTTTAAGAGAATCCGTTACAATGCAACTACTCAAATTGTTTTAGAGTCTGCATGAGAAGAGGTGAACTCCTTATGAGCTTAAGTGAGCCCTATTTGAGATAAAGCAGTTCACATTTTCAAAACCAAGGAGTCTCATATTATAATTGTTTTTGTCATTTGCACAGCAATTTTACTCCTGAATGCCTTGTTTTAGGCAGAATTAATAAAAATGGCATGTGCTTCAGGTACTGAGTGTAGCTTCACCCTTTTCTGCATAGCCCAGCCTGGAGCTGTGAATGCTCCTTTTCTTATTATCAGTTAATAATTCTCTCTCATTGAGGCAAATTAGGAACTTGACTGTGTTAGAGAGTCCAGAACGCTGCTAGAGGCAAAAAAAAGTGGGGGGGGGGAGGGATAAATGGCAGAAATTCCTCTCTGAGCAAGATGCATGAAGCACAACATTGTGTCCACCACAAAAGCCGCTCTGTATTTTTGATCCTTTCTAATTTAATTAGCCCAAGAGGTAGCGCATTAATTTGCCAAGAATTCTTCTGATGCGAAAGCTGCCCGCACTGCAGAGCAAGGGGGGAAAAAAATAACCTGTGTGCTACAGTGGCAATGCAGTAATGAAAGGGGCTTATTTTTGTGTTACAAATGGCATTGCAGGGTTACAAGAGATCTTTAAACCTTTTTATCTCCGGTTGGGTCATATGTAACTCAGTGTATCACAAAGCACTAATTAACCACTTCTAGCCCAGGGGTCTTTTAAAATCTGTAGCGTTCCACAACCTGAAGACAGGTCAAAGTTTTGAAATCAGCTGCAGCAAGTTTTGGATTCCACAACCTAGATGATTATCCTTGGCCCTCTGGATTTTTTTTTTTTTTTTACATTTAATGATATTCTTTATGTGGCTTAGCTAGAGCCTTGAATTTCCTGAGAATGTCTCTGGGCTCTTAACTCTGCGCTTGTTTGCTAAATTGTCTCCATGTGAATCTTCTTCATCAAAAACGGGGAGGGGGTCAGATTGGAAAGATCTTTGATCAGATCTGCTGCCACCGAGTTTCTTTTTACTGCCATGTGCTTCTGATATGTTCTCGTGCACATTAATGGATCATTTACCCATTTGAAAAAAACAATGAAAAACATGCACAGTATGAGGAAGTCATCCAAGATACTTTGAACTCCTCTGAAACTGAAATCTATGATATAATTTCTGGCATGTGTAACTTTTTTTTTTTTAAAAGACTGGTAGGAATGCATGTCAGGCAGGATTCCAATAACCAACCTCAGTGTCACATGGGAGACCATCAGGAAGCAAAGGCGACGGACTTTCAAAGATGCAGTGGGAGAAAGGCAGATCCTTTAACCGAGATAGCCACTGAAAAATCACAACAGTAGCTTATAAAACAACCTGGAGCCAGTCCTACTCTTCATGTTACACTGTTCCTTTGTCTTCCGTGACATCCCCTAGACATCTATCTTCTTCAATACATTGCCCCCCTCCACCACATTCGCACTTCTGTCTCATATTTTTATGGGTGTGCTACCTCCGGAGATTTTGGGATAGGAAAAGCAAAAATGTTGCCTCTTTTAGTACTCCTTATAAATGATGGTGATTTCAGACACTCACAGTCCCTGACCCAAAAGCTGTTCTGGAGAATCAGAGACACCTTCAGAATGACAGGCAACGCATTGCAGGAGGCCTATCTTCAGGTACAAGACATCAGAAGAAATGGCAACACATACCCCAAACATGCAATGCATACGATAGCATCTTTGTAGCTATCTTTTAATGATCCAGTAGCAGATTAGAACATTAAACAAATGTGTAAGCCAAACTGCATTCCGTTTGCACAAGAGGAGGGCTGCTGAAACAGCATGGCCTCAGATAAGAAAGTAAGAGGAAGCCCACCTGCCCCCATGTTGTTGATAAAAGCGACATGATAACATAAAATACGAATGTACTGTAGACAATCTAAGTGCCTATGATTATTATCAGAAGTCCAACAAACCCTCTGCCAAAATGTGCTCTTCACCCCTTGGGGAAAAGAGCTGAGTTTGAAGAAGCTGAGTGAAAAAACCTTCCCAATGGCCGTCATTATTATGATTGCTAATTATTTCTATAGTATTCATCAGTTGATAAAAGTCCATTCACATTTTTATCTCATCTGTCCTCCCAGTAATCCTGCAGCTGGGAGATCGTGAATAGCCCAAGGTCACCTAGGGAAGAAGCTTCATATCAGTGCTAAGCTAGGATTTAGATCTCCCATATTCCAAGCCCACAGGCTAGTCACTGCCTTACACCAGCCCAGTGGCGTTCCTATGGGAGAAGGCAAAATGCTAAGTTTTGCAGGAGCCTGAGCTCCTGTGTAATGTGGCTTCTTCCCTTCACCCCCAGAGCCACTCAAGGTTCGGATTGCTGGCTCAGAGGAACGGCACTGTAGGAATGCCCACAGTTAGTGCGAATCAGTCCTTAATCACTCTCAAAGCATGTGATGAAATGATGATACTTCTTGTTGTGGCCATACCAATACTCAGGTAATTTCAATTACTGCAAAGGGATGATGCTTCTTGCAAGTGGCCAAAAAATCAAGCTAATATCTTCCTTCTTGCCTTAAGAGGCACTTAACAGGCACTAAGAGGCCATAAGAGGCAAATGCATAGAAGTTATATACTTGAGGGTGCAATCTGAACCTGGAGTTAGGCTGGCACAGTTAGGCCAGCAAAGTTTGGCCTGCACAACGGGCACCATAAAGAATGTTTGAACCACTCTCAGAGTCAGAGGCCAGCACACAGACATGCACCATCCTCCCTGACACTGAGAATGCTTCAAACACACTTTACGGTGGCCCTTGTGCCAGCCAAACTTTGCTGGTCTAACTGTGCCAGCCTAACTTCAGGTTAGGATTGTGCCCTTAAAAAGTTAAATTTATCTCACAAAGCAGGTCATTGAGCAATAATTGCAGTCAAAATAGACTACTGGAGTCTGCCTATGTATGGTGTAGCTTCTTTGCTTGATTGTTAAAAAAAATAAAAAAAATTGTTTGCTACAATAGCATCTTTGTAGCTATATTTTAATGATCCAGCAGCAGATTAGAACATAAAACAAATCTTTAGGCCTACAAAGAAAGATATCGCCGTTGTCCTCATGATGCTTAGAATAGATATTCACTTTCTCTCAAGGCCTTTGATCGACATAAGACTCAACAGTAATTTCCTGTTCCTGTTCACATGCCATTGCATAAAACCCAGGAAAATGTAATAATTTAACGGGAAAGAGCTTGTTTATTAATGCTCTTAGAGCAACCACTGAAGGCCATGATGTGCCTAACATATATCCATGCATACACATATTTAATTGTAACCTTATGTATCACTTACGTGGATGTAAAGGTGGACACGGGAATTATTTCTGCATAAATATGCATAAGACGGTGCTTTAAATCCATGTATACTAATATGATTATTGCAAGATTACAATGAACATCTGAGCAGCAACGTAAGTTATCAAAATACGCTACAAAATAGATAGCTTGTTATTTTGTGCCAATATTCAACAGTTTTGCTGTCCTGCAAAACTAACGATAACTACTGTGTTGCAGAGACGTGCAGTGTGGGGATGGCAGGTACGGTAGAACCGCCCCATTGCAGTCTTCCAAAAAGCACTGCTGCCACCCCCAAGGCTGTGAGTGTGCAATCACTCACAACCCACGCACTCCAGCCACTCTTCAGAGTACATGGGTTGTGTTTGTGCACTCACAGCTTCGGCAGCAGCGACATGGCTTTTTGGAGAACTCAGGTGAGGCAATTACGCCTCACTTGCTGCCCCCAAATTGCACATCTCTGCCATATTGTCAGACACTAGCATTCCTCTACACTGCACAGCAATATGCATGTGTTACTCTGTGCAGCCATGGGTTAGCAAGCAAGGGCATCAGTATCAGCAGCCTCAGTTTCCTCGTCCTTCCCACCAGTAAGGATTGGAACAGAAACCATAAGTGTCAACTGGCTGCAGTATTGGCACTAGGTTGCTGGGGCCCTCTGTGGTGCCCTGTCAACCCCCTGTGGTAAATTGGCACTATTCCTGCCACTAGTGCTAAGGGTTTAGGGGTGGCCTTGACCTGCACCAACCCTGACCATCCCTGAGACTACCCCAGGCTGGTGGTAGGAGCCCAGTTTTTGGCCATTTTTCCCTGCCATTCAATTTCTCTTAAGAACTAGGTAGGATGTCTGGATGCATCCTGTGTAAAAGCAGGTATATTGATTATCTGCTGTGCCCACAGAATTAGCCTGTTTGGAGGTACCTTCCTCTCCTTCACCATGAACAAGATCCAGCTGTGCAAGCATGCACATGCCATTATTACATGTAAGGGCCAACATCTCCATGCAGTACTACCACATCATTCACATCCAATGGCTTTGATGCTATTTATGGTATCCAGCACCATGTTCCAAGGGTCAAGTTGCACGGCTATGTGCTGGCCTCTCTGACTCTGAGAGTGGACCAAAAATACTTTATGATGTCTCTTCTGCCAGCCAAACTTTGCTGGCCTAACTGTGCCGGCCTAACTCCAGGTTAGGATTGCACTCTGAGGCATCTGCTGGGCCACTGTGAGATACAGGACTAGATGGGCCTTTGGCCTGATCCAGCAAGGCTTTTCTTATGGTCTTATGTTCTTATCTAGTCTGAAATTGGGATTCAATTTATCCCTTTATATAAATGCCTTCTTCTGTAGCTTTAAACTATGTGACATCATTTTGTGGCGTAAGCATCAATACATTGGTGGGAGAGAGAGGTGACAGACCACATATTCTCTGTGATTGTTCTTGTTTTGAAAAGAAGTTCTACAAAGGAAACATTTGGTAGCTCATGTTATCATTCATATTCATGTAATTTAATACCAAGGTATCTTTAATATTTATAGCAAATGCTGAAAAAAACATAGGTAGCGATTTTCACCAAGAGAATACATACTGTCCCTGAATACAAAATGCTGTTTGTCACCAGTTGTGCAGCCTGATTTTAAGCAATCTCATGTAAAGGATTTTTCCCCTTCAAAATGTAAACTAAATCATAAAGGTCCTGCACTTTCCACTGCAACTGTAGCTCAGCCTTTATCTTGAGTCCCAAACTATAAGCTATTGGGGCCATAAAGCATGTTTGCGACAGAGACAGCTCTAGGAATGGCGAAACCCAACGCAGAGCATTCCTGAGGGGCCCCCCACCTTCCACACAGGGCTCTCCACTCACCAAAAAGAGTGCTTGTGGTGTAAAGTGCAGCACCTGGAAATAGTTGGTGGTGACATGATGATGCCACCGCCAACTGCTTGTAGAAGGTCCATTTTGGGCCGTTCAGAGGCAGGGGCAGGTGGGAGGGCAGGTAATGCTACTCTGCTTGCCCTGCTGACTACAGCCCATAAAGGTCCTGGGCTGTAGTCAGCTGGCTATATGCTAGCTGCAGTGGGGCGGGGAGCCCCAAAGTACAGGGCCCAATGTGACAACATTGGCTGCATTGGCTTAAGGCCAGCCCCAGTGTGCGACACTGAGTGCCAGGGATACACACACACCACCAGCACTACAGACCATAGGACGGGGTCCTGAAAGTGGGTACAAGGACCAGGATTCTGGAATGCATAAATAGGGTAGGGAAAGTTCAAGCAAGTTGTATCAGGCTTTGTTTTGTCACTTGCATGCTACATCTTTTCCAGTGCTTACCATGTTCACCCCTCTTATTGCAACTGCAGCACGTTGCTTTTTATCCCTAGACATTTCCTGCCATTGCTTTGGATATTTTACAGACTTCTTGTATTTTTCCTGCATCACCTGCTTGGTCTCTGTTCGCTTAGCAGGGAGTGAGTTGCCACAATTCCCAGACCACCCCCATTCTGCTGCCGCCTGGGTTTTAAGTGGACCAGTTTGGAGTTCCCTGTTAACATTAGAGCAGTGATGTCATCTAAAAACAAGGAGAGGGAATGCTGGGCGGGACTTACGCTCTGATTGGCTGCCCGTTCATGGCATTCCGCCGCCTACCCGCGCTGCCCTGGCCTCGGAGGGGGCACCGGCTCACCGGGGGGGCCGGGGGGCGTGCGCCGGGTGCCTGGGCGAGCAGCGGTGGGGCACGCCAACCACAGGCACCCCATGCGGTGGGCGGGCAGGCGGCGGAATGCAACGGACGGGCTGCCAATCAAAGCATAAGTCCCGCCCAGCGTTCCCTCTCCTTGTTTTTAGATGACATCACTGCATTAGAGGGACATTTTCCCAAGGCAGCGTCCTCTCATTTGAATTATCTAGCTTTGCGTGGTGGCAGCAAGAACCATCTTTTCCCAGTTTAGTCACAGTATTTCCCATTACAAAAGTGAAGTTGGGAATAGGAGGGTGGGTGCCTGTCACTAACCGCTAGGCATTGTGCCCATCTTGTCCTCTGCCTACCCTTACAAAAGCTATAAAAATCACACTAAACTGCTGAGAAAAGGGCAGAAGGTTTGTGTGCTTTAAGAAAAGTTAGCGCTCTCCAAAGAATACCACAAGGAGCTTTTTTTAGAAAGGAATCCATAAAACAGGAAATTTACCGTAAAATTGAAACTGTATCTCACATGGGATCTAGTGGTTGTTTCAAAGTGACTGTACGTGCTTGTTGATTGGTGAAGGAAATACAGAAAATGGTAGTTGTGAGTTGAGGGACTCGGGGAGAGAAAGGACTTCAAATGTGAGAGGTAAGATGTCCTTGATGCCTTAGGACTCTTTCAAGCTAATGAGAGGCTAAAGCAGCCACTTTGGGATGTTTGCATGTCTGCATGCATTTGAGTATTGACACTGAATATTTGTTTACATAGACAACTTAATAAAAAGACATCACCTGCCAACAAAGGTTCGCATAGTCAAAGCTATGGTTTTCCCAGTAGCAATGTATGGCTGTGAGAGCTGGACCATACGAAAGGCAGAGTGCCGAAGAATAGATGCTTTTGAGTTATGGTGTTGGAGAAAACTCTTGAGAGTCCCCTGGACTGCAAGGAGATCCTCGGTCAATCCTCCAGGAAGTCAAGCCTGATTGCTCCCTGGAAGGACAAATCCTGAAGCTGAAGCTCAAGTACTTTGGCCACCTCATGAGAACAGAGGACTCTTTAGAAAAGACCCTCATGCTGGGAAAGACTGAAGGCAAAAGGAGAAGGGGGCGGCAGAGGATGAGATGGTTAGACAGTGTCACCAAAGCGATGAACATGAAATTGGGCGAACTCAGGAAGCTAGTGGAGGACAGGGAGGCCTGGCGTGTTGTGGTCCATGGGGTCGCAAAGAGTCGGACACAACTTAGCGACTGAACAACAACAATTTGTTTACATCAAGTATGAAGGAAATAAAAGGCTAAATTCAGCTTTGGATGTCTAAAAGGGATCTCAATTAAACATCAATGGATGTTGTGAGGAAAGGCCAGATCCACACTAAGGGTGCAGTACTAACCAACTTTCCAGCACTGACTTAGCTGTGCCAAGGGGGCCTGTGCTGCATCCTGCAGTGGGGGAGGGGCAGTCACAGAGGCCTTCTGTAAGGGAATGCTTGTTCCCTTACCTCAGAACTGCATTGCCCTTACCCCGGTGCTGGAAAGTTGGCTAGGATTGCGCCCTAAATCTTTCAAAATCACTGTAATGTAGTTCTTAAGTCGTTGAAACTCCCTGGAATAAAAATGAAAGTGAGAATAGAAATGCTATATAATGAAATTACTGTACCCTCTAGAGGTCTCAAGATTAAATTTTTGGTTTCCCCAAATCTTTTTCAGCAACTTTTCACTTTTGAAAAACTTCAGTCATTTTAAGGCATTTTATTTTATTTTATTTTATTATCAGCCAGTCATTTGTTAGTCATTGTGAAAGCTCACAAAGCACACACTATTGCCTATTAAATGCTTCTGAGTATGTGAATGCCATTTATAGTAAGAACAGCAAAAAATGCTTGCAAAAAATGAACACCTGAAAAACACCTGAAAATATTTAAGGACACAGCTCAAATAATTACGTCACAGTTTGATTCAAAATAAGAACAACAGTCAATTTGTTTTCATTTGGATCTACAAACAGCTGGCATGATTTGGCCAGGTATAAAGACTGTTAAATTCTATGGATTTCAGTAAGAGAGATTTCAGCCCTTGTTTAACACTCCCATTGAAGTCAATGGGATGGGAAGCCCAATCCTACTTAACTTCTCTGCTTAACTTCTCTGAATGTATGTTCCACCAGTGGAGCCAGAAAAATGTAGGCGGAAATGCTGTCATGTGATTTAGCTCCATTGGACAGTGCAGTGATGCCATCAGTGCAGTCACTGGCAGCCACGTGTGTACGAATTCGCAGCCAGGCCACTATCTGCCAGAGAAAGGTGGGGGCAAGGGGTGGGAGGAATGGGGTGGGAGTTGGAGGGAGTTTCTGGGTAGAGAGGAACCCACAAGCCCTTCAACTAGGAATCAACTCCCCCTACTAGTGGAGGCCAAAATGAACACATTTGCTGGCCTTATACAATCAATCCTCATTATCCACTATGGTTAGGTTACTGAAAATCCTCGTGGATAGTGAATTCACAGACAATGAACCATTGATCCTATGGGATCAATAGGGTTAGGTGCATCTGCCATCAGAAGCTTCCAGCAGACCCCCTCAAGAAGCCAGCAGAGTGCAGCAGGAAGTGTCAAAAGATCTCTGAATGCTGCAGAGACCTTCTAGAGGCTGCAGGGATGTTCAGAATGTCACCTACGACCAGCATGGACCCCTTAAACATGACTGGCAGATGCTTCAGCCAACCATTTTAAAGGGGTCAGTGCTGGTCGAAGGTGCCATTCTGAAGGTCCCTGCTGTCTTCAGAAGGTCTATGCATAGTGGATAGTGAGGACAGAGGTGCAGATAATGAGGTAAGTAGCAATTCTGTTCTTTGCTGATAAGTGAGGTTGCAGACAGCAAGGTCACAAATAAAGAGGACTGACTGAACATACTGATTGGCTCGGCTCACATCCTGTCACTCTGCCAACAACTGGAACCCTGAACAGCTGCTACCACTCTCTGCAGGCAACACTGAACTAAATAGACCTATGGTCAGATGCTGTATTTGTAACCAAATAGCATTCATACTAGATCAGTGATGGCAAACCTGTAGCACAGCCCCCCAAAGTTGTACAGGCAGCAGTAGTTTGACTAGGAGCTGTAAGGTGGGAAGCTTACAGGATCTTTTTCCTGACAAGCATTTACCTTTATCCAGCCAAATAAAATAAAATTCCTGTAGCATTAACCAAGCTCTTGCTGGAAATATGTGCTCATGCATGTTACCCTAATAATGCAACCTTCATATGCAAGAAAAAAGGCTTCTCTTCTCAATGCTATGCAGTTGATTACAGTATATAGCATGGTGATGGCATGTGACCTATACACAACTTCAGGGTTATTTGTTTGTTTGTTTTTAAATTAATCATGATCCTTGAAAAATGGCCATTCTAGAAACCAAGGGCTTTCTGCTTTCAGAATTCATTTCCACATCAGGAATGAGGATATGAAGGAATGATGGCATATTCAAATGCATTGTCATAATTGGGCTGCTTTACTGGCTTCAAGGTTTCTAGGAGGAAGTCTGGGGCAGTGGTTGCATATTTCTTGGACTCTGCACTCCTCAGGGAAAGTTGACCTTACAATAATTTTCCCACTGAATGTCTCTTTGGTGTGCTGTGGAATTCCAGGAAGAACATCCTGCTACAGAACAATCTTTGGCACTCATTTAGCTGACTAAGTAAATGAGCTAAACACTAAGCAATATGCTTACACTAAAGGAGAGGTCAGAGTCTAGTAAATAAGACAAATCCTCAAAGATAAAACCAAAGACCTTTCAGGAAATAGGCAGAGGGTTGCAGGCTTTCCCTAAGGTAAGCATTATAAATAGCAAACAGACGGAAAGTCCTGAACACAAATCAGCAGAATTGCTACTATATAACTAACTGCTCATAGTACTTTTACTAGTCCTGCTTTCTCTAACATACACGCACCGCCAGCAGCGTTGTAATTGCTTTACATTTAATTGCTCCATAGGTTAGTAATGAATTGCATATGTTTAAAAACATGGGGAGGGGCTTCCAACAATTTCCAGATTTTAATTTCAAAAAGTATCTAGCTATAGATACAGAAAAAACAGATTAGTGGTAAAAACCCTCCGGTTATTGAAATGTCCTTGTATGGTCTTCAGCAGGATACAAGAATTGCTGCATAGCATATGTAGAATTTTATATTACAAACATAACATAGCATGGGTTTTGTTAGCTCACACCCACATGGTGAATTCATACCAGGAATGTTTGATAGTGATTCCATCATGTACAGCCAGCTCAAAAGTTTGGTGTTTTGGCCATTTCCGACAATATAGTTTGGGTTCGCAGCCTATAATTTAAGGAGCCTTGCATGCTAGATCATTGTGACAAGGCAAGCTTGTGTTTAACTGCTGCTCTTTTCTGGTACCCAAGGAACAAATATTTAAAGGCAAATACCATGCCTGCTGTAGATGTGCTACTCCAGCAATTTTCAACATTGGTGTGCCGTGAATAGTCTGCAAGTGTGCCAAGGGAGCTTGAGGGGAGAGTTATTTATAGGAGGGCCATTGGGGGTTGTGGGCTCCCTGCTGGCAGTGCAGTGTGCCTTGTCAATTGTTACAAAACAAAACAAAACACCTGATGCTGTGCCGTGACAATTTTAGCACCTTGTTGGTGTGCCATGAGATGAATAAGGTTGAAAATAACTGCGCTATTCAGCTATCCTCTATGTCCATCTTCAACCGATAAACCCAAGGTTTAGGGATATATGTAGGGGGTGATTTGAATAACCCTCCGCCAGACAATTAAGGACAGTGCCCCCAACTCATCCAGAAGGGAGGGGATGGGATGGGACAGGATGTGTGCACATTGCTAGCAGGGGCTGCTTGGGCAACACATTTATTATCTGAACCGACTGTATGATTTCCCACTGACCTAATATCTGCAGTCCACAAAAGCTAAGCACATTTAGGGAGCAATCCTAACCAGGTTGGCACACAATAGGGCAGCAAAGTTTGGCTGGCACAAGGGATACCATAAAGTATATTTGAACCACTCTTGGATTCAAAAAGGCCAGCACATGAATGTGCACCATCTTCCCTGACTATGAGAGTGGTCCAAACGTACTTTACGGCGGCCCTTGTGCCGGTCAAACTTTGCTGGCCTAACTCCAGATTAGGATTGTGCTCTCAGCTAATCCATTTATGTGGTCCTGCATGACTTCCGTTTACCTCCCTAAAGTCTCTGCACATTCATACTTTGTGTCAAAGGGCTGACCACACTGAGGACCAAATGGAAGGCAGCGGGCACATTGCCCAAAGCGTTTTGGTGCTTGTGGCAGAAAATCTAAATGGCACTTCTTGTGCTGTTAAAAAAAATATGTATGAAATGACTGTTTGCTGTCCTTAAGACTTAAAGGTCATTTGCAGAGATGGGCATTCAGCTCTTTCAATCTGCTTAATGACCTCTGTATCTGTGTGTCATTTCTATCCCAGTTTTTCCAAGGGCTGTGGGAAGATAAAAGCAATTTTTTTAAAAGTGCACTGCAAACAGTGTCACATGCCTAGTGACCATTTAGTGACCATTTCAGCTGGTATGAACGTCTTGACATCCTGGAAGGAGGACTCAGGCGAGCTCTTTGCACCCAGGGCGGAGCCCTCTGGGGCAGGATGTGGGCCCTGGCTCTACAGAAGCACTACAGAATGCTGCCCAGTTGAAAGAGAGCCGGAAAATGAGGAGCAAACATACCTGAAAATATGAAACTGTCACATGTTCAAAAAGGCGCTGTTTACAATGAGGTTCTCGTTTCCTGTAAGATGTTCTTTGAAACTGCCTTCTCCTAATCGCTTCCCCTTCACATCCACTGAGTGTTCAGTATATGAATGAGAATCTCACAAGGACCACTGGAATCGGTAGTGTCGATATCTTTTTCAAACCTCGTAGCACCACCATGAGCCTAACTTCAGCAGTGAAAATCATGTCTCTGGCTGTGGGTATGCAATACATGCTTGCCACACTACCACGTCCTCAGCCTTTCCTTGGGCTTTTGTCTAAAACAGACTGAAAAATCAGAATGCAGGAAGTACACCTCCTGGTGTACTTTTCCAGCGCTATCCCTGATGTAGGCAGGTATGAATGAGCATCTTTGTATGACTGGGCTGCATTAGCAGTTCATCTCCTCTGCGTGGTTTGTTGCTTTTCTTTAATAGTCTAAGGCTGAGTTTTGGGACTGTTCAGGAAACGGCCTAAGTGTGAATGTGAATGTTTACTTGATTAGCATTTTTGCTTTTTTCTCAGGATTGTAGGGCAGGAATGCACAGCATGGGGAGAAAGTCTCAAGATCATGGCCTAAAAAGCAAAGAAGGTAGAAACCTGGCTGAAACTAAGCAGGGCTGCACCTGGTCTGGGCTGGATAGGAGAAGATTTGCGCCCCCCCCTCCCCAATATTCTGCTTGAAGTCCATCTCTGTGGTAGTCCTGGCTTTTTTGCACCCTGGGACAAGCCTTCCAAAGCCATCCTCAGGGATGCAAAAAAAAGCTAGCCCACTTTAAAAGCAGGGGAGAGGGCAGCTGGTAGGAAAAACTCCAGCCGTAACTCAATCACAGTCATCTGGAACCTTCCTCCACTGACTGCCTCCTCCCAGCTCGGGCAGTTCACCGCCGTCTGCTCAGAGGGCAGCCAGCTTCTGAGAAAAGAAACCAACTCCTCTCCGAGAGGGGAGTGCCAATGCTGGTTGCATGGGGGGAACAAATAAAAAAACAGTGGCCAACTTGATGACACTCACACAACTGAATAAGAGTTCTAGTACATGGAAATGAGACTGACTCATACTGACAACTTAGTGGTTCTCTGCTGGGTCATAAAAACACCTCATTTGCTCTTGGGACTTTCAGGGCGCAATCCTAACCTGGAGTTAGGCCAGCACAGCCAGCACAAGGGACACTGTAAAGTATGTTTGGAGTTAGAGAGACCAGCATGCAGATGTGCGCCATCCTCCCTGACTCTGAGAGTGGCCAAAAATGCTTTAGGGTGTCCCTTGTGCCAGCCAAACTTGGTTAGGATTTCACTCCCAGGCTCATTGGTCAGTTCTGACCAGGAAAATCCACTTTTTGTTACATAAGGAAGTTGTTTTCCTTTTCTGGTGATTTGGCCATTACTTTTGATAGAATGCAGATTTTTCAATATGGTTTGTTTCATTGCATTCTGCATTTAATTACACATCAGTGATATAGAGATGGGACCTCGGCATCTTCTGGGTTTGGGGATTCTCTGCTGATACCAAAATACATGGATGTTCAAGTCCCTATTATATATTAAAATTGCATAGTATTGTGTTTGTAGATGGCAGGTTTTAAGACCCAGGGGCAGCCTGCCTGCCTGTCTGAGTGATGTGCTGGTGAGTTCCAAAATGTCTCCATGCAGGAGGGAGCTGCTGGGAGAGGCAGAGAGAAAAGCATGGCCAGCCGGAGCATGAAATTGCACATAGTGGGGTTTGCTGGCAGAGGGGAGGAGGAAGAAGGAAGAGAAGGATTTTTAAAAAAATAAAAGCCATTCAAGCCATTCAAGACAGTATTCAAGCCATATTGAATCTAACATAAGGATCAAAATCAGTATATAAAAAGGTTGGCCCTGCATAA
This sequence comes from Lerista edwardsae, assembly GCA_029204185.1. Lineage (NCBI taxonomy): Eukaryota > Metazoa > Chordata > Lepidosauria > Squamata > Scincidae > Lerista > Lerista edwardsae. The sequence goes on from JAJKFI010000014.1 coordinate 2,477,842, forward strand.
CATGATGATATTATTCAAAAATACTTGGGTTTTCACAATTTTGGCTAGTGGTGGTATCACCACCACCCCGAGTTTGTCACCCTGTGCATTCCACTTCACCTGCACTCCACTAGTGACACCACTCACCGGCATGAAGTGAATGTACACATGTTGGCTTCACACAAAATGTGCTCTCTGCAGCTCAAGTTGAGCTTCTGACCTCCCAGTGATTTTCAATGACATATTGAGCATGTGCCTAATTCACTCATTGAAATCAGCTGAACGTCAACGTGCCTGAATTTCAGCTGGATCATGTCTCAAATTGCTGTTTTTATGCACCACTAATCATGTAGAAAAAGCAGCGTTCCCTATATTATCTGGAGTTCAACACTTTTCTTTTTTGCTTTTTGCTGCATCTGTTGGGGCATCTGATACCAGAAGATATATCAGCCTGTCAATGTGCTTGTGCTATTGAACACAAATTCTTAAGACGTGGGCTTAAGATCCACATAATTAAAAAGCAGTTTCTGAAGCAGCCTTTGGTGAATAAGGATTGATGAACTTCCAGTTTTCCTCCCTCTTTTTTAAAGATACAATTTTCTCTGATTTTATTTTATACATAGATTTCCTAAACGGGCACACAGAGCAAATGAGCTTGATGAGGGAAGAGAAACCTGCCCAACTCATTCTCACACTACCAGGTAGTCCACCACATCGACTCCAGAAAATGCTGCTGCCTATTTAACATGAAATATTAGCAGCAGCCAACTCCATGACCCTTTTATGTCACATTATTTTGGTGACCATAGAGTGGTAACAGGAGGTTCATTAATGACCAACAATGGGCAAATTTCCCTCAACCAGCTCACCTCATAATGAGCTCAGTTTTCCTGAGCTTTCTTAGGGTGCAATCCAGTGGTGTCATTCAAATGATTTAGGAACAGGAACTCATTTTTGATTGGCACTTGTCGGGAACCCGGAATCAGCCACGGAGCCCGTTAGGATCCGGAACGCCCGTTCTGGTCCGTTCCCCCTGAATGACATCACTGCCTTCGCCCCCCTAGGAATCGCTCCCTTTAACCCTCTGAGTGCCGGCCAACCAAAAAGAAAAGCTCTTTGCAGAGGAATTGGGAGGGGGGAGGAGGGAGAGTGAAGTGGGAGGAGTCAGTGCTAATTTTAACTAGTGGAACTGAGTTCCCCCGCGTTCCCTTGCATGACATCACTGGTGCAATCCTAACCTGGAGTTAGGCCAGTACAATTAGGCCAGCAAAGTTTGGCTGGCACAAGGGCACTGTAAAGTACATTTGGACCACTCTTGGAGTCAGGGAGGATGGCACACATTTGTGTGCTGGCCTCTCTGACTTGCAGCGCAATCCTGTGGACCATGCAGCATCAGCACAATGGGGTTGTGCCAACGCTGCACGCTTAGCGCTGATGCGGGAGCACCGATTGGCACCCCCAGGTCAGCACTAAGGCAACAAGACCAGCACTGCAGGCAGGGCAGGTCCTGCTAACTGCGCAAGAGGCACTTTTTCAAGTGGTGTTCCTCTTATATTTAGCAGGGGGAGATTGATTGATTGATTGATTGATTGATTGATTGATTGATTGATTGTGCCTGCACAGCACCTCCCTCGCATCGGCCGAAGCTGGCCACTGTGAGGGAGGCACCATGATGGGGTGGCTTGGGGATTGGTAGGAGGAAGGCGGGACGTGGGCGGGTCTAGGACTCGGCCATAAGGCTGAATCCTAGACCTGTTTGGGAGGCCATGAGGCCCTGATTCGGTCTGCATGGTCTCCTCGGATCTTTAGTGGGTGCAGATCCAAGGACCACATAGCGGAGCCTGGAGCCTCCCCTACGGTAAGGGAGTGAACGTTCCCTTGCCGCAGGGAGGCTCCAGGCTCTCCTATACTGCACTGGGTATTTCTCCTATATTGCACTGGGTATGGCATTGGCCAGCCGGCCTCGCCATTCCAGCGCAGTATAGGATTGCGCTCTTAGAGAGTGGTCCAAACATCCTTTATGGTGTCCCTTGTGCCAGCCAAACTTTGTTGGCCAAACTGTGCCGGCCTAACTCCAGGTTAAGGTTGTGCTCCCGAGAAGAGAGGTTTAAATCCTCTCTCTATTCACTTGCGGCCTAATCCAAGTTGTTGGTGCCGATGCAACTGCAATGCATTCCCAAGGTAAGCGGGAATGAGGCCTCCCTGACTCCCCCTCCACCACAGAATGCAGCATAGACCGCATTGGGACAGCTACGTCAGGGCTGGAAAGTTGGATAGGATTTGGCCCCAGATGATTCTGGGCCAATGGTGATCTTTCAGCTTAACCAACCTTTGAGGATAAAACGGAAGCGGACAAGGAGAATTTGGTCTGTTAGAGGAAGCGCAGGATAGAAATATAACTGATAATAAATGGAACTGCCATTTTGTGGGAACATATAACTAGCGTGGGAGAGTGATGTGGTGTTTTTACATTTTTATTTTTCTTTCTTCTCATCTCCCTTCTTGGAGATTATGGGTTCGGTTGCTTGTTGTTTAGGTTGCTGTTGTTGCAACCGTTTTTATATACCGAGTAATCTTGGAGGATATGAAAGCTTTGAAAGGATTGCTTCTCCTGAGAGCTCATATAAGGTGTTTATGTTATAAAGTGTATGGGAACTTGGTAGATTCTTGCCAGTTTGTTCAAGATTTTTTTAACCTGTACCACAAGACAGAAAGTAACTGTATTACATGCTTTTAAATGGTAACAGCCTGGAAACTGCTATTGCTCTCAGCTGAGGCTTTAAAAAAAAAATACGGAACTAAATATCACAAGGCAACTGAGTCATAGACTGCTTTGCTTTTAAGGACATGCCTCTCTTTAAATTGACATTGGAAGTTGGATTAATAATCACAGCTCCATTGCAGCAATTATCTCAAACCTAAAGTGGGAAGGTACAAGTGTTCTAGGGAGAGCAGTTGCCCTTGAGAGGAGGAAAGGAAAAAGGGATAAGATACCCTCCTGACCCATAAGCATATGCTTCTTGCTGGTGGGGGTGGGGGTGGCAATCTCACAGCTCCCCTGAAGGTGAGCAGACGGCTGTGTAACCCTTTGAAACCTGGCAGACACTTCTTAGGTGAACATAATAAACACACCATCATCTCCTGAGAGCTGCTATTCCAACAATCTCCAGTGATTCCTTTGCACAGTGTTTCTCCCACCTTGGTTCAGGATGAAAACCTCTTAACATATTGTATATTGGGCATGCCTTAATTTATTCTAATACTTTCACCAATTAAATCACTTAGAAACGCTGTTTTATAACTGAAGTATTCAGGAAAGAACAGCCTGCCTCCTACATACCTGTTTTTAAATAGCTATGGTTAGCATTGTAGGAATTGATACTCTAGAGAGGGGAGGGCTGTTGTTCAGCAAACAGGTATATTCCTGTTTGTTTGAGACAGTGGCGTTCCTAGAAAGGGGGCAAAATGGTAAGTTTTGCAGGAACATGAGCTCCTACGTAAAGCGGCCCATCCCCCACACATTCAGAACCATTCATGTCTGCAAGGCAGACATTTTGTTCTCCAAGCCGTGAATGGAGGTAAGGGAGAAGGGTCACTTTACACAGGAGCTTAGGCTCCTGCAAAACATAGTGTTCTGCCTCCCCTCTAGGAGCACCATTGGTTTGTGCATGCGTCTGTATACACATCATTATGACTGTACTTATGTATTTACTTGTAAATGTATACCTTCATATTCTTGAAGCAAATTGAACTTGTTTAATGTAATGTGGATGAGGGCCAATAGATTGAGACTGAATCCAGAAAAGATTTCCTGGTCAGGAAATCCTCGATGCAGGTTCCAAGTCATCAACCCACTCAAAATGGGCTTGAACTCTCCCTGCAGAATCGGGTGCACAGTTTGGGAGTTCTCCTGGACTCACACGTTTCTCACAGGACTCACAGGAAAGCCAGGTGGCAGTGGTGGCCAGGAGTACTACAAATCTTTAAAATAAATAAATAATAATTGTCAAGAGTAGCGTCAGCACAGCTCTGCTTTCACAACTGCTTTTCCACCTCGTTTCCCTACAATGGCCTCCCCCTGTGCCTCCCCCTCAATCTACTCTTGAGGGTTAGGGGACCTTCCAGAACAATGTAGGATGGGAAGTGGAGGGCTGTGGTGCTAGGAGTGCATAGGTACAAGTCATTCTTCACAAGTCATACAGTAGCAATGTGAAATTTCAGCTGGGGTAACAGAGTGGAAGTGCATGCCTTCAAGTCTATGGGCTGCCACTTGCTTCCCTTCAGTCCAAGCTCTAACTGGAAGAGAGGGGAAGGAGGAAGAGGAAGATAGATGGTCCCAGGTTCAATCCCTGGCATCTTCAGGTGGGCAGAGAAAAATGCCTGTCTGAACCCCTGGTGAGCTGCTGTCCACCAGCACCAACAGTACTGAGCTAAACGACACTGCAAAGTAGACAGTACTGAACTAAATAGGTCAATGGTCTGATCTGTGAAGGGGGCAGACCACATTTTGAAGGGGTGCATTAGAGAGATGGGAGGCATACCTTGGGTATTTTGTGGGGGGTTTTTTGTTGTTGTTTTTGCCAGCCCCAGTTTCATGAGACTCTCTTCCAGACAACATGGAAGGTAGAAATACCTCCCACTTTCTGACGTACCAATCAGGCTGGCATCTGATTACACAGCCAGCCCCAACCTAAGTACAGAAGAGCAAGGAGGACAGAATTCAGGAGAAAGGGAAAAGGCTTTCTTTGTGTTCCCTCTTTCTGAAACTTTTCCTCCCTGGCTTTATTGCACATACACCCGATACAGAGTTTACGAAGTGTGCAGGCCTACACTACAGACACTATCTACTGCCAAGTGCTCCAATCCAAGCCCCTCTGAAATAAGTGGGATACGAACACAACTAGACTGCAAACAAGCTGCTCTTATGCAGGAGCTATTAAGGTCAAACTACACATGACACAAAATGCATAACATGCGCTGTTTCTCTTTATATTTTTCAAATCACTTCCTTGCAAAGGCTGGGAAAAAGCTGGAGAACTGTGGTGGGGAAATAGGGAGGCTTTTTTAGGACTTTGCACCAGCTGTGGTTCCTGTCCTGATTGTGCATTCCAAGTCCTGTGTTTAATTTTCAATAACACATCCGTCGGCTTTCAGTTGAAGCTCTTTTTCACAATGCTGCATGAGAGCACAATTGGGATCAGAACTATGGAATGGGCAAGACATTCAATTTCCCCTACTACTGCCATGATTCTTCTCCGTTTTGTCGTCGTCCCCACATACAATTTTGAAAAAAGAGAGAAACACGAGGGTGCATAGTGTATTTCATGTAAAGTGTAGTTTGACTCAGGGCGCAATCCTAACCTGGAGTTAGGCCAGTACAGTTAGGCCAGCAAAGTTTGGCCAGCAGAAGGGCCACCATAAAGCCTGTTTGGACCACTCTTGGAGACAGAGAAGGTGGTACACGTCTGTGTGCTGGCCTCTCTGACTCCCAGAGTGGTCCACACATCCTCTATGGTGTCTCTTGTGCTGGCCAAACTTTGCTGGCCTAACTGTGCCGGCCTAACTCCAGGTTAGGATTGCGCCCTCATAGACTTAAATCTATCTTGCTTAGGAGAATTTGCCCATTGACTCTGTCCAACAATTACAGCTGGTAGCAAAAGGTAAATTTAAATTGCTTCAATGGGCCATGTGGGTGTTAAATAATTCTACAGGCAGGTCTTCACCACTTTTCCGACCTTTACAGCATTTGTTATGTATGAATTATTCAACCCAAATTTCTCAACTGTCTACTAAATTTTAGAATACACACCGTACAGTAAATCCTAAAAGATAAACTATGTGAAAATGACAGCTGATCCTGTTTTTTAGAAACTTGTCACTGTCACACGCAAAACCGTGCAATACCCCAGCTTAATTATGTTTCTTACAACTGTTTTCCAGCATATTTTTACATTGCATGCATTTTCACTTCCAGCAAAAGCCATGAATCTAGTACTTAACAAGACAGAAAATTAATAATTCAGCTGAACATGCTAAACCAGGTAATGCAGTAACACGGTAAAACTCACTTTCCCTTTAATCTCTAAATGGGAGTTCAGAGCACCAAAGTGACCACAGCCATTTCAACATTATGTAATATTAACACACAAAAGGTACTTTTATATAACACTAGCTTGTCCTTACCCGGCATTGCCCGGATTTATTTATTTATCCCAAGCTTCTGTTAGACAGGAAAAGGAATGAATTCTATTCTCCAGGAGCAAGAATAAATAAAGTCTTGAGCGAACCCACCCTTGAGCAAGCAACATAAAGTTGTCCATGGGAGAAACATGGTGATCTCAAATCTACTCCGCAGTACTTAATAGACTGCCCCTGTGACTTGTTGATCGTGATAGAGAATGCAAGTCTCACTGGAAATGGAAAGTCTCACTCTTAAAGTGAAAAGGGAGATCCGTCCGAATGAGTGTTATCCATGGGATAAAAACTGTTTCACCCTCTCCCTTTCTTGTTAAGATAGTCACTTCAATTACAGTACCCAGCATCTTCTTGACACACAGCCTTGTGCCACTGCAAGGTTTTGGCGGGTTGAGGTTCTGCAGTAAAATAATTGGAGATCCCACTGTAAGTAAAAGACGATGTGGTGGCAATCCAGCCAGATCAAGTGAGTTTAGGAAGTCTGATGGGAAATTGACGATCTCATAGGCATCTACTATGGCATCGATAGACTTTTATTCAGTGACTATGCCTGGTAACATGGCAAGTATTTGACTGGAGTCCAAGACCGGGACATAATGATTTCTAAAAAATTCCAGATTGTTCTACAGAGTTCTATTCATTCTATTCGACTACACTTGGGCTTCAATGTCATCGGGACTGTCACCAATCAGCTTAGCAACCCCGAAAACTATGGATTTGACACTAATGTCGGTCATTTTGGACATTTTATTTTTCACCCCTTCTCACCCCCCATGCTGATAGAGGCTGAACGTGGACTTACACGACATCGGGAATGTCACTACTCATCTCAGCAACCCCGAAAACTATGGGTTCAACACTAATATCGGTCGTTTTCGATTATTTGTACATGTCACCCCCTTCCCATACCCACCCCTAGGGGTGCTAGGGGTGTTACCCCCACAGTATTTCTAGAAGTGGAATGAGTTGTGAAATCTGAAATCAAATGTGGTCCTCTATGCCACCATCAGCGTGCTGCAGATATTCTATTTCCAAGCACTGTATCTTGCACCCCTTCTCACCCCCTATGCTGATGGGGCTGAACTTGGACTTAAACAGCATCGGGAGTGTCACCGTTCATCTCAGCAACCCTGAAAACTATGGAGTCGACACTAATATCAGCCGTTTTCGATTATTTTTACAGGTCACCCCCTTCGCACCCCCACCCCTAGGGTGCTATGGGTGTCTTACCCCCGCAGTATTTCTTTCCAGATCGTAAGGCATATGTGTACCAAGTTTGGTGTAAATCGCTCCAGGCATTCCAGAGTTATGCTGGAACACACATGCACACACGCACATGCACACGCGCGCGCACACACACACACACACACACACACACAGACGTACGTTCAGTTTTATATAGATAGATTCATAGGACAGGAATCAGCAGAAGTGGAATGTTTCAAAGCCAACATTCTATCTATTGCTGGTTGCTTATAGCACCTTCTTCCTTCAGCACATATGGTACTAGCAACCGAAGAGGAATCTGCAAAGATTCAAAGCTAGACTTTCAAAAGAGTTGTTTTCCCCCTCCCTTACTCAGAATACTGTGATTTTTGTTCCAGTTTGGCTGTAAGTGACACAACAGAGAAAGTCAAAGGAAGTTAATTTGTTGTAAAAATATATATATACTGTACAACCAAATAATTTTAAGTCAAAATTCTGAAAATATTTCAGGGCTCCTGGGTGCACGCACACACACAGAGTATATATATATATATATATACACACACACACACACACACACATACACTTACTTTTTGTGTGTTTGTGCATATCATACCTCACTATGGCGATGGTTTTGTAATTAAAAAAAATTTCACTATATTATTGTAGCAACAAATTGAGAGCCATCAACTCACTTCTAGAATTTGGAAACATGAGGAAAATCCTACCCATTTTTGGAAGCGTCTCTAGTTTAAAGCCCCTTTCTTTTACAGAGTTTTATCAGGGGGACGGATGGACAAACAGTCATTCCTGGCTGCGGTTCCTCCCAGGCTTGTAGGGTGACTTTTTCAAGTTGCCTCAAAAAATGCCGGCACAGAAGCACCTGTTCAGGACGAGCCAGCAGCCCTCTCATAAAACGCCATTCAAAGGCTGGCCCATTTACATAGAGTCCTAATGCATGGTAATACATGTAATATCACTCTGTCAAAGGATGAATGAGATGAAGCAGTTTCTCTGGCTCTGGACCGCCCTGATGAGGGTGTTATTATCACACAAATTAGTATGACTTGAATGTCTCCTTTTAAATGTATTAGGATAACAATAAAGACAGTTCACCCTAATGTGACCTCCTTCTTCCATAACATTTAACACAGTCAAATTAAAAGTGAAAATCTGTTACCACTGCCTATAAAAATAATGTACCTCATATTATTTTAAGACTCTATTTATTTTTGCAAAGAATGGAACAGGAATTACTGTAAAACCTATTTTCCTTTCAACTGCAAAAAAGTAATTTACAGTCTTTGAACACAGATAGATGCCATATTGTTATGTATAAGGTTTGTTGACTTTTAATAAACAGCCTAATTAAGAATTCATGGATTTTAATATGTCCGCATCACTTCACTTTATGCCACAACCATTTGCTACCTTCTTCCCCATGCTTTTAAATATCATTATATTTATTTTTATTTTTATTTTTTTTGCAAGCAGTGCCAAGATTTGGCTTTTTTCTTTTTTTTTGCCCAGGAAGAAGGACAATGCAGAAAATATTAATTTCTGTATTGAAATGCCTTTTTCAACATGAACAATGTACCTTTTGGCCTGGCCTAGTAACCAGGCACCATGGAGAATCACTCACGAGCTTCAAGCCCAGGGAAGGTCCGGGAAGCTGTGACCCCTGTCTACCACTGACACCACCAGATGGAAGGAAAGCTCTATTCTTCCCACATTTTGACATTTTAATTTCTCGCCCACAGGAGGGGTGAGGGAGCCATCAAGACATGAGGGAAAGGAGCTTCAGAGAGAAGCTATGGACTGGGGGGAGGGCAGGTAGTCAACTAGAAAAAGGTTTCTTTTGTTTGTTTTGAGCCAGCGATACAGTAAATTGAGCACAATGTCAGTAACCAACTTTCAAGCACCTAAGGGAGAGCAGTGCAACTCTGAGGTAAAGGAACAAACAGTTCCTTTCTTTGAGGAGGCCTCCGTGCATGACCACTCCGGTGCAGGACACAGCTATGGAAAGTGCTGGAAAGCTGGTTCAGATTTGGGCCTAATCTACCTTTCCAGATAATACGAACACGTTTTATCCTTCACCAATGACACTTCACACATGACACTGAGAACACAATCCTAAGCAGCGCTGGAATGGTGAGGCCGACAGGCCAGAGCCATATCCAGCGCTGCTTAGGAGAAGCTGGAGCATCGCCACGGCAAGGGAGCGTTCGCTCTCTTAGTGTAGGGGATGCTCCAGCCTCCCCTATGCGCTCTTCGGATCTAAACAACAGGCGCAGATCCAATTAGACTGTGCGGCCTGAATCGGGGCTGCACGGCCTCCTGGGGGGGGGTAGGGTTCGGCCTTATGGCCGAATCTGGAGCCCGCCCTGTCCCTGCCCAGAATCTCTCTTCCCCCCCCCCCACCAATCCCCGCCCCGGAACAGGACAGAGCCTCCCTCGCCCTAACCGGCTTTGGTCGGGGCAAAGGAGGCTCTCTGTCAACGCTCTCATGCCGACACTACTCGTAGCATCGGCCTGAGAGCTTTAGCAGTGATGCGGAGGTGCCGTTCGGTGCCCCCGCATCAGCGCTAATGCCGTAGCGTAGGATTGCACTGCTCGTCATTGTGTGGTTTCAGGTTTAAGTTTACTCATGTGTAGAAGCCAGGCAGGGCTATGATTTGTATCAGGACAGCAGCACAAAGATAGAGTGTATTCAATTATTTTCCTCTTCATTGTTGTCCTTCTGAAAATTGCATCTAAGAAACAGCACTTTAACCCTAAAAATGCCATTTAAAGGTGACTTTTCAGCAGGAAGACAGAGTGAAGGTAAAAAGTTGGATGACCTCAACCTCCATGTCATGGAGCCAAATTTTGGCCCTGCATGGCACCTACACAAAAGTAAACCTAACCCTGTATCTATGCAGAGACACGGTGTCATGTATAATTTGGCCTTTAGGGCTAGTTGAATACCCCCGGATAGTTCAAATAGTCCCTTCAGAACTGGACTGGAGCCTTGGAGAATAAACACTGAACTTCAACTGACTGCTGAAGGCAATCCTGGGGATTTTAAGAGAACCGCTTTGGCTTAGACTGCAATCCTATATAGAACAAAGAATAAATGACTACTGTACTTCCAGCTGAAAAAGTGCGCACTCACTAACAGCCCAATCCTATAGGGCTAACCCCACGTGCACTCCACTTACTGCTGGCTCCAGGTGTCATAAAGAGTGCCATAAAGAGCACTGGCACCCATGGTAACAGTGTGGAGCCGGTACTGAGGCCAGAGTCAGTCGGCACTGGGCCTCAGTGCCACGAAGATGACAGACTGGAGCAGTTTCAGTGCCGGCCACTAGTAAGTCCATTCAAGGCGGGGGGGAGGCAGGGTGGAACAGAGTGGAGACAGCAGCAATCTCTGCTGCTAAATCCTATGTCACCTCCCAAGCCGGGAGCCCCAACATGGGTTTCCTCAGTTCTGCATCTGCTCAAATGTGGGTGCACATCCGCGTAGACCCATCCAGGCTGCTGTAGGTAAACCAGGGGTAAAGGAACATTTGTCCGTTTACCCCGAGGAGACCTGCAGCTGCTTCCTTGGCTCCGTATGACACAGTGGTGGCCATTTTGGTGCCACTGTAGCCCTGGGCACTAGGGAAGCTTAGGATTGGGCCCCTAAGTACATTTAAAACAGTTAAAGAAATTCAGAATAAAATTTCACAACCCCACCACCACCACTCCCCACCGCGCTTGGGAGATGAATTTGCTCAAGCAGTATAGCAGATATATGCACAATACTTAAAGAAAAAAAACTTATTTTAATTTAATTTTTAATTAATGGAGCATGTGCAAGATGTCACCAGACTGGTTGGATTGGCTGTTTTCCAGCTAATTGGCAACCTAGAGAAGACAGACGTGGTTTGTGCCTGACCTAGGTAAGGACCAAGCAATTTACATTTTTATAGCAATTTACATTTACATTTTTATAGGTCACAACTGCAAGGGTGACACACATGCCTGAACCCACTGATCACTACCACCTCTGTTTGCAGGCACTTGTGTGCACTCCTCCCATGAACGGTGGGTGAATGAGTGGGTCTGTCTCCATTCCTCCTTCCCTTTACTTACAAAGCATATGCCGTGCAGCCTCCTCAGTCTGTGCATCTCCCATCTGAAATGCACAAGTACCCACTGTAAGCAGAAGAGCAGCAGAGCGGGAAGGCTGTGCACAACCATCTCTTTCTAAGCACAGGGACAGGATGGGTGGGCTCTCAATTGCCTGTCCCTGCCTACCTGGCACTTCATAAGCACCAGGTAGGCGGGGAGAGGTGATCTGTTTTTCCTCTCCTTCTCCCTCCAGCAGTGCTCCCTCCAGTAGTTGGTGAGCCAGAATGGTGAAGTGGATTGGGATTGGAAAGACCTGGAAGAGCTGGGTTCAAATTCCTGCTCATGAAGCTTCCTAGGTGACCTGGGGCCAGTCACTATCTGTCAGCCTCACCTACCGCGCAGCGTTGCTGTAAGGGCAAAAGGAGGCGAGAACCATATACAGCACCCGGAGTTCTTTGGAGGAAGGGCAATATAAAAATGTGAAAAATAAAATAAACTTGTTCCTAGCAAGTCAGAAGAGGATTGAGGGTGCTCAATCTGGAGAGGGTGGCAGGAAGTCAGGCTTGTCCATTCACTGTCCCTCCAAGGGAGCCACTCCATGTGACCATTTTAGGTGGCCTCATCAGAGGCGGTCGAGGCCGGGAGTGCGCCCCATGGCAGGCACTGAAACCGCGCCCCCACCCCGCCCCCGCGTGTCACGCAGACACGCCTCCCTTACCCCGGAAACGCTCTATTTTCAGAGCGTAAGGGAGGGGTGGGCGGGCGGGAGGGCGAGAAACCGCACGGTCTCTCCCAGACCACACGCAATGGCACCCCACCACTGCTCCACGCCCCATGCCTCGTAGGTAAGATCCGCGTCTGGCCCTCATGGCCACTCTTGCACAACTGCTTCATTAATTGTGTCCATGTTTTGGAAATCTGGTTGTTTTATGCTCCTTGGGATCCTTTTTGAGGGGAAACACAATTTCTGGACTTAGTGAAGCTTAGAATCGTGTTCAGAGATGCCCTTCTTATTTAGAACATAAAAGTGCCAAGTTATCACAGGAGCAAGCACCTCAGTCGGTTGTATGAGGAAAAGATCTTCAAGGTTTGCATTAGGAAAAACCTGGGGGGGGGAGTCAAATTGTGAAAAATCATAACACATGATTGTCCAGCCCAATTCTACAGGGTGACCATTGTATGGGAGAGCTTCCAAAACTAGGAAAGGGGGCTACTCTCTGATTATGTAAAATATGATGTTTTGACGTATCATGAAGAGAAGTGTTTTGTTTTAACAGGATTTCTTGGAAGTTTAAATCAACTTAAAGCAGTTTTGGAGAATTTTCAGGAAAGAACATAACCATCAGCCTTGTAAAATCAGTGCCAACAGATGGACGTTTGGCACTCAGCAATTGGGCAATTACGTGCCTTAATACCCATTTGCACATGCCATTACCTAATTTATACTTTTGGGGACTGGCTCTGAAGTATACAATTGCTGGACCTAATGAGAGTCTAGGAGGAGGTGAATAGGCACAGAATCAGGCCTTACGTAAGACTGTCTTATTATACATCAAGTATACACAGATATCCTAATGGTATGTATCTAGCATACATGTGGATTTTTGCCCCTTAAAGACATGGGAAGCATATTACAGCCACATTGCAGTTGTTTCCAGTATCACTTCAAAGTGTAAAATCTTTCTATTAAAACAGCACCATGTATAGTTAATGGTTTTTAAAAGGATGGAGGATGTTTGTCTTTTCCAGAAAATCTAAGTGTAGAGAATATGGAAGTGTGTCAACACTGTAGGAAAAAAGCACTGCAATATGCTGCACATTGCTACAGTCCAAGGCTGAGATCAGCCCCACCTGTAAAACATGTGTAATGCTCAGATCATTTTAGATCATTTTGCATTACGAAAGTCCAGATTTCCTCTCACTTTCCAACTGAAACCCTTCTGCTAAATATGAAAGGCTCCCATAATTTTAAATCATTGTGTACAGTACATGCGCTGAACCACAAACGCTTCCAAATTCAAGGGCATATAAAAATTTGAAGAGCTTCAATTATTTTAAATCACCATGTGCAGTGTTAGAGAGTGATTTAAAATTGTTGTCATGCCTAGCATTTTTTCAGCACTTCAGTTTTGGAAGGGAGTCAAGGAGCAACCTAGTCCTGGAGCTCCAGACATTACTGGGCTTGAATTCACAAAGTAAACCACCACCAAGACAAAAATTAAACGAAAATGGGGCTTATTCCAAAACATCAAATGTATGAAGGAAACGGGCAGTCCAATCCTAACCAGGCCTGAGCCATATCCAGCTCCGGCTAGGAGACAGCTGTGGCACAACTCAGCACGCAATCCAAACCTGGAGTTAGGCTGGCACAGTTAGGCCAGCAAAGTTTGGCTGGCACAAGGGCCACCACAGAGCGTTTGTGGACCACTCTCGGAGTCAGGGAGGATGGTGCACATCTGTGTTCTGGCCTCTCTGACTCCGAGAGTGGTCCAAACATACTTTACGGTGTCCCTTGTGTTGGCCAAACTTTGCTGGCTTAACTGGGCCGGCCTAACTCCAGGTTAGGATTGCACTTTCAGAGTAATGGGGCATATGTCTCCTTACCCCAAGAAAAGTCTAAACCACTCCTGTGAGGCTACTCGGATCTGTGCCAGTGAAATTGCTGGCACAGATCTGAGCAGCCCGTGTAGGGCCAACCAGGCAAGGGAATGGTATTTAGGATTTGGCATAGCTGCTGGAAACTGATCCCAGCCCCCCTTCTTGGGCTAGACCACCTATGGGTCTTCCCTCCCTGCCTTCCTCACCCTAATTCTCCCCAACCCCCAAGCTTCCATAAGTAGACATGGCAGTGTCACCTGGGACCTTGAATTTCCCATTCCAGGAAACATCCAGTGGGCTGGCTCAAAATCCAGTTCTTTGGTGATTGGTTGGTTGGAGAAGAATGAGGAGGTCAACCACAGAAGACCAGTGTTACCACTGCATCTGGATGATTCTATAGCCCCTTTGAGAGGTCAAAGCATCACAGACGCCCCTGAGGTGCTAGGGTTAGGGTGAAGAAAAAAAACAGGTGAAAAATAGGGGGAAATCCAAGATTTCACCATGATGTCGAATGACAAACAATTTACTTTTGCAAATCCTCAGTTGTATCATGTTGCCATTAATATCTGAAACAGATGCCTATATTACTGTTTTACTAATGCGCACATTTATTTAAATGTAATTGAGGAATCATCCGCCTCTCCGCTGATTAATCGACTAAACATTCCTTAATCGGGAGAGAGCCATAGGGGCGTGTGTTCATTTTTTTTCAACGTCCTCTTTGACTCTGCAGTTAGTTTTAAAAATATATATGCATGCGTGTCTATGTGCCTGTCTTCCTGTGTTGCCTTTGGGTGTTCGCATAGAGCTGGCCTGGCACTACCCAGCAAGCGGGGCATCCTTCATAATTCTGCTTCACTGAAAACATACTGTCCTGCAGTTAGTTGGAAAAAGGGGGGAAAGAGCCCGAAGGCACTGGAATAATTAAGCAAATGCAGTGACAGCTGTGGCAGGTCCTGGGCAAGGCTGGCTCCACTGAGCTGAATTAATGGCATCAACAGCCCAGCATCTCCATTAACATTTGATCATTAATTATTACCCTCTGACAGTAAGATTTGAAACCTTCTTATGACTGTTCTGTTATTAATCTAGCTTACCTGCCCTGGAAAAAGAGGTGGGGGGCTATCTCCCACCTCAACAGAACGCTCTGCATTTTTCTCACACAGTATTGCCAATTGTGTTCAGAATGGTCTTGGTAAGCAATCTCTCTCTCTCTCTCTCTCTCTCTCTCTCTCTCTCTCTCTCTCTCT
>JAJKFI010000014.1:2493174-2525117 GCA_029204185.1 Lerista edwardsae
CTCTCTCTCTCTCTCTCTCTCTCTCTCTCTCTCTCTCTCTCTCTCTCCACACACACACACACACAGAGAGAGAGAGAGGGGGGCAATATTTAAACTTCAGCACAACTCTCATCACCGTGTGGAGCATAGAATTGTTACCGCCTCTGTGTCGTCTGTGTGCTTTTAACATTCGAGCAAGAAATAGGAAGCTGGGTATCATAATACATGCACACACAAAATAACAACAACCAAACATTGAAATCATGTTTGGTTGCTAAGCAAGAAAGGGAGTGGAACTTTACTTTCCCCCTAGAGATTTACTGCATGCCATTTTGCAAAGAACGGCTTTCAAGGGTTGCCACCACGTTCTCAACAGTGAGGGAGCCAAACTATATGTTATATTAAAATATGTTCTTAAGAGGTACAACTTCAGACTGACTTCTTTTCTTTTGAAAAAGCTGCCACCAGGGTGGGAAAGGGGGATTCCATATCAGCATGGTGCAAGGGCCGGGCTTACCCCTTTCCTACTCTGCCATTTTCCAGTTGAAAATTACACCACCCCTTATATTGATATTTGCTCTCAAAGCTTTTATTTGTGCCAAATTGCCGCTTTGGGCAAATGGCAACTAGGAATGCATTTTTCGGTGGGAAAATGGTACAGGAGGATCTGTATGGTACAGGATGGTACCTGGGACAATGGTACAGGATGATGCACACGCCACAATCCAGATCTGTTAGGCCCCTTTAGCTGCTTTGGGTTTTTTAAAAATGTAACGTGTATTTGGGCCAAAAAGAGAAACAAGGGCTAGAAATTGCTGAGATATTTTTGCAGCAAATGATGGGGTTCCTTTTTGGTCTCTTATTAATGAAGGATGTGGACATATTAGTCCTGTAACAAGGTTAAACACAATCACCTCAAGCACTCAGATCCTTGCGATCCCATGCACAGGCTTTCCCATTCGTATCTCTGCAAACACGGTATTGTCCAGTGGTGTCATCTAAATGATTTAAGAACAGGTACTCACTTTTGATTGGCACGCGTCGGGACCCGCCCACCAGAAGTGACGTCATAAGCCGGAAGTGAGGTCGTGGCAGGAAGTGACATAAAAAAGCCCTTTTTGAGGCCTCAGACAATTTTAAACTGACCCAACAGTTGCAACAGTATTCCACAGCACCCCCAGAACATGTTAAGGAGGCCTGGCATCATGTTAAAGTGACCCAACAGCTCCAAAACCCCAGAGCAGCTCATTTTTCAGTGGCGTGGCAAGGCAAGGCTCCGCTCGCTGCCTGCCTGCCTGCCTGGCTGGCTCTGAGAACATGCAGGCAACTCAAACATGCAGGAAATTCAAACGTTGCAGGGGGCGGAGTCGACGAGTGGGCGGGCGAATGGGCGGGGCCAGCCATAATCCTAGAAACCGGTACTCGCGTACCCCCGCGTACCCCCTGCATGACTTCACTGGTATTGCCCCTCTTTTGAAATGAATGGCAAATAGATCCCTGATTCTATAGGATAGAGTCAGCGGCGTCATGCAGCCGGAACGCTGGGCAGGAGGAACGGGTGAGCGGCAGCCCGCCCGTTGCGTTCCGGTCCGTGCCGCTCACTCGTTCCTCCCGCCCAGCGTTCCGGCTGCACGACGCCACTGGATAGAGTCCATGTGTCGATCCATATGTGTATCAAGGGATCAAAACAGGGTTATAGTTATCAGTCACATAGAGCCAAGGGCAACACTGGAAGATCTGTTATTCAAAACTGTACAAGTCACAGACGTGCGCCATCCTCCCTGACTCCAAGAGCGGTCCAAACACGTTTCACGGTGGCCCTTGTGCCAGCCAAACTTCGCTGGCCTAATTGTAACTCCAGGTTAGGAATGTGCCCTCAGTCTTGTTCCTGCTACATTAAAGATATCAATTAAAAACATATTTAAATAAATGTAGTTTATAGGGAAATCTGGTTTGTAGGGAAATATAGGAACGTGGGGCCCAATCGGGCATCTTGCTCCAGGCCAGCTGTCAGCAGCCCTACAGCCGCCACCACTGCTACCACATCTGCCTCTTCCACCTCACCTGCTGGCCGCTTAAATAAGCGGCCAAGCAGGTGAGGGGAGGGGAGGGGAAAGGCACACAGCACAATGACCCCAGAATGCTGTCCCCATGCTTCCTCCATTCTTTTTACTTGTATTTTAGGTGCTTTCGAACTGCTAGGTTGTCAGGAGCTGGGAGAAGCAACGGAAGCTCACTCCGTTGCGTGGTCTCGAACTCCCAACCTTCCGGTCAGAAAGCCCAGCAGCAGCGGTTTAACCCACTGTGCCACCATGTCCCTGTACATGCACTTAGCCTGGGGCTAAAAGAACAATACACAGGTGTGCTTAGTAGGAGATACAAAAAGAGAAGAGTGCATAGCAAGGTGAAGTCAGAAACATCTAATTCTGCTACAATTTCAGTTTTTATTTCACAGCCATTTAAACGTTACGTTATTTCATAATTGGAAACCAAAGTTCTCATCGTTCTAAAATAAATATTTGATGACCGCTTCTGCTGGTAGGGAAACCCCATCTGAAGTTATGGCCCAGAGTCTGGGGAACACTATGCTGTGATAAAATCCACAGACTGTGAAGAAGAAAAAAACATAAAAGGCAGCCAAATAAACTCTGAATAGCTAAAAAAGAAGCAAAGACGGTAAATACCACCCAATGCCATTTTCTCACATACAAATACACAAAAACGTCCTCAAGTAATTGTTAGCATAAGGGCAAAGAGGGTCCTAGGGACTGCTAAAACAAATTCAAGGATTTCTATAAGTGATTCGAGTGAAGATCTGAGAATTCCTTTGAGCTGGAAACCATTCAGGGCTACTTCTACAGTATATGGCATATTGTTTTATGAATACATAAATCAGGATGTCTGGAGCACATGACTGGCCCGTTGTGATCTGGGGTGGAACCGGTAGCTTCCAGTGGCAGGTTGTGGACCAGATTTCAGGGCAGCACAGCAGCCCACCCTACACTGCCCCCCCCAAGACAGCCTGCTGAGGAAGAAGAGATAGCCTCCTGCTTCTGTTCCTCTGCCCTTTCCAGAGCCATCTCTTGGGTTTGGTGAATGGGGCCAACCACCCTGGATCCCACAATTTGACCTCATGGTCTTAAACATCACAAAATGGGGGTGCAATCCTAATCTGGAGTTAGGCCAGCACAGTTAGGCCAACAAAGTTTGGTCAGCACAAGGGACACCGTAAAGTATGTTTGGACCACTCTTGGAGGCCAGCACACAGACGTGCACCATCCTCCCTGACTCTGAGAGATGTCCAAATGTGCTCTACGGTGGTCCTTGTGCCCGCCAAACTTTGCTGGCCTAACTGTGCTGGCCTAACTCCAGGTTAGGATTGTGCCCTCAATCCTAGGAGAAGGAGATCAGAAGGAAACCCACGGAAGGACCCAGAAAGAACCAGTTGCAGACCCTGCCAATGGGCCACCCCGGGGCAAAGAAAGCACAGTGCCACCCTCTCCAAAGCTCCCTGCCCCTTGCACCACTCTGCCACGCCCCACACCATGCCAGGCTACATTTTGGAGCCATACAGAGGCAAGGGAGGGAGGGCAGGCTAAGCACTGCTCGCTTCTCTGAGAGGCGAGCCGCCTCGTCGGCTCCTCCTCCCAGTGGTGCTGGGGTCATCTGCTCCCCTTCTTAATGGTAGGACTGCCACTGGAGATAGCAGCCACCCAAAGCAGGTGTGACTTGCATGTCTACCACCACCACTACTAAAGGGGAGATGTTGGAGGGAAGAAAGCTGGGGGTGTTCTAATGTGGCGTGCTTAGAGTGGTAAGGGGTTAAAAAAAACCATAAATGGTGGAGAGGGGAGGCAGAAGAAAGCTGGAAGTCAGAGCTACCTGGTGTCAGACATCCAGACCCAACACCCTGTTAGGGATCGCTCTGCCTCTTCCTGATAGAAAATGGAAGAGAAGGGTGAGATCTGAAAGAAGGAAATGGGGAGGGGATTTTGATAAGGTAAGGGGAAGGAGGGAGTCACCATTTGGGGCTCTGCTCTGGGCAGCAGGATGTCATGGTCAGTGAGGTTCCTACAGGAGAGGCAAATGATATGTTTTGCAGGAGCCTGAGCTCCTGTGTAACACGGCTCATCCCCCTCGCCTCCAGAGCCATTCATGGCTAGGAAAGCAAAGCCTCCAGGCCTGCTTTCCATGCCACAAGTGGCTCTGGAGGTGAGGGGAAGGAGCCACATTACTCAGGAGTTCAGCAAAACTTAGTGTGTTGCCCCCCTGTAGGAACACCAATGGCTACGGGCCAGCAATGCTGGAGCATAATCCTGTTGCTGGCCCAGCCAATGAGCTGCTCCAAAGCAAAAAAGAAGTGCACTCTCGGAGAGTGCCGGCCCTACCCGCACCCAGCGCCGCTTTGCCACGCCCCTACACCATGCCAGGCTCTATTTTGGCGCTGTACAGAGTCAAGAGAGGGCAGACAAGCAGCACCACTCGCCTGTCCAGGAGGTGAGCTGCCTTGTCCCCGCCCTCCTCCTGCTCTACCAGCACGGCGCCCAGGGCATTTGCCCCCCCCCACCTTTTTAATGGCATAATCCATCCAGACCGCCACTGGCATAATCCATCCCCACCAGTCAGCAGATTTAGAGCTGTGGACTCAGTAAGTCCTCTTCTGCTTTTGCACAGCCTTGCTGCAGTCGCTTCTATGACTACGAGGCCCTTCTGAGCTTCACAAAAACGTATCCTGCTGCAAGTTAAAGAAATCACATGATCTCCTCTCAGGTCACTTGGGAATATTTATTACCTGAAAAAGATGAATAAAATCATCACCTCTCTTGTCTCCAACATGTTCTGTGTCTCCGTACCCTAAGGTCTTTATTTATGGGCTTGACTCAATAGAATGGCTTCGTTTTGTGCAAATACAGGATGTGCCAATGTTATGTATCTGAAACTAGCAGGGAGGTGCGAGCCCTCTGAAGGGCATTTTGAATTGACTCCAACTATTCTCTGCATTTAGAGCAAAGTGGGCAGTTCCTGAAAGTGAGAAATGTAAATAATTTCAAATGTCTACGGCCCAGTCAGTGCCCACACACATCTTTGCCTGAAACCAGATCCCCTTGAAAGAGTTTGCATGCTAACAATAACACAACTCAGCATTAGAAATGCAGTGCTGTCTGCTGTGAAAGGGATTGTTTTTTTTCTTTTTCTGCAAAATCATATGCCTACTAGGTCTCCAAATGCTTTCATAACTGATCAAATAAAATATGGGAGTGCTGTTAAAGACATTCCTGAAGACGGCATTGCGTGTAAAAGCAGCTGCTGGATACGTTTCCATGGGCTGAAAACCCCGGTCCAAAAACTGGTGCTGCACTGCGCATAAATCAATCAATCAATCAATCAATCAATCAATCAAATAGTATTTATATACCGCTTTTCAACACAAAGTTTACAGGCAAATAGTAATAATACAATTAAATAAAGTTAAATGGCTCCCTGTCCCAAAAGGGCTCACAATCTAAAAAAAATGTAGAACATCCCCAGCAACAGCGACTAGCAAAGACACTGTACAGGGTTGAAGAGGGACAATGACTCTGCTGTTGAGGGATTGAACTGAAGATGGACAATTACAATTACCCCCTGCTACACTGGGCACACTTTGTTGGTGATAGCACTAATCACCTGCGAAGAAGGACTGGAAGGCTTATGTCAGCCTGAAGATCAGGGATACCGGTCAAAACTGAGTTTATTGTTTCAAAGGGAGAGCGCCCAATCTTCCTTTTTTCCTTGCATGTTTGGTGCAATCTGTGTCCTTTCACACTAGGCACCATCAATTTGAATCAATTTAAGCCCTGCCAACTGGGCAAAAGAGGCATTTTTGTCTTGGTAGCTTTATTCGACAGGGGGACTGTAACTGCCCCAACATAACCCAGCACAGTGTCTCTCCCACTGGCTGCTTGTTGGTGCCTCTCTTGGGTCTTTCCTGAGATTCTTTTTGTTCCTTTTGCTTTGTAAATCACGTTAGGGTTAGACCAACCCTAAAGACACAATGGGAAAGAAATGGAAGCAGTGACAGATTTTATTTTCCTGGGCTCCAAGATCACCGCAGATCTCCACGCACACCTAACGGATGGCATTTTCATTTTGTCTCCATTGCCCAGGAAAACATCACATGCTCAATTTCTGTTTGCCACGCTCTTATTAAAGGCCCGCGACCTTGTGGGTGAGGCTGTACCTCAATAGTAGAGCACAGCACATGCTTTGCATGCAAAAGCCACAGGTTCAGTTCCTGGCAACTCCAGGTAGGGTGGAGAAATGCCCCCTTCTGAACCCTTGCAGAGCTGCTGCCAGTTGGTACCAATGGCCTCAGTAGGCAGCAGCTTCCTATAATCAAGGCCAGTTTAAAAGGTGGCAGCATCAGAACACTCCCTTATTAAGAGTGCAATCCTAACCAAGTTTCCAGCGCTGACATAGCTGTGTCAATGGGGCATATGCTGCATCCTGTAATTCACAGAGTCCTCCTCAAGGTAAGGGAATGTTTCTTCCCTTATCTCAGAGCTTCATTGCCCTTATCCTGGTGCTGGAAAGTTGGTTAGGATTGGGCCCTAAGCACCTTCACCATGCAGAGGCAGCTTTTGTTAGACTCTAGAAGAGAGTCTAGAGTATTAGAACTGGGTCCCACTTTTTAGATATGACAACTTGTCAGGAGCCTTTTAAGACCAGAAGTGATGTCATTAAGCAGGAAGTGACATCATTGTGCCTGTAAAAAACAAGTATATAGACTACCATTGGTGACCAAATGCAACTGTTGTTTTCAGGTATGTGGAAACACCTTGAAATTATTTCAAAAACATTTCTCTGTTTGGAGCGTCCCTGAAAATGTTGCAAAAATGCAACTTTTAAAATGTTGCGCAAATGCATCGATGGTAGCAAATAAGGTCTCTTTGCCCCCCCCCCCTGAAAATCATCTTGCAAACCCACCCCCCAGGAGGTTGCAATCCCCAGGATGGGAATCACTGCTCTAGAGTGTGGCCTCTAGCAAAGAAAAATCCCCCCCCTCCGCATGAATCTTTTTTTAAAACAACAACTTTTGAGCTCTCATTTCTTTGGGACGGTGCTTGCATTAAAACCAGCTCCAACTTTAACTTGCTGTCAAGTAAATGAGGAGCCATTCTTCATCACTCATACCGGGGCTCAATTGTCACCATCCATAACCTCCGTTACCTTCCTGAGCTCGTCAGGCTTTTCTCTTCATGTATTATTTAATAAACTGTTTAGAGCATCCCTAATTACAAACATTTGTTATAGAGACCAAGGCAGAAATGTGTGAGAATATGCTCAATTGTTTCCTACCTAAAGTTTTAATGAGACAATAATACCTCCGGCCCATATGCTTTGAAAACGTTATCCTCCATTATGTAATTGAAGGTTTGGGAGGGGGGAGACATTCATGGGAAGGGGGGGCCGGAGCTGCGACTGCTATCTGTTAACAGCTCGAGCAGCTGTGGTTTTCTGCTTTCTTCTGCACACTGCAGGAGAAAGAAACAAGTTCAGCTTCCTTCTTTTTTGTTGTTGCAAAACCTCCAGGCTCGAACAGGTGTGTGCAATCACGAACCACAGTGATGAACCCAAACTGCTGCCTTTCTAAAAATTCCACTGGCCAGTGACACACTCTGGTTAAGGTTGCACAACCTTGTTTTCCACTGGGCTTCTTTGTTTCTGATGATTCATGCCTCTCGTGGAGGTGAATGTCAATTATCGTTAACATGCTCCTTTGCTGGTACAGTGCAGAGAGAAGTTCCGCACTTAGTTTCCCTCTCTTGGTTCTTCTCTTGGGCCTGAACGGTCTGACCGATTCTGGATCGGCCGCTCAAGGGCAGAGAGCAGACCCCCGCCCCAGTTCTTCAAAGCAGACAGCAGCAATCCAGGCCTCCCGGGGGTCAGGCTGTCCAGGTGTCTTCTCACAACGTGTGAACCACCAATTTGAATGCAACCCACTTGTGCTGTGGCCTGCCGGTGGTGTTGCCAATGACCAGAACATAAAGAGCACTACCTGCTCCTGTTTCCTCTTAAGGGTAGTGCTGTCAGCCGGTGAAGTTTTCCTTTGCATGAAGCCTGGGCAGTCTCACTTGGTTGATGAGCTGTGGTCAGCCTGGTGGGACTCGTTGTGCAGGCCTGGCAAAAATGACACAAATCTGAGATTGCACGTCAGGATTTCTAGTGCCTTGGAGCCCCTTTATCAAATATTCATTTTCTGAAACTCCAGGGTTACTTTTGTATATCAGTACAAACACATATCAGAATGTTGCATATCAGTACAAACTGCATATCAGAAACAGCAGCGTATGTTAAGCAAATCTCTGCAGAGGCTTATGGTGCAAGCCTATACATATTTACTTAGAAGATCTATTCCAGTCAATGGAACTTTCTTCTAGGTAAGTGAATAGGATTGTCAGTGCCAGTTCAGCTGCAGTGGAGCCCTACAGAACAGATATTCCCTTAATGGGAGGAGACCTCGGTGAGCACCCCTCCACCGTAGGATGCAGCACTCATCCCATTGGCTCGACTGCACCAGCATGGAAAGTTGGATAGGATTTGGCCCTTTATAACCATTTTTTGGCTGACTTCAGCCTCTGAAGAGATAGGTTAAAGAACACAAATTCCTTTCACAATTTTGGCCACTAATGTCAAGCTCAGCTTGTTGCCCCCCTAAAGCTTGTTGCCCGGTGCAATTGCACCCCCCTGCCCTCCTTTAACTACGCCCCTGCACCACTGTCCGTGGCTCAGCTTTTGTGAATGCCGTAATGCCGATGCAACCCTGGTATACTTTACAAAGTATCTTTTGCATACTTATTCCCTAGCTCAGAATTTCTCAAACTGTAGGTCACGAGCCAATTTCAGGTGGGCCGCATAGGACCAGGCGCAGCTACCATTAAAAATACAAATCTGAAAATAGGTGGAAAGGGTGGGTTGCTGGAAAGGGGGGAGGGCTGTATAATTGGAGAGGGATCCAAATCTACATTCTGCTTCGACTTCTGATCTGGAACGTTTGAATTCCAAGCTATGCGAAATAGCAGGACAAGTGTGCTATGTAATGGGATCTTTGGCTGATATGACTGCTGTTTAGGTTTGAAGCCTGAATTGATGGTGCCACTTCAAGCCATTACATCACTTCCAGGTTAATTACATCACTTGCAGAGTGCCTCAACACACGGTCATTCTAAAAAGTTAGTCCTAGTGCTAAATGGTTTGAGAACCACTGCCTAGCTGTTTTCTGGATTACTGTCTTCTGTCCTTTGCCACTTATGGGTTGACAGCAACATCACAGTCATGGAAGCAAGCCTTCATTTTTTTTCCTTGGTACATATCAGGCTCTTCAATGACCAGTGTTGTAATAGACTCTGCATTGCATACAGGGCTCAGTGATTTTTTTCTCCAGCATACATGAGGTTCATCCTCCCTGCCACCTCCTTTCCACCTTGTGTGAAACCTGAGCTCTAAGAAAACCTTCACACAACACACATTGAAAAGCCATACTTTTAAAAAAAGAAATTGAAAAAAGAAATTGGATTGGATTGCAGCCTAAAGGATGTTTTGCACAAATTGACAATATTTGAACTTCCCACTTTTACAAGTTCAATGCAACAACTACATTACCGTATATACTTGTGTATAAGTAGATCTCATGATAAGTCGACAGCAAATTTTCAACCAAACATCATAGAATTTGCTATGACCTGTGGATAAGTTGAGGGTAAGACTTAGGGGAGGAGTATGAAATTCTTTGAAAATGACTTACCAGTAATTGTTCTGAGGCAGCAACAGACAGCCAACCAAAAAACGGAGCCATTTCACTTTCTTCTAAGGCAGCACAGAAATGCAGCTATTTTCCAAACAAGAAGTAAGAGAGATGAAGGTGCTTATGGGAATTGTAGGCTTTGTGAGGAATATAGTACAGTGCTTCCTTTGCGGAGAAGGGGGCGGCAGAGGATGAGATGGTTAGACAGTGTCACCGAAGCGATGAACATGAAATTGGGCAAACTCCGGAAGCTAGTGGAGGACAGGGAGGCCTGGCGTGCTGTGGTCCATGGCGTTGCGAAGAGTCGGACACGACTTAGCAACTGAACAACAACAACTTCCTTTGCAGCTGCCCTCATAACAATTACAATTGTTGTAACAACTACAAGATTCATGCATTTTCCCCTTCTTTCTTTTACCTTCTATTCACCTCCAGCTATAGTGCACTTTCAAGAAATAGGAAGCATGCAAGACCTTCTGCTGCTATGAAATTCAGTCTCGTGGAGGAAGCTGCCTCCAAATGAGATCATGTGCCTGATGATTGAAAACTCTGCCAACAGATTTGTCAGGTGTTCCATATGACTCTGAAAGGTAAACGTAGAGCCTTTGTCTGGATGGGAATGCCAAGTTTGTCAAATTTGGCCTGCACAAGGGACACCATAAAGTATGTTTGGACCACTCTCAGAGTCAGAGAGGCCAGCACACACATGTGCGCTAACACACTTTATGGTGGCCCTTGTGTGGGCCAAACTTTGCTCACCTAATTGTGCTGGCCTAACTCCAGGTTAGGATTGCCCTAAGTGCATAGGAAGAACCCCACTGGAACAGGCCAATGACCCATCTAATCTGGTTTCCTGTATCGCACAGTATATCTGTATCTTTATCTCACTTTGGCCCAGAGCACAGAGTGCTCAAGGCCAGATGTTTGTATCCTGTTGCATCTGACAATCATGGTGCAATCATAACCAATTTTCCAGCACCAGGGTAAGGGCAATGCAGTTCTGAGGTAAGGGAACAAACATTCCCTTACCTTGAGAAGGCCTCTGTGACTGCCCCTCCCCCACTCCAGGATACAGCACAGGCCCCATTGGCACAGCTATGTCAGTGCTGGACAGTTGGTTAGGATTGTGCCCCCATTCATTTGGTGTCTTCCATGTTTTGCCTTCAGTGAATTGCATCAAGAGCTGATATAGTACAGCCACTTTGCTTGAAGCAAGCACTTCTTTCCTCTGCACCTGGTGGTTCCATCTGCGTTTAGAACCATGATGAGAAAATGCCACACGGTTCAGCATGTACTTGGAAGGTTTGCAGTGAGAAATGTGGGGCTACTCCTGAAGCCCTTCAAATGCTGCCTTTCCTGAGCCACTCCCATTGGCCTATCCAGGTCAGCATTGTCTGCTTTGGATGTCAGTGGATCTTTCCCAGCCCTCTGGGGAAAAGATTCCAGGGGCTGAACATGGGCTTTCAGCATGCAAAGTATGTGTTTGACATTGCTGTCATGATGGTCAGCCACACCTGCAGTGCTGCAACTTTATATCAGTCCCAGGGCTTTCAGTATCAGACCTTCACCCCTTTTTCTCCAGCAGGACACACATATTCACTCAAGGCACAATCCTAACCTGGAGTTAGGCCAGCACAGTTATGCCAGCAGTCTGGCTGGCACAAGGGACACCATAAAGGATGCTTGGACCACTCTCAGAGAGTCAGAGAAGTCAGCACAGATGCGCGCCATCCTCCCTGACTCCAAGAGTGGTCCAAATGTGCTTTATGGAAGCCCTTGTGCCAACCGAACTTTGCTGGCCTAACTGTGCCAGCCTAACTCCAGGTTAGGATTGCGCTCTCAAATGTGTATTCTGCTGTGCAGGTGAGTCTAGGTACCCTAGCACAAAACATACATATTTGGACGTTTAGTACTGTGGCAAAGCTTCATAAGCCCTGCTGGGGACCGAATAGGCCATGAAAGCTGATCATGGAGGGAAAAAAGCACTTCCTGAAACTAGCATTAGCTGGACTGAGGTGTTCGGGAGTATAGTATTCATGTAAATGGAACAAACAAACAAAAAAGTCAAAGTTCTCACAGCAGGCCCAGATTGTTATCTTGCGGCTGCTGGCAGCATGTGAGATAAATTGTGCGCAATTGCACGATGCCCAGGCTGCCACAAACATAGAGAGTGGAATCTGATTTAAACAGGTAGTAGTGAGCAGGTGGTCCAAGTAGGGGGATGGACGGTGTCTGGCAGATCCCACCATAGCAAAGGAAGAAAAGAAGAACTGCCGTATGGAGAGTCACTTAAGACTCTGGGCAGATAACTGGGCTGAACTCACCCCATGACAGTTGGGGTTTCTTAAGGAAAGGCATCCTTTTTGTAAAGAAAGTCGATCATTTTCTCAAGAGGGTGTTTTCAGAGCCAGTTGGCCGTTCCTTTACCAGCCCACCCTCCACCACGTTTGGCGCGCACACCCCCAATCAGAACAGACTTCACTGAAACCCAAGTGGCCTGTGCACCTCTCACAAATGAGTTTGTACTCAGAGCGAATGTGGAAACCATTGGAAAAAGAATCCGTTTGAGAGAGGCTGGATGGCAAAGTTCAGGCTGTCCAAGAAGAAGGAACAGAAACTTGGGTGTTTCTAAACTTTTCTATTGAAATCTCATGACCTTAAGATTTTGCAAGCATTTCAGGAAAATTACGTGTCGACCGGGTGCAGAGCAGAAGAACCTGGCTGTGATTCACTGGCTTGCAGCCTGTATAGTTAACTCCTGAATCATGACAGGAAATTGTTCACAGCATCTGCCCAGCAATCCCATTGTCAGATATAAGAAAGCCAGGAGACAGACAGATTCTGAAAATGAGCATAGAGCCCAGGGAGATACCAGGATATTCATGGGGTCAGCAAGCCACAAGGGACGGGGAACTTTTCCCTGCAACTGTTTCCCATACTGTGCTGTGAAAGCACAAACAGGGAATATTGTGAAGCACACACATACCCCTAGTGCAATTACACATGCAGCAGCAGCAGCAGCAGCACTGATTTCATACTGCAGTGAGTACCTGAGAATATATTAGGGGTTATATAAAAACACACCATTGCTTAGTACCTCATTTCACATTGGGGATGCACAAAAAAAAACTTGTGCCACTTCTTCTTTTGCTGACTGAGGAGAGAAGAACTTGCCCTGCACTGCTTCTTGCACAACGCAGGGGTGAAGGTTAGGAGGGAGACAGCTTGGAGTGCCACTCCGGGGGCCGGGGCCTGGGTTTTTTTGAATGACATCCATATTGTTGGAGGTATTTCAAGGTCAGTCTGAAGTAAGACTCGGAAAAGTATTACTTCAGCTGGTGTGGAAACGGATGGCCTGAATGTGGGAAGAAAGGTGGTGTGATATGCTGTGTTTTACCAAGCTCTGTGTTGTAACTTGGGTCAGTAGGAACTAGGTCATATGGACAGTGTGACAGCACCATAAAAGCACAGAGCTAGGGGTAATTTGTTACTGCATGCAAATATGCATTGATTGTTGACGGGGAGACATTCTTCGACACCACTCCTCAATGACCCTGATGGTGTGACAGCTAGTTAACAAGCACAACCCTAACCTGGAGTGAGGCCGACACAGTTAAAGGTAAAGGTTTCCCCACGACCGAATGGTCTAGTCGTGACCAACTCTAGGGGGCGGTGCTCATCTCTGTTTCAAAGCCTGCAGAGCCGGTGTTTTTGTCCGAGGACAAGCTTCCGTGGTCATGTGGCCAGCATGACTCTACGCCGTAGCGCACGGAACGCCGCTCCCTTCCCACCGAAGTGGTCCCTATTTATCTACTTGCATTTAGGTGCTTTTGAACTGCTAGGTTGGCAGGAGCTGGGACAAGCAACGGGAGCTCACTCCGTCGCGCAGTCTTGAACTCCCAACCTTGCGGTCGAAAGCCCAGCAACAGCGGATTAACTCGCTGCGCCACCATGTCCCCTCCGACACAGTTAGGCCAGCCAAATTTGGCTGGCACAAGGGACACTGTGAAGTATGTTTGGACCACTCTCAGGGTGCAATCCTAGCTTGTGCTGGAACAGCAAGGCTGTTAGGAGGCCGCTGGAATCTCCCCGGCAGGCACCAGCCACCCCGATGGGCTTGCTTGGATCTCCACCTGCTGTTTAGCAGGAGCAGCTCTGAGCAAGCCACGCATCCTGAATTGGGCAAAAGGAGCAAAAGACAATGCAAAAGCCACATTCAGTGCTGTCTCCTATGCCACAAGTGGCAAGGAAGAGACAGAACAAGCTGACCAGTTTAGGGTGCTGCCTCCCTTCCTCCTCCAAGGAAAAACTCACAGATATTGAAATCCATGTGAGTTTTCTTATCATGTGTTCAAAGCCCACGTGGACGATTTGGAACTCACAGAATAAAAAATGCAAAGAATACTTAGACATTCTGTGGGGGGGGAGAATCAGACATCCATAGACAAGGAAAACCATGTGGGTTTCTCGTCCAAATGTGCAGTTATTCCATGGAAAATGCCCATTTGGGGCCTTGGTAGGTTGAGTATCCATTATCTGGACTGCTTAGGGCAGGAAGGTGTCTGGATTTCAGATTTGTCTGGATTTTGGAACAATTGCATAAATATAATGAGAAATGCTTCCTCTTGCTCTTATCTCTGTGACCCATACAGGTGACCGCTGGCCTCTGACATGTTTCCATAATGTTTGTGCAAGTACACACAACAAAGCACAGAGCTTACAACCTGTACCTGCACTGTACTTGGGAATGAGCACAAGACCATCTACACTACAGAAAGTTTTTTAAAAAAATCTTGGACAAAAATATCTGGATTTTGGAGTAGTCTGGATTTCAGATGTCCAGATCTGGTGTAACCTACCTGTACTTTGCAAGACAGAGGTGAAGTAATGGAAGAAGTGGTAGTAGTTTTTATATTAGCAAAGCGAAAGATTGATTTTAGGTGGCACACTAGGGAAAGTCAACAGAAGCCAAATTGGGTAGTTGTATTTAGTGGTCGGAAGGTATGAAACCCTTGCAATTGAACGTATTATTAGAAATTGCAATGAGTTGATGCTTACCTTTTATTATTGGCTGCATTGTCTAAGAGGACCAAATGTAAAGAAAGCTTCTATATCTTGCATAGTTATATGGGAAGGAGAATTCTGACAAATGCAACTTCTCACACAGCCAAGGGGGAGAGAAAGATGTGTTTGCTGCAGTTCCCTCTTGTACACAACTACTTAAGCGACAACAGCCCTATTCTCTTCCCATCTGGTCAGTCAAATGCTGATAAACATACATTTGTTCTTGAGCTCCAGAGAGCTTTCCTTTCTTTTATTTCTCTAGAGAAGAGTTGGCGTGTTGGCTTAATTTCTCCTCTATCTGTAGGGAAGCCGAGGAATGTTATGATGGATTGCTGAGGGCAAAAGCCAGATGAGTAGGTACACTTTTCAAATATCAGGGTCATTGCTTTCCCGTCGCTACCTGAAGTGCAGGTCTTTGAAGCTTGAAAACGTAAACGTGTATACACTGATCAGCCGAGCTTGGCACCGTGAAAGGTTATTTATTGCTGAGAGGAAACAACACGAGGTGGATCACTCGAGAACTGCCCTGTGGTTAGTTAACAGACATGGAGAAGGTAGAGGTGACACTTGTTATTGGATCAACTCCTGGTGCTGAACAAGAAAGCAAGGCTTCCCTTCCTCATGTTCCTTTTCTCTAGACATGAGAAGCAATAAAAAGAAGGTGCGATAATTTATAGTACACCTCACCCAACACTGCCATACTCTGCATGTCTACTAAGATGAAAGTCTCGTTGAGTTCAGTGAGACTCATTCTTGGGTAAGTGTGCTTTGCATTGGAACCTAAGGCAACAAATTACAACTTATCTGAGTATTTGATAGATTTATTACACAGATAGCCATATCCACAAGCTAGTTAATTCAG
Source organism: Lerista edwardsae (assembly GCA_029204185.1). Lineage (NCBI taxonomy): Eukaryota > Metazoa > Chordata > Lepidosauria > Squamata > Scincidae > Lerista > Lerista edwardsae. Next base: position 2,508,864 of record JAJKFI010000014.1, read on the forward strand.
GGCAGAAGCCCAACCTGGTTAGGCCAGCACATTAGGCCAGCAAATTTGGCTGGCACACTATAAAGTATGTTTGGACCACTCTCAGAGTCAGAGAGGCCAGCACACAGACATGAGCCATCCTCCCTGACTCCGAGAGTGGTCCAAACCCGCTTCATGGTGGCCCTTGTGCTAGCCAAACTTTGCTGGCCTAACTGTGGCAGCCTAACTCCAGGTTAGGATTGTACCTTCAGAGTATGTGGCAGTGTTGGGCATGAGTCTCGAAATTCAAGTGGAGTCAATTCAGGAGTCTCCGCCCCCTCCTGAATTGACTTCTGCATGAGGTCTAGTGCACCTGTGGCAACTCCTACCTGGAATTTCATGAGTCATTTCAACGAGTCTTTCTGAGGCAAGCTGCGGGGCGGGTCAGGCATGCACATGCACACGCAATTACAAACGGTCAAAAGGGGAGGTGTGGGGGGGTGCAGTCAGAGTTGTCGTTTCACACTTAACGTTAACGTTCTGGTGGGCCAGCAAGGCGCTGCTGACAGCGCTTCACTCCTAACAGCCGATGCAACGAAACCTCCTCCTGTCCCCCATCGTTCACATCACAACTGAACTCAGAAGAACGGAAGAGAGAAAAAGAGTCCCGGATGTGGCACACCGTTCATTCAGTGAGGCCTGTTTTCAAATTGGCAGAGTTGCTGACTCATTGGGGTTCAATTCGGGAACTGACGTTGTGCCGATGCTACGTTGCATCGGCGCATTGTCTCTAGCGCCGACGTGGAGACCAGCACCCCCGCATAGGCGCTAGAGCTCTTGGAGCAGTAGCATCAGGCATGGTGCTGAGCCGCCGTTACACCAGCCGAATGTGGCTGGTGCAAGGATGGTTCTGGGAGGAGGACAAGTGGGTGAGAGAGCAGTTCTGGGCAGGGGGTGGGCAGGGAAGGAGGGCTGGGATGCAGCCGATTAGGGCCATGGGGCTTCCTCAGAGCTGTGCCTGCTAGACAGGGGAGGAGAATTCTGAAATGCTTACGTAATAAACAAATAATGTTGACTTATTTCCATTATTATTTCTACTTTCCTGAAACTGCATTGAACAAAAATGGCAAAAATTGGAACATTAAATTTCCATCATAAAAAATACTGTGTATCCAGGCAAGCATTTTTCTTAATTCTGGGTACATCTCACAAATCCTCAGGACCTCCTTCATGACCCTCTACAGTTGCAGGCACCACAGGTTCAGAACCACTACAGAATGGACTCTCTGAAACAGATTTTGCAGCCTCTTGAACTACAGCAACTTGTTCTGCCACAGATCATAGTGGGACAAGAAAAGGAGGCAAGTGCTCCTCTCTCACCTGACAGTGGTGTACCTAGAGGGGGGCAAAATGCTTTGCAGGAGCCTGGGCTCCTGAGCCTGAGCTTACACAGGAGTGTAAGCAGCCCCGCCCACTCACCTTCAGAGCCATTTCTGGCACAGAGCACAATCCTACCGCTGAGGTTGGATCAGCCCCATCGGGTTGCAAATGCACCGTAAAGTGGACGTGCGCTGGCCTCTGTGCTCCATCTCCCAGGCCTGATAGCAACTAAGTAAGGCTGCTCTTCCTGGGCCAGCACAGGGGCTTGGGGAGGGTGGCAGGAGTGGAACGGGGCAGGGGAAGAGAGAGAACGGATGGACTTGTGGGTGGGCTGGCCCAGGGAGGGGGGTGCCGCATCCTAACCCCCATCCCTGACCCAGACAGCCCTGATTTGTCTGCTCAGAGTTGCACCACCGATTTCAGTGGTGGAACTCTGAGTCGCCCCATTCGGGCTGCTTGGAGGAAGGGGGGGAAATCCTCTTTCCCCAGGTTGCCCCACAGTCAGTCCCAACCCCAGGCTGGATATGGGACAGGCGTGTCGGCTTGCCTACTCCAGCCCAGGGTTAGGATTGCACTTTCAGAGACTTTGCTCTCCGAGTCACAAATCTGAAGGCGAAGGGGGAAAGGCCACTTTAGAAGGAGCTCAGGTTCCCGTAAAACTATTCCCTCCCAGGTACACAACTGCTGACAATTCTTCCCTCTAAATGCCCACCCACACATCCCGTTAGCAGTACAAGAGAAACAAGCCTTCTCTACAGTGACACCACAATTACGGAATTCATTTCCAGGGCAATTAAGAACTGCCTCCTTCTTTCTCACACTTTTCAGCAAGGGCTCAAAACATACCTGTTTTGTCTGGCATTTGGGTGATGTGTGGATGCTCATTCTCTATCGTAGTGCAGTGGTTTGACTGCCTCCCTGGACTAATTTGTTTCCCCCCCTAATGGCTTGACAATGTGTCTTGGGTTGTTGTTGTTGTTGTTGTTGTTGTTGTTGTGTATGGTTTCAATGTTTTTTCTTATTTTTGTGGTACATTCTACATTTTATTTTGGAGCTTTGTAAGTCACCTTGGGCATTTGCGTCGGCACGGGAAAGGCGGGATACGAATTTTTCAAACAAACATGGGTTTGAAAATTATGTGTTTGCCTCATAAATGTTGCATAGTGCATTATAGTACAATGTAAAGGAAGCACTAACTGTTCTGGCAGACAAGGCAGAGGGAACAAGCAAGCAAAGGGATTGTGAAACGACTGGCCTGACCAAGGTGACCATAATTATCATCTCAACCTTTCCACAGTGTTGCTCAGAGAGACTCAGCCTTAGCTCCCTAGGTTGGGACGTGCAGGAGCAGTAATATCCAATTCACATACAATAAGCCATAAAATGGCAGGTCCTTCAGAATACACCAGAATCATCAGAAGTCACATTTGGCTGAGAATGCTGGCAAGTATCGCGCAATCAATGTGATACCACTCTATCAGGATCGCTGATTCACACACACACCAAGTCAGATGCCATCTGACTTGTATCTGTGAGTCTTTCAACATTTCCTTCCACCGTGTTGTAACCACCTGTGTCACGTACATCTGTGCAGGTTTGTACCACATTTCCTATTTCCAGTTTTATATAGAAAAACTTTTTTGGTTAGCCCTTGAAGCACAGCTTGAAATAAACAAGACCAGAGGCATTGCTGCAACAGAAGGCTGATAGTGGCGCGGTTTGCAGAATGAACTGTCACAGGAAGCCTCTGGTTCAAGCCTCGCCCATGAAGTCAGGCAACGCCGCCACCTCTGAGCTTCATCACGAGCTAAGCGTCCGTCGATGCATTGGTTGTTTAATTTTTCAAAATAGGTTGATGCTGCAGTGCATCAGCAGATTCCAGGGAGGGTTCCCAAATCAAAAATAGCCACCTCCAAATGTACCAAATGACAATAGCAACATAATTAATTAATTATTAATAATTAGTGAACATAATTAATGAAAATAATGATCAAAAAGCATTTAAGGCTGCAGTCCTTTACACATGTACGTGATGTTGTTCGTACGTGACAGTAAGTAAGACAGTAAGACAGTAAGTACAGTGGGACTTAATTGTCAGTAAACCGGTGATGTTCTGCGGGGGGGGGGCAAAATGCTAAGTGTTGCAGAAGCCTGATCTCCTGTGTAACAGGTTCCCCTCCTTGCCATTGCTCAGAGAGCAAAGCCTCCGAGCCGCAAATGGCTCTATAGGGGAGGGGGAGGGGCCGCATTACAGAGAAGCTCAGGATCCTGCAACACTTAGGATTTTGCAAAATGCTTCCCCCCTGTAGGAACGCCACTGCAGTAAACATACAGGATTATGCTGGAAGTCCCCAAAAACTCAACAGAGCAGTATATTGAGGAATAGCATAAGCCACCCAGTATACTCTGAGGGCTTCAAACCTATACATGAGAGGAAATCCCATTGACCCTTCCTTTTCTTTGTGCCTGCTCTCATTTTGGCTACATACCTATGGGTCCCATGTCCATGAGGGCTCCTTTCCGCCCCCACTCTACTCCCCCCCTCATTGGATAAGGAAGCCAAGGATGTACTGGAATGCTCTCTAAACAGCAGTCCCCACACTCATTCCAAGTACTTCCGTTTTACTGTAATAATGCTGGCAGCACAGGTGCTTCTTGCTTAACATTCTTGCTGAACTAGAGAACCAATCAATCAAACAGTATTTATATACCACTTTTCAACAACAAACGTTCACAAAGCAGTTTGTGCATGCAGACAGTAAGAAAAGAATTAAAACAGGACAATTCCCTTGCCTGTATGGCTTCCATACACCTAGAACACGTTGATCTCTCCGCTTCCTTCTCCTTCTCTGGTGTGTATACGGTTTCCCAACAAAAACAAAATTCGTTTGGGGCCTCTTTCTCCTCCCTGCCTCCTCTTTGGAGAAATGGCATTGATCTTTTAGGTATCGTTATTTCCCAGGGCATGTCATTACCAGCCCCTATGCTAAATTATATTGTCTCTCTGCTTTTTGAAGTGGAGATTCTAAAAGGCAACGTAATCACAAGCTCCGAGATCAGATAGATGGGATCGTTTTGGGCAGCCCGTTGCCAAGCTGGTTTTCTGGCAACAGACAAGAGGAAGGAACCTCAAACAAATTATGGGTGTTTGGAACGTGGCAAAAGCGGCCAGCCTGGGAGCTATCCAAATTGTATTCCAGTAGCTTGGTTAATTTCTAAATTGCATTATACAGTATTGTGTATTGCATTCCACGAGCATGCATGCTATTGTGGAAGGTCAAAAGTAGGGTATTTTGAAAGAACAAGCATCCTTTTGGAGAACAAAGACACCACGGTTTCTTTTCCTCTTTATAGATTCCATTAGAACAGAGTAAATGTCAGTAAGGTATATTTGCACACATCTTTCATACAGAAAAGAGAACCACTTTGAGTCAATTTGGCTACATCTGTAGCAATGTGTAAGTGTTTGTACCGCTGGTTAAATTCTTTGATTACTTCTCATTAGGGATCAGTGAGTAGCATTTTGGTATTTCAAACACTCCAAGTTCAGGCCAAAATCAGATTTATGTCAGTCTAATGTAGGATTTGTGATTCAATTTAACGCCATGACTACGACACACAACTCGAGGTGTGTGATCAGATTGCATATTGGACACCAAATTGTGGAAATGAGGTTAGCCGTACAACATCAGCTTTGCTATCAAAAGGGAGATGAGAGCAATTGTGCTGTGGTTACCTGTTTCAGAACTGGACTGATGAATTATGGACTGGGGAAAAAATGTGTGCACACTTGCCATGCTTACATAGCTAAAGAAATAATCTTCAGCAAATCAGGTATTTTACATGTGAATCTTAGGCATAATCTAGCCACGGCTAAGGACATTTAAAGCAGCAAAACCAACACACACTCATTTGGAAGTATGTTATACTGAACACAATGAAAATCACTTGCATAGGATGATTGATTTTGACACCTTGTATCAATAGGAAATCTACCCTGCAGTACAGTTCGCTCAGTGGAGGACAGGAAAACATAGATTCCCCCAAGGATCTGTACTGGGACCAGTGTTACTTAATTAGTATGAAGTAGTGGTGTTTGTAAGGGGGCGGCAGAGGATGAGATGGTTAGATAGTGTCACTGAAGCAATGAACATGAAATTGGGCGAACTCCGGAAGCTAGTGGAGGACAGGGAGGCCTGGCGTGCTGTGGTCCATGGGGTCGCGAAGAGTCGGACACGACTTAGCAACTGAACAACAACAAGTGGTGTTTGTGGGTGGCCATAGGACTATCCAGTTCAACATGCTTGTAATTAGAAATTTCCAAGGAAGGCCATTGACTACAAAAGAGAGAACTTCTCAAAAATGAGGCGACTAGTAAAAAAGGAAGCTGAAAAGGAAAGTCAAGAGGGTCAAATCTCTCCACAGTGCATGGAGGTCATTTTAAAGCAAAATAACAGAAGCTCAGCTAGAATATATACCTGGACAGCAGAATCCTGAGGCTGCCCTGAGCCTGCACAAGGCCCTTGTGCCAGCTCCCGAGCCGTAAAGCCCGTTCATGGCTACTCAGGGGGCAGGCTGGGCTAGTGCATTGATGTGCATCGGCTAGCCTGGGCAGGAAAGAGTGGGGCCAGGAGAGTGGGGCCAGGAGAGTGGGGCAGGAGGGCAAAATGGTGGCAGTTTGGGGGCAGGGGAGGACTGTTCAGGGGCAGATTGGACCAGGAATGGCCTGGGCAACCTAGGCCAGATCCTAACCCCCAGCCCCAGGCCGGCCAACATTACATGCTGCTATAATAAAAACATCTATGTATTCTGCTAGAGACCATATGAGAAGTTATCCAAAGCATAGAATGGTCCACTCTTTTTGTACAATGAGAGGATATGTCTGAAATTTTAGTTGAACCATCTCTGACATATACATGCCTATCCGCATATTACAATGTATATGGAGTGCACCATATAAAGGATATTTCTCTGTCCTGCCAGTATTGTATTCTTCATTAAAAATGGAACATTGACCTGATATTGGTGGGAGACCAAGCAGAACGACTCCACTACGAAATCACGGAGAAATAGAAATCAGAAATATATCTTCCGTGCATTCAAAAATGGCCAGTCATAACCAAGTACAATATACAGGAAAACATGCCTGTCTTTGGTATTTAAGGCTGATTCCCATGCGTACTGTACAATACTTGATAACACAACATGTAATCTCTCAAGTTGTAATGAAGTGCACTTGAACACATGAACTGGCTCAGTCCAAAAGCCTTGTTTGCAAGAGAATATGCAAATTCTGTTCCTGGTATTTGAAATGCAATTGCATCTGTTATTATGGCACATGTGATCTTGTACTGTTATAGCCATTATTTGATAAACGTGAACGTGTGACCTCACACTCTGGGCTGATTCATGTGCGCATCAAGGAACACCACATGCAGGGATTACTTGTCTCTGCAAATGAGCCCACGCAGATCTAGGACCGCTAAGATAATCTAATATCTTCTATTTTCACCTCCAATGCAATGCCTTGCTATGTATACATTCAAGCTTCCAATCACCAAATGCTAGGTAATCATCAGTAATAATATGACAATATTAGCTTTAAAAAAAAAATAACACCAAGACAACATCCAAAATGAGTGGTACGAGTGCCTGTTCAAACCATCACGGAGACTATTATGCCCCAAGCATACAGCATAGCCTTATTCCAAATGTTTCACCAATACAATAAAATATAGTGGAAGATGTGGGGCAGGGTTTTTTGTTATTTCACAAGTGTATTTCACAAGTGTATTACAATGGGGCTGTGTGTAAGCAGCAATTTGGCCAGAATTCAGGAAAAAATTAAGTCTTGGGCCAGAATTCTTAAGACATTCAGCTATCACTTAAAGGCAAGCACAAAAGGGACCAAGCTAAAAAAATGATTTTCTGAGGGGGCAGACGGCCCATTTTCAGGCCTGTAGCTCAACATGGAGCAAGTTTCAAAATTTTAAACGTTCAAGCGCCAGTCTGGATGCATAGCCTGCTGAACTGTCAGAAGCCAGAGAAGTGGCCCAATAATCTTTTCAGAGCGCATTCCTAACCTGGAGTTAGGCCGGCACAGTTAGGCCAGCAAAGTTTGGCCAGCACAAGGGAAACCATAAAGCACGTTTGGACCGTTCTCAGAGCGCAATCCATCCCAGCGCTGGATTGGCAAGGCTGGCCAGCCAGCGCCAAATCCAACGCTGGGCTGAGTAGGCTGGAGCCTCCCTGCAGCAAGGGCATGTTCACGCCTTTACCGTAGGGGAGGTTCCAGCCTCCCCAATGCGCTCCTTGGTTTAGCAGGCGCAGATCTGAGGAGACCGCGCGGCCCGAATTCGGGCTGCGCGGCTCCTGGATGGGCTTAGGATTCAGCCTTATGGCCAAATCAGGAGCTTTCCCACATCCCGCCCACAACCTCCCTCCCCCCATCAATCCTGGGTCCATCTGGACACGGAGCCTCCCTCGGTGCAGATCAATCAATCAATCAACAGGTACTTATATACCGCTTTTCAACACGAAGTTCACAAAGCGGTTTACAGGCAAATTAAATAGTAATAAAGTTGAAAAGCGGGATGCAACGCTGTCTGCAGCACCAGTCCCATTGGTCGAGCGCTGGCTATGCCATAGTGTATGCCGTATGTGTGCTTGGATTGTGCTGCCCGAGTCAGGGAGGATGGTGCATGTCTGTGTGCTGGCCTCTCTGACACCGAGAGTGGTCCAAACATACATTACGGTATCCCTTGTGCCAGTCAAACTTTGCTGGCCTAACTGTGCTGCCCTAATTCCAGGCTAGGATTGCGCCCTCAGTGTTGGGAGAGGAGCTTAAGTGTTCCTTAGTCCCCTCCCATGACCAACAAATTATGCAAAATAACAAAAAAAGGAGCATAAATTACACCAATGTAATGATGCAGATTGTTTGAATATGTGTCACAGAAAGCAGATTTTCTTTCTTTGTGCAACATTTGGATTTGCCTGAGTGCAGTTTGAAGACTTCTTTAGCATGGAGTTCAGATGGCTTTGACAACAGTTCTCAGTAGTTACTAATGCCTGAAGAATGTGAAGGGATCTACTCCCTTGGAGAGATTCAAGGAAAGGCTGAAGAATGCCTTGCGTGCAGATTTGAAGTAAGATATTCTATCTTAGGACGGGACTAGATTGACTGCAGAGGACCTCTGACATTGCCTAGTTTTTACCTGAGGTGAGAAGCCAAAGGTTTCAGACATGGGGAATCACATGACTGAATGCTCCTCCAAAGGAAAAGCTCTGCAGAGAGAGAACTGGTGTGTCAGAGACATAGCGAGATGAGAACCATTGCCCCAATTTGGTATTCTGTATAGTGACAGCATTTGCATGGAGTCAGGTGAGCTCTTACCTGCACAGAAAGTATCAGTGATTGGCCTGGCCTGACTGAGGGTTTCATCAGGCATTCTTCAGTCTGCTTTCATGTATTGTATTAAGGGTGCAACCCTAACCCGGCCAGCAAAGTTTGGCCGGCACAAGGGACACTGTAAACGCGTTTGGAACATTCTCAGAGTCAGGGAGGATGGGGTACGTCTGTGTGCTGGCCTCTCTGGTGCCAACTGTGGTCCAAACGTACTTTAGAGTGTCCCTTGTGCCGGCCAAACTTTGCTGGCCTAACTGTGCCAGCCTAACCCCTGGTTAGGATTGCGCTCTCATTTATGATTGACACCTGGGTAGCTTTCTTTTTTCTTTTTCTTTTTCTCATCATTTTTTGTGTGTGACATGGTTAGTTTTTCTAGTTGGTTTTTTTTTTCATTCCTTGTTCTGGCAGGTTGTATAGTTTAATTTCTGTTGCAAGCTGCCTTGGGAGAAAGGTGGAATATAAATCTCTGAAAGAAATCAAACTTCTGAAGCTCCAGGGCTGAGCGGCTGTGATCCAGGCTGTGTTTTGCCCCAGGCCCTGGAGCAACTTGGCATCAGCACTGCTTCCCTGCACTCTGACGTGCCACAGACCAGAACTAGGTTTTCCACCTCAGAAGCATTAAGCCAATTTTATGCAATTCAGTACTTCTTGTAACTGTGTCACCTGAAAAGTGACAAACATATGCACAAAAAACTATTTGAGCAAGAGTGCATCAGGTCCAGTTGTCCCACAGGCCAATCTTCCCCATAGCATGTTGCCGAACCAATGGGGTGCATGTTGCATGCTATGGTAGTGGGGCCATCAGGAGGCCAGCAAGAGGTATGTAAATCAATCAATCAATTTATATACCACTTTTCAACACAACGTTCACAAAGCAGTTTACAGGCAAATAATAATAACATTAAATGGCTCCCTGTCCCAAAAGGGCTCACAATCTAAAAACAATGCAGAACACCAGCAGCAGCAGCCACTAGAACAGACACTGCGCGGGGTGAATAAGGGCAATTACTCTCCCCCTGCTAAATATAAGAGGAGCACCACTTGGAAACATGCCTTATGCCCAGTTAGCAGGGGTAGCATGTTTTGCTCACCTCTCAGTTGCCAATGGGTCTCCTCTGACCCACACCGGCTATTTTGCTGGTGAAAGGCCAAGAAGAGGAAGGGGTTGAGTCCGGACCGGGAGAGGGAGATAGAATCACGCAATCAACAGCATTTATATACTGCTTTTCAACAAAAAGGGCAGGAGGTGTGGTCTGATGGTTGAGCTGCTGGTACTGCCTGAAGCTAAGCAGGAAAATCTGCGGTTTGCTTTTGGATGGGAGACGAATGCCAGGCTGTGACAAGCTGCAGTACCTGTGGTGGCAGAACAGAGTCGCTGTGGAGCTGATTACTCACTGCAAGTGAGAGTTGCGGCGGAGTGTGTGAGGAGGCCAGCCGGCAAAGAAGGGAATACGACCTTGAGGACCTGTCCAGGCTTGACTTGTGATTGCCTGCTGAGGCTTGATGGCAGGCAGCCAAAGGAGAGAACCACACTGGGAAGGCGACGTCTGGGCCTGAGGATTGGCGGATCACAAGAATACTGTATGTTTGTTAAAAAACCCATTGAAAAAAATGGTGGTTTAGACTAGCCTGCTCATGTAAGCCGCCTTGGGCATTTGCTTCGGCATGGGAAAGGCGGGCTATAAATTCTTCAAATAAATTATTCAAATAAAAAGTTCACAACGCTGTTTACAGGCAAAGAATAATAAAGCTACATCGTTCCCTGTCCCTAAAGGGCTCACAATCTAAAATCTAGACTCCAGTCTGCATGACTGCTCCTGAGACTCTCCCCTTCCGGCCCGTGAATCCCCCCTCCCAGTCCAGCCCACTCCCTGACCCGAACCACCCAGGATCCACCCATGGCCTTGCCTCAGCACTCTCTTACCGGCTCCCGCGTAGCCTGCGTGGGCCCTTGGTGTGTGTGGGGAGCCGCCAGCCATTTCTGCCGGCAGCGCCTTCCGACTCAGCAGCAAGGCGCCAGTTATGGCCGCACTGCGCTGCTTATGCTAGTGGAATGCAAATTTGTAAACAGCAGATAGGTTTGGGCCACCGGTCTAGTTTTTATATTTAGAAACTGTACCTCCCCCTGATCCCAATTCAAAGGTAAGAGATTTCTTTATTTAAAAAAATTTTATCAGGCATCTATATTTACAGCTGTTGTTTGAGACAGCATCACAGAGACATCACAGAGGAAGAAAGGGGGAGTTGCTGATAAATCTTAAAAGAGTTTATTATCAATACAGAGGGAATTGACTCTGTTTTCCCTGATGTGCTTTATTGGTTATGCTTGCCGTTCCATTTGGATGAAGTCATGGAAAGATTATTATTTTTTCAAGTGGTGTAAATAAAAAAACACAAGCAGAGAAAAATGCTGAGATTTATACGCCAGTGATAGGCCAAACGTATCCCGACATATATACCTGGGCAAACGGAGTAATCTGAAAACCTGTCGCTGATGAGTGCTGGGCAGCTGAGTTCTGCGCCCTTGACAAAAGTGCCGCAGTGCCTGGTTCTCTGATCCCACACAAGGCAGGCATTGCCGTGTGTCAGGTTCCATTGGGTCATGTCTTGTCTCTGCTGTGACATTATGTGACATAACTCGATGTGATGTGATGTGATGCATGGGACGGTCAGGTGCCCACAGGAAGCGTCTCTGCACCATGGCTACAAGCAAGTTGCTCAACCCAGCAGGTACAGTGCTCCGAGTCCCCTTCGCACATCCATTGATGTAGATAATTAGTATACAAAGCAGTGCTTGAGCTGTGTGCTCATTCCAACTCAGCTGCTTTCCCCATAAAACATACTCTTAAAACATATTTTATGGTGGCTGTTAGCTGAGATGATTTCACATTTGGGTATTATGATACCATTAAGAGGAGTGCAATTGCCCCCATCGACATACAGCCCTATACCACAATCCGTGTTCAAATGCTTGTCGAACAAGGAGGGTGCACTCAAGTACACCGGGAAGAATCTATTAGAGCCTGAAAAAAAATGGCATCTGTATGCCCCTTTGTGATCCCCTCTTTGAAAGATGATTTTGTTAAGCCACACAAGTGCCAATCATTAGCATGGAATGGCAACAGCCATTAAAGCAAATACTCCACGCTAATGACATAAATATGGCACTGCTATGATCAAAGGGTCACATTAGTTAGGATGAAGCACAGCAAGGAGATCGTGGCAAGAGACATGCAGCAAGATGTGTAAACAGCCTCCCCCCCCCCCCAAAAAAAAAAACCTGGAAAGTGCAAGTGTAGAGAATAACAGGTGAAAACTGTTTTATTCTCCCATGCTTTTAGCAATATTTCATTTTGATATGTGGGTTTTCTTGTTGTAACAGGGTTGATTTAACATGTTGATTTTTAGTTTGCATTAAGAGCACAATCCTTACCTGGATTTAGGCCAGCATAAACTAAGCCAGCAAAGTTTGGCCAGCACAAGGGCCACCATAAAGCATGTTTGATTCCCTCTTGGAGTCAGGGAGGATGGTGCACCTCTGTGTGCTGGCCTGTCGGACTCCAAGAGTGGCCCAAACATACTTTATTGTGTCCCTTGTGCTGGCCAAACTTTGCTGGCTTAGTTTATGCCGGCCTAACTCAGTTTAGGATTGCGCCCTGAGTGCTGTTATTATCAGAATAGGTTTAATTCTTTAGTTCTATGTTATTGTTTTCATTTTGTTTTGTAGATGTTTTGGAGTAGCATCAGGGATCTACCATGCTAGGTACTGATTTAGGGTCCATATTGTGTGCCTTCGGGCACAATAAGGCGGGGTACAAATCTAATAATAAATAAATAAATAAAATATCATCAGAGAGACCAGCAGGCTAGACTACCCCAGAAGTCCCAGGGGCCCAAATCACCATTACAGCCCTGAAGATTGCCATGGAGAGCCCAGTAGAAGACATTGTTCCTGGCAATCAGATTGCTTGGAGACTCGGAACAGAAAAGCAGGCTGTACATCTCTTGAAAGAAACACCAACAAAATACAAATGAATAGGAAATGGACAGTATGTGTGGGGAATGGAAAGGCCAAATATGCTTTGAATTGATTGGAGGCCTGATACAGATAACAGGTAGCACTACCGGATCCAGTGATCCAGCAGTGTTAGGTGTTTTCCAGCTGTTGCCAAAGGTAACATGCCAGTGTGCACAGGCTGGCTGCTGCCACAAGTGGTGAGTGTCCAGCTCTGCACACTAGCAGACTCCGACTGCATAGAATCACAGAGTTGGACCCAACCCCCTGCCTGTTGCAGGAAATCCTCCTAGATTTTGCTCCAGGGAGAATTGGGCAGAGGTGGGAGTAGATGGGATGAGCCAAATGGATCAGGTGGACAGAATGGGGAGGCAATGGGGGATGAGAGTGGTCTGGGACCTGAAAGAGTTTGGCAACAGGGGCATATGCCGAATCCAAGCCTGCTTTCCAGGTTTGAGGTACCTTCACGGGTCTACATAGACTTGCACCAGGAAAATTGCTGGCACAGGGTCTGAGTAGACGCATCAGGCTGGTAGGGTCTTCCTTGGGGCAAAGGAACAAATCTCCACTTGCCCCAAGAAGGCCTCCAGAGCCCAAAACTCCCCCTGTGGGGTGCAGCAGATGCCAAGTTGGTGGTGCTGCATCGCTGCACGGGAAGTTATGGTGGGTTGTAGTGTAGGACTGGAGCTACTCTTGCAGATTTCCCTCCCTACGTGTTATGGCATTCAGCCAAGGACAGACGCGTATCTGACCTGTAGCCTGGGGTGGTGCGAGCCATGGGCACCGGGCAGCGGCGGGGCGCCATTGCACGCAGTCCGCGCGCAAAACAGCACGCTCCTCGGCCCGCCCTCCCTCCCTGGTCTCCGTTACACTCCGAAATGGAGCGTTTCCGGGCACAGGGAGGTGTGTTGGAGCGACGCACGGGGGCGGGGCAACATCCTGGGGGTGTGGTTTCGGCGCCAGCCATGGGCCTCTGTTCGGGTCTGGCCAAGGAAGCCCTGTTAAAATATCCAGTAAAAAAAGCAATACTGAAATATTGCTTTCAGTCATTACCTGAAGATGAATGCTGATTCCTGGTCTCCAATCCTGGAGGAGCGACAACCTTCTATATGATGCAAAATGGAGCACCAAAATAACCTGTGACGCGGGAGATTCCACCATTTGATTCTTTACTAGAAAAACTTTAAGAGACTATTTGCAGACTATTTGTGTGTGCTCATACAGAGCAATCATTAGCTATTGATTAGGTTTGTTTCCAAAGTAAAGAGACTGGCCATGTACTTGAGGGTGCAATCCTAACCTGGAGTTCGGCCGGAACAGTTAGGTCAGCAAAGTTTGGCAAACTCAAGAGCCACTTTAAAGCATGTTTGGACCACTCTCGGAGTCAGGGAGGATGGCACACATCTGTGTGTTGGCCTCTCTGACTCTGAGAGTGGTCCAAACATCCTTTATGGTGTCCCTTGTGCCGGCCTAACTCCAGTTCACGATTGCACTATGAATTGCATAGATTTGTCTAGGTCATGCCCATTCATTTCCAAACTTCCCTACATTTTTTTCTGATCATACTGAAAAACTATAATCTTATATTATGCTGTTCAAAAAACATCCATTTAAAGTGACATTTCATTTTTAAAGGGTGCTCCTTCCAGTCGTCTCATGGGAATAAGGGAGGGGGTTGAAATACCAAGTTGCATATTTTCTATTCTTTTAACTTGTTATATGTTGGAAGCGGGGCAGGGTGGGGAGGAACAGATAAAATAAGAGGAGTCTCTGAAGGGCTTTTCAAGTATTTATTTCTTCTGCCTCTGTTGTGCTAGGACTCCACAAAGGTATTTAACACATGTGTTTCAGAAAATGTGATTTACTGGGGAAATTAACAGTGCTCAGTGACCCTCAAACTCACAACACCACCTGTGTGGAATGGACTAGGGTCAGGGCATGTGCCTCTTTAAAAAAAATAACAATAACAGCGAAACTGAGACCTGCTTCAAGGTGATTATTTTTTCCTTGCTGTGTGTGTTCCCTGGACACTCTGGGCAGACTTCATGGGTTGTTAAGTTATAGAATGGCAAAACAAAACCTACGTATGACTAAATACAGTGTTGGCTTTATGTCCCTGTGGCCTATAAAGCCAATACTTGTATAGCACTTGCTGAATCTGCAGTGTAGTACCTTGATTTCCTCTATACAACGGCCCTATTATCCCCATTTTGCAGAGAGGCTGCGAGGGACTGACTTGCCTAAGGCCACTGAGTGAGTTCAGACAAAATTCAACTCAGGGACATCCTGATGTGTAGCTCTCTCTCTCTCAACGCTCTATAGCAACTCTCCCATAAGGCCACCCTTCTTAGGGCTTGTACCTAGAATGGACTCCCACATCTGGAGTACTGCCTATAGTTGTGGTCGCCACATCTCAAAAAGGGCACAGTGGAGCTGGAAAAGGTGCAGAAGAGTGCGATCAAAATGACAACGGGACTGTGGCACCTCCCTTATGAAGAAAGACTGCAGCGTTTGGGGCTCTTCAGTCTGGAAAAAAAGGCGCCTGAGGGGGGACATGATTGAGACTTACAAAATTATGCATGGAATGGATAAAGTGGATACAGGGAGATTCTTTTCCTTCTCTCACAACACCAGAACCAGGGGTAAAAGGTAAAAGTTTCCCCATGACCGAATGGTCTAATCTGACCGATTGTAGGGGGCGGTGCTCATCTCCATTTTGTTTCTAAGCCAGAGAGCCAGCATTTTGTCCAAGGAAGTTTCCATGGTCATGTGGCCGGCATGACTTTACGCCAAGGTGCACAGAACACTGTTACCTTCCCACCGAAGTGGTACCTATTTATCTACTCACATTTTTACGTGCTTTCAAACTGCTAGGTTGGCAGGAGCTGGGATAAGCAACAGGAGCTCACTCCGTTGTGCAGTCTCGAACTGCCAACCTTCAGGTCAGGAACCTTCTGGTCAGAAAGCTCGCAGCTCAGCAGTTTAACCCGCAGTACCACCACGTCCTGTAGAACCAGGGGACATCCACTAAAATTGATTGTTGGGAGAGTTAAAACAGATAAAAGGAAATATGTTTTTACCCAGCAGGTAATTAAGCTGTGGAACTCATTGCCACAGGAGGTGGTGATGGCATCTAGCTTAGGTACCTTGAAAAGGGAATTGGACAGATTTCTGGAGGAAAAGTCCATTGTGGACCATGATGGGTTGTGGAACCTCCTTACATTAGAAGTAGGCTACTCATCAGCCAGCAGACGACAGACGGGTGGCTAAAGAAAGAAGGCTAAATCCAGAAAGAAAGATCTGTTTGAGTGTGGTTCTTGAAAGATAGAACATTCTGTAAATTGTAAAAACCTTCGGGTTTGTGAAAAAGTCTGCCTATGTAAACCGCCTTGAGTTGTAATCATTAGAGAAATCTAGTGACTTTAAGAAAGGCGGTATATAAATACATGTATTATTATTATTATTATTATTATTATTATTATTATTATTATTATTA
>JAJKFI010000014.1:2555845-2558345 GCA_029204185.1 Lerista edwardsae
GTGTGTGTGTGTGTGTGTGTGTGTGTGTGTGTGTGTGTGTGTTAAAACACACCACCGCACACTTAACATTCTTATTCAGTGGGTGTTAGACGACTTCGACTCTTTCCAGTTTCCAGCTTCACTAACGAACCAGAGCTGATGGGGTGTGTATGGTTGCGAGCAAGCAATTAATTAAAACAGAATTGGAAGTTCTTTTACTCTTTGTTATTGGAGCACTGGAAGGAGGGAGGAGGAGAGAAGAGACCTAGCCTGGACTAGATTATCACCACATCAGGAAGGAGGCAAAATGAGTTCGGGTGGAGTGCGGTTTGCTGGGACAGTTATTGTGGGTCTCCCATGCCTTTCTGTAACTATAGGTTGAAATCCCAGACACACTTACCTGGGAGTAAGTCTCACTGAACTCAGTCTTACATCAGAGTGCACGCACTCACACACACACACACAATTGCGCTGTTAAAGACTTAGGGTGCAATTCTAACCAACTTTCCCCATTGGCATAGCTGTGCCAGTGCGGCAGATGCTGAATCCTGCAGTTGGGGGGGCAGTCACAGAGGCCTCCTCAAAGTAAAGGAATGTGCGTTCCCTTACCTCTGAGCCTCATTGCCCTTACCCTGGTGCTGGAAAATTGGTTAGGATTATGCCCTTAAATTAACATAACATGGATCAGTCATCCTTTAACACCCTTTAACCGGACTACCACTATCAGAATCTGGGAGGTAAAACAGACTGCATTTCTTCCATCCTCTTAGATTCTGCTTGTGGGGTTTTAATCCATGATCTTGATTGGGAGTAAGGAATTGAGGGGAGTAAGGAACACGGGGCACAAGAGCAGATGTGATCTCGGTGGCACATACACTACTTTCAACTGATTTGGGGGGCTTAGTGTTCTTTGCTCTGTCTCTGTCATGCATACACACCATCTCTGTGTCTGATTATTGGGCCAAAAAGAACCCCTGGCAAGGTCGTAGGCAAGAGAAACGATTTAACACCTAAACTAGGAGATTAAGATATTGGAGTCTCTCCAATCTGCATGGTTCTTCTCCCTCCCCTCTTCCATTAACAAGTGGGTAAATTTCAACCAAATGCCAAGCAAAATAAGCCAGTCACTTCAAACGATTCCACCAATAAGCCATTTGATGCTATCTAGAGCTGGGCCTCTAACAATTGGTTTGAGATGTAGTTTAGTTACAATTATTAGGGAGCCTTGGCATCTAACAGAAACAGGCCAGGCCAGCTAGAACTTGTGCTGCTCTATCTACCTATCCTAACCCAGGTTCCTCAGACGGCCCTTTGATTTCAATACAAGTGACTTCCAAGCAAACATGGTTTTGATTGTGGCTTACTTGGAAAGATACTCTCTTACAGAAATCAGGAAAATATATTTAGATTCTGAGTTTCAGCCCCTGAGGCACTTTGGGGACAAGGAACTTCTTCTGTCCTTGATTTTCTACACTTAACACATAAGTATTTGCAGGATTGCAGGAGGCAGGCTAGCACTCTCTTACCTGCCTTTATCCCTTTTGGACATGAACAATCTTAATGCACAGACCAATGACAAACATAGGTTTGGCACCACAATATTAAAACATGTTTTCCTGTAAGCAATAGCCATTCACCTTAATTAGCTTTACTTCCAGGTAAGTGTGCTTAAAATTGAATGCTGGCTTCAGTGAGACTAAAGCGGTTAAAGCGAGTTAAGTTCAAATTTAAGTTATCAGTCAGTCAGTTAAAGAGAGGTGGAAAAAACGAAGAATTTCCATGGCAAATCTAACCCTTGAGTGAAAGGTAATAATAAAGTTAGTCTGGAATAATGAATGTGGAATAGAAGAATAGTAAGGTGTATGACCTCCCCGCCTCCCCACACCTCTAATATTATGTGTATCTAATATTATGCATAACATATAATATATATTATAATATATAATATATTATGTTATAAATAATATATAATATAATGAACAGGATGTGGTGGCGCAGCGGGTTAAACCGCTGCTGCTGGGCTTTCTGACTGGAAGGTTGGGAGTTCAAGACTGCGTGACGGATTTAAGGTTGCTTGTCCCACCTCCTGCCAACCTAGCAGTTCGAAAGCACCTAAATGCAAGTAGATAAATAGTAGTTACCTTTGGTGGGAAGGTAACGGCCACATGACCACGGAAGCTTGTCCTCAGACAGAACGCCGGCTGGACAGGCTTTGAAACGGAGATGAGCACCACCCCCTACAGTCGGTCACGACTAGACCATTCGGTCGTGGGGAAACCTTTACCTTTTAATATATAAGATCAATATCTTTAATCATATACCGTATTATGTTTGCAATCATAGTCATGTAACAAGTGGATTGGCAGGAATTTATGAGAACCACCTATGGGTTTTTTTGGGGAAGGAAGATCCTGCAGCACCTACTGATTACCGATGAGAAAAATCTCACTTCTGGTTATTCACAATGAAGGGCGGAAGGGGCAGTGCAGCAGTGGGTCATCTTCAGCAGAGACGGCAAGTT
>JAJKFI010000014.1:2563345-2588270 GCA_029204185.1 Lerista edwardsae
GCCACTTTTGCATCAAGGCAGGAATAAAATCGCATTTCAAACTACCTTCCTAATTGCTAGGGTGTTGTGTTTTTTTTAAAACAACGGACAGAGTAACCACCACAAAGCAAAACACATGGGGGGCAAACAGAGGAACAAGAGAACTGAAAAGAATGGCAGAGAAACAGGAAGGTTTTCACTGCTCGCCTGAAGACAGGCCGTGCCGGAGCCAGCTGGGCCTCCCAGGATAAAGCAAGGGGTTTCCAAAATCACTTGGGTGGTGCTTTGTGGGTTTGCCTTGGCCATGTTGGTTAGGAGGGATGAGCTGAAGGCATTCGGTTTCTCCACCAAAAATGTAACATCTGCTCAATGCCTGAAGGCGTGTAGAGCTATACCATGCGCTCAAGATTTCCCAGAGTGGGGCTATAATGTGTAAATAA
Organism: Lerista edwardsae; assembly: GCA_029204185.1. NCBI lineage: Eukaryota > Metazoa > Chordata > Lepidosauria > Squamata > Scincidae > Lerista > Lerista edwardsae. The sequence goes on from JAJKFI010000014.1 coordinate 2,563,765, forward strand.
GATCAGTGTGCCTGAGCTTGATGTTGTAAAAGATTTGACTGGTCTGGGAAGCCTGGGCTCTTTGGCCTTGTCTTTCCTCAGGAGAGAAAGCAATTGTTGACTCAAGGGCTGTAAGTAGAGGGAGGGCCAAGGAGAAGAAATACTCAACAATAGGAGAGAATTCCTTCTTCGAACAGTTCACTCGAGACACCACATCTGAAATTGAATCTGCTGGACAAAACCTCTCCCATTTTTTTCCCTACCTGCCCCTAATTTGCTTCCCTTCCGCTATGACGGTTTAACTAATTGAAATGAATGCCTTTCTGTTTCATGGTACTTTTCCTTAGTACATATATACATCAAGGCCTGGAAACGCCAGGTTTGGTGATATATGTCAGAGACAGCTTGTGGAGAATGTGTTAATGGTTAAATGTATGTGTGTGTGCGTGCATGCATGCATGTGTGTGCATGCATGCACGCCTTTTCAAAGGCCAGGTCTTTAAAAACCTACTCACTGTAGTTGAATCACAAGATGCTCCACTGTGTGCTACTCCTGATGTAGAAGAGGTTGATGTATCTGGGTCCCATAAGAATTAATGGGAGTTGTACATGTAAATCTCCAGCACCGTGAGATAATAGGGACTTTTTTATGTTGGGATGAGACAGGAAGCTTATGAAATTTCAAAAGGAACCTAGCATTAGATTTAATGTGCCCTATTAATACTTTGTTTTAAATATTTATAAAAGACAGACCAGAAGACAATAAGATGTAAGATCCTTATTAATAACCCAGGAACACACCTGATCCTGCTCTTATTGATGCTAATGGCAAATCTTGCTTTTCTTGTGCTCTCTGTGCAGCGGAGAGCTTCTGAGAGATTTGGAGGTGGTATTGTCATTGCCCATAGTATGCACCCACAATATTTTGTATTCCACTATAACCTCTGGCCAAATCAATTTTGCAGAATATCAAGTTGTACCCTGAAAAAGCCAAAGCCAGCTGCTCTACAATAAATGTGTGCAACTGTCTCAGGCTGTGATCCTATGCACACTTTCCTAGGAGTAAGCCTCATTGAATTCATTGGGACTTACTTCTGAAAAGACATGCATAGGATTGGGCTGACAAGTCGCCTGTTAGATTAGGGCCCAAGGTCAATAGATTCCTATCCATCGCTATCCATACCTGGTGGACTGTCTGGGCTGTTTTTATTTCACATACATGCCATTTCAATGTCTTTTTCATATCAAAAGCATAGGAGCATGCCTTATTCGGAATTAGTCCATCTAGCTCAGTATTGTCTGTGCTCACTTGTAGTGACTGTCCAGGAATTCCAGCATGGATCTTTCCCTATCCTACCAGGAGGTGCCACCTTCTGCATGTAGAGTAGGTGCTAGTCCACTGAATTACAGCTTCTGTGAAAGCAGTTTTTCTTAGGAGTAAAACCAAGTAGACACCAAACAGCCTGGAATCTGGCCCAGCCAATTTCTCCTCTTCTTTCGATTCTGTGGAAATAGGAGAGGTTGTTCCATGGAGCAAACAGGAACCCACCCTCTAGAAAACTGTGGACATCTTCATCACTGTCCACTGGTATGGACATGCAATTATCAAGATATCAGGGTTAGAACAGGTCTTGTGCCATGACAGCTATAAGGATTATCCCTCCTGCCCTGAGGAAAGAATTGTCTATTTGCAGCATTTGACTTTGGGATGCGGTGGCGGAGGAGGAGTGGAACAAAACTGAATTCACTATTACACAGTTTCCTTTGTTATGCCCAATTACGAACAGATCTCCCCAAAAGTTTATTGGTGTTTGCATATGTACCACTGTGATCACCACTTTAATTCACAATCATAAGGGCACTTACAGCCCAGTTCTAACTTGGGCTGGAGCAGGCAGGCTGACTGGCCAGCGTTGCATCCTAACCCAAGTAGGAGGCGGCGGCAGCTTAGTGCAGGGCAAGGGGATGAATGTCTCCTTGCCCCACGTTAAGCCGCAGCCAGTCCAAAAGGACTGCTCAGACCTGGGCCTGCTAAATAGCAGGTGCAAGTCCGAGTGCGCTGCAGCAGCTGAATTGGAGCTGCACATACAGGGACGGGGGTTTGGACCCGGCATAACTGCCACGTCCAGACTCTTCCCTCCTCCCCAGGTCACCCTGCCCACAGGAAAGGCCTCCCTCCAGCCTCCCCCATCCCTGTCCGCTTCCTCCCTGCCTTCCTCTCCTGCCTTCCCCCTGCCCAGAAAAGGCCCTGTGCTGTCTGAATTCAGCCACCATGGAGGCAACTTACCTGTGGGTTGATGCTGCTGCCTGCGTTGGCCCAGTGCCCGTCTATGCAGCGCAGATGTGCCTTACAGCATGTTTGCGACCATGTTGGGCCAACACAAGCCACATGCATCAGCCCAGGCAGCCTTTTGGATTACGCCCTAAATTCCAAGGAAATGTGTTTAGGATTGGGGTGTTAAGTTTATAACTGCCCCGCATCTCATGTGCCGTTATGGACGTACTGTATGATCTATTTTCATCATCATGAAAGATACTGGTTGATTGGACTTGATTGGATTGATTGCTAGCTAGCTTGTAAAGCAAAGGCCTTCATGACATCAGAATCGGGAGGGGAGATGCGTAAGAGAAAAGGACAGATGTGTCTGTCCTAGGCTGTCAGTTTGTGCTGTCGCACTAAGTAGGTCTCATTAAAACCAAGGGGTTTGAAGAGCAAATAACTATGCAGAAAATTGGTACTGCCAAGTTGGTGTGTGTTTTCTACTCAAAATTACAGGTGCCCTTTTTGCAAAACTGTTGGAGTTTTGCAGATATACTCTCACATTAAGGCAATGGGGAAAGAACTGGCAGAACTTAGTCCATGACAATTTTGTCGCATAAGCCGAACTCTGCTTGCCAATCTTCCAGAAGCATTCTCAAGTGTCTCTCCTGCATTTTGAATGCACTAATGGCCCGTCCTATCCCAGGCCAGCACTGGGCTCCTGCATGCTGCCTGGGAGACAGCTGCTGCAAATGGAGGAGGCAGGCTCTGTACAGGTGCGCCATGTTCAATATGACTTGGTCATAGTAAATAAATGCTGAGGCTAGGGAAATAATCTGTGTAAGTAGTTGAAAGTACTGCAAAAGCAACTCATAAGTGTTTAGGATGAAGCCTACTGAGACCCATGGTGGTTCAGTCAATGTTCTGGGAACGTTATGACAGGGCTATGTGCAGGCACAGGTTTTCAGAGCTTGCATGATCCTAGTTTCCATCAGTGTGCCTACCAAAGTAATGCAAGACAGTTGTTTTGTCCTGTCACCCAAAAGTTGCTGGAATGGTACAAGCTCTCCAACATTTCTTGTTGCACAAGGAAACTCCACAGAGAACAGTTTTGATTTCTCTGGGCTGAAATATAACTTTAAAAGCCCGTATCTGCAATCTGGGAGAGAATTTGGCCTTAGTTCATGTGCAGCTAGAGATCGCAAGCAGGACAGGGCTTAATTCCTAAAATGAGATGTACAGTACCGGGAGTCACACTTTCCGATCTTGATGGCTTTCTGTGTATTTCACGTTGCATGCAAATTGGTTGTTTTGATTTAGTGGCAACAGAAAGGCATTCTTCACATTCTCAAAGGTACCCTTTTGCAGGGTTGAGCTCAGGCATTGAAAAGAAAATCCAGTAGGGGTGTAATTAGGGAAGGCAATAGGGAGCAGTTGCCTCTTGCCCTCTGCATTTTAGACCCCCCATGCAATGATTCCTCAGGAGCATCTGGTTATTATGAAATGTAAAAAAGCAACCACAACAAATGTTTTTTTTAAGTATGATGTGGTGAAGTTGTTCTGGTAGATTTTTCTTTCTTTCTTTGCAATTTATTTTTGAGAAAATCCATCAGTGGGCTTTTAAGCCTTACTGTGAATCTTCTGCCCCCCCCCCAAAAGAAATCTGTTTCCAGACATACATTTTGGTGAGTCCTCAAACCGGACACCAAGACACACATAATATTATGTCAAAATATGTGATACACAACAGCTTCTCAGTTTCAAGAAAGAAATTGAATTGAGTAAACTTTTTTTTTACTGGCCATTATCTAGCACCCAGATTTGGTACCACACAATTTTCCAAAAGTCACACAACTCTAAATGTGATTAGGTGGAATTTGTTGGCTTAGAGTAGCAAAACTGGAAACCCAGTTGTTTTCTGATTATTGTATCATCAAATATATACTAGTTTGTTCCTACAAAACTGACTCCAGTTACACTCGATTTTCTGATTCCAAAAGGGTGCTACACACTCTATGCCTGTCTAATTATATTTTATGCCAGGCTGTGCAATACAATATACGTGCCACAGCAATCACTGAGTTAATGGTATCAATCAATTTGTAAACAGATGAAGTCACTCATTCTCAAACTGGTTTTTCCCAAAAACAATTACTAAATTACAATAGAGGGGGGAAAAATTGTACAGTTACTGTATTTGTGTGCTGTGTTACAATCAACATACCAGGGAAACAAAACAATTTAATGCAGAAAAATCATCATTCATCTACATTATAATTGCTTCTTTTTCACATCTACAGGGCGGTTAATTAAAATTGTGATTAAATGCGGTCGCGCTGCCTAAGATGTCTTGCCCAAAACAGGTGGTACAGAATTTAAAAGTAAAAAAAATGTAATTAGCATTGGAAATTGAGAAATTGCCTGTAAGAATCAGTGTTAATTTTAGTCAGTGATGAGGTAATTTATAAATGAATGCAGTGGAGGCTCTGGAAATGCACAATTGCCTTCCTTCCCATTCTTAGCATTCTCAGCATGCAGGTGAAAATGTTTTCAAAATATTGAGGTAATTTGAAAATCAATCCATGCATTCTTCATCTTCTTCCCTTGGTAGGAAATAGTGCCAGAGATGGCACAATATGTCAGTTTGGCACTTTCTGAGAGCAAAGATGCCTTGATGTTGCCTCTGACATGGATGCTGCAAAACGCCTGGATCCTTTTACCCAGCCACAAATACCAGAATGCTCTCCTGTTGTCTTACATCTTCAAATATAGTATTTGCTTAAATGATCTCAAGTCAATTCCCTGTCCCTTTCCAACAACAGCAAAAAAGTTCTGACTGCCAAATTGCATGCATGTTTGCTCGAAACCACATTCCACCGAGTTGAGTGGAACGTGATTCCAAGTAAGGATGCATCAGATTGTAGCCTGAGTTGCTTGCACTGAGTTCTAATAATACAGTTCGGGTACTGAAAAGCCATGACTACACTAATGTGAAACAGAGATCCTTCTGATTTCTTGTTATCACCAAGGCAATGCAGTATGAAGTGTCCATTGAGCTGATGTTTTTCAAAAAATCTTTTCTTTTCAGTCGTGTTTAATGTTTTAACATCGGACCGGTTACAGAATCAATGGCTAGGCTATGGATAAAGAGGTTTCGTTTTTGCTTATACCAGTATTTTTTGTGCCTTTCTAAAACTTGTCTCTTAACAGCTAACAATCCAGTTTCTTACTAAACCATGTTATATGTCAGAAGAGCTGGTATGTTATCATTGGCTGTGATCTAAGAAACACCATATGAAATGATAGAAGTAAACTCCCACATGCCTCGCTATGCAATTGGAACTATCATCACATTATTGTCAGTTTCTAAAACAAAGTGTCATTTATAGCAACGCATGCATACATTTTAGCACCTGCATTTGTTCATTCTGGATATTTGAGCTACCCAGAGAGGATGTTTGAATCTTCAGAAAGGAGACGATGCACATTGGCTATAAAGTGGCAATAGCAAGTTCCAAGCATCTGGATGTACTTTAATGAAAGGCAGATAGCCCATGCCCACAAGGACTTTGTTTGCTCAATCAGTGCAGATTGTTCTATTCATCTGACTCTAGTATGGCAGTCAACTTGACTAAGGAGCTTGCTTCTCCCCCACCCACCCCCAATAAGCTTCATGAAACACCACTGCCGTAGTTTTATCATTCTGTCTACACTGCAGTTAGGCAAATATTGGGATATATTCACATCAGACAACAGAAATGCCAAACTTTTAATATACCAAAGACTGGGACAAATCAGTCTTTTTTGGGGTGGGGGAGTCATTCAGGAGGTCTGAGTTCTTAGTTTGTTCTTTTAAAGACTAGCAATCAGCTGCAACCTACACTGGCTGTTGTCACAACAGTCAAATCATAACATGAGTCAGAATAAAATGGAGCCTCATAAGTAACTCTGGAAAGTCAGCTGACTTCAGTTTCCTGATTTAAAGAATATGCAAAAGAACTACAATGACATTCCCTTGGCTTTGGTGCACAGTTATAACTTTGAGAACTACCCAGTTGCAAAAATGTTGTTAGTCACCTAAGCCAAATGATTCATAAAAACATTTATGAAATGATAGCACCAGGGTGACATTTTAGAACCAAACCTGAATTTGCCTAATCTGCTACATTCAATACCGGCAATTGTTTTTGAGGCAAATGGTTTTTGTATACATTCAGATATGACCAACTATGAATTTTAAATAAAAAGCAAATTTTGTATCATAACATTTGATTCAGGGGGTGTATAATCAAAGTCTGAGAAAAAAAACACTTTAGGATGTTAAGATTGGGCTGCAAAACCTCAAATTGTGACACTAGTGATTTGTTTTTGCTGTGGTTCTGGAAAAATCACATGAAGTTCTGGTTTTGTGTGTTTGAAGCTGTTGTTCACGACACAATTCTGCATGACAAAATAATTAGTTTTTATTTTTCATTGAGTATGTCTTATGTTGATGTAGAACATATTTTTTTAAAAAATAAAACAACTCTGAAGGAGTGAGAGTTATTTATTGAATGGCATTTTTTTATTATTAGAAATCCTTTTTCCACCTTGAACTTTTATGAATCACTTAAGGCATTAACTGTTATGAATGAGGTTTGCTGATCCACTTTAGGTGCGGTTTCTAGACATGTGGACTGGATGCATGATCAATGGGCAAAAAAAGAACATTTGTACCAGTGACTCCATAGTATTCTAGATTTTGTTTTTAGGAATTTAGAGAGATTAAAAAAGAACTTCCTATATTCCAAAACATTGCCAAAGAAGCGTTTTGCTTTCCTATAGTGTGTTCAAGGTAGATTTTAGACTTTGCAGCTTGATTTTAAGCACCAGTGGGCTTCCTCCTAATTAAGGATGCAATTTTGAGCATTCTTTTCTAAGAATAAGCCCACTGAACACAGTGGAACCTATGGCTAAATATACATACGTAGGATTGCTATGTAAGTATTCATGGAATTGCAATAATGCAGTCTGACCCTATACATGCTTACTCAAAAGTATGTCTATGGATTTCAGTGAAGCTTACACCTACTGTAAGTGCATTTGTGCAGGATTACAGCTCACCCCTATGTATATTTACTCAGAAGTAAGCCCATCGGGTATAATGCAGCTTGTTCCCTGCAAAGGATGTGTAGGATTGCAGCCTCCGTGTTTCATATTCTCCTTGATTTGATAAGGCCTTTTAAAAAAAGAAACCAACCTGAAAAAGCGATGCAAATCTAAAGCTCTTCTCCCAACATGCCTCTCCCCCTCCCTCAAAGATCCCTGCTACTTCATCTTCTTGCCCGGCTGCCTTATCTCAGCTGTCCTATGGCAAGCCCCAACGCCTCAAACATTTTGTAACAACTATGTGACACACTGTGGTGCTTTTATTCATGTCAGGCATCTGTGCCAGGATTGCTTGTTGTGTTTTCTGTTTGGCTGTGTCATGGGACCAAAGGTGGCTGCTTTTTACAGCATGTCAAATCTGGTTAACATGAAGCCATTTATCCCTAAACCCACTACTGGGCTAGGCCGCTGGTACTGGGCTCTTTGCTTCAAATGTCTTTCTCCTCCTCCTCCTTTTTTCTTTTTTGTCCTTTTGGCTGATTTCGGTTCTTTGCGTTTTATTCTGAAAGCCTGTCTTCTCTGTATGTATATGTGCTCCTTGAACTGAATCATGCTGTTGCACAGGTCAGGCGGCAGACACGATGTTTCATAATTTTTGGGTACCTTTTAGAGACAAATTGTACAGTGCAAGTGTAGTGTAACTGAACTGCTGGTTGTCCACTGAAGTGTATTAAATCAGAAGCAAGCAGCACAGTATGAAGATGGGGAGAAGAAAAATGAAAGAAACAGAAATCATGCCTGTATACATATACACAGCACTGTATCAGAATTTGTAAGAAGCAGAAAAACACATTTCAATTAGGTTATATGAAAGGGTGTGTGTGTGTGTGTGTGTGTGTGTGTGTGTGTGTGTGTGTGTGAGCATAGAGTGGTACCTCTGCACATGAGTTACCTCTTGCTTATTCAGTGTGTGTTGTGTGTGTAAGCATCTCTTCACGTTTGCTTATCGTGTGTGTGTGTGTGTGTGTGTGTGTGTGTACAAGTAAGCATAGAGCAGTAGCTGCACATCCAGTGCGTGTGTGTGTTTGTAATGTGTCCATGATTTAGTGTGGTTTCAGGGTGTGTGTGTGTGTGTGTGTGTGTGTGTGTGTGTGTGTTTGGACCTGCCCACGCAATGCATTATGAGGCCTTTATTGAACAGAGAAATGGGCCACATTTTGAAACCTAGAACTATGCAAACATTTCTATTGCTAACTTTTCCAGACCTGGTCACTTTTCAGCTATTCAGATCATGCAGAAACACGATGATGACTCACTGGAAGATATGGCGATGATTACTATCTAAGCCCTGCTATCGAGATTAAAACACTACATTCAAGTGTGAGAAAAAACTAAAACCCGCCCCAACCTTAAGTGTAGAAGCTTTGATACATTTTGCCAGTATTCAAGGTATCCAGTTTGGTTTATGACTGATTTCTTGCACTGAGCAATGATGATATCAGATAGTGCTGTGAGGTTACTTGAAGGGAAGGGAAACAAAAGCTATGTGCAAGTTTGCCTTTTTGTTTGTTTTTATTCCTTTTTTTTTTCAGTAAAGGGCCCAGGAGATTGCTTTTCACTTTGAAAACAATCCCTAATATCAGGGAAATACTCTGTTTGTTTATGCGTACATAATGCAAGTTTGTCCGCCTGGGAACTGCAGCAAATGGGAGAAGTATGCATGGATTTCACAGGTAACAGGATTACGTGGGCACATAATTGATCCATTTGGAAGGGGAAAAAATGACAGTGTTCTAAAGATGCCTAGGCTTTGGAGATGGAGTTTATGAAACAGGCATTTGTAAATTCAAAGGAATCAATATGTCAATTTTATTACATCTCAGGACCAGCTGGGCATTAAAGGAACAGTAGCCCTTTTTTTGTCCAGAATTGCAGCTGGAGTCGTCCTGCATTGTGTACCTCTCTTAAAAGGCTTAGAATATTTGGAAAATGTACTTTGCTCAGAGATTTTGCACCTATTCAAGGATTGCATTTGCATTGTCAGAAAGAAAGGGCAGTGGGAAGGGGACAGAACACAGTACATTTTGTCACATTGCTTTCAGAAACAAAAGATGCCTCTGAATCCATTAAGGCCAATGCAAATGTACAAAGGAGTCAGGATCACAATTGTAGGTTTCTTGTCAGATTGCGAAACTTTTTTTCTTGATGTTTGCCCTCATCCCCATGAAATACAACTATTTCCTGGGCCAAATGTTGAAAACATTTTAGGAGTCATTCGCAATTCATACCTGTGCTTCAGGCCTAAATTTCATCCCGGGCTTACAATTCAATTGCACGCCATCAGATACCTAAAAGATCGCTCATAAGGCATTCCCTATGAGAACTGGCCTGTGTGAATTCAAAATTATATCTGGTGTTTGCAACCTTGATTTAAGTTGCAACTGTAGCCATCCATTCTGAATCATATGTACCTAAAACTCAACTTACGTGACCTTCACTTATCTGAAGGTACTGTTCTCTCTCCTCCTTTTGAAACAAGGTAAATTTATATGGGGAACACTAGACAATTGAGATCTCTCCACTGTAAGCAGCTGCTGCATTGAGAACCTAGGCACAGCTCCCATCTGGCTCTGTGGCCTACTCAGCCTGCTGAACAACTCATGTAGAACCAGCAGCCAGGAGAAGGGCTTAATTTGTGCTTTTGCTTACCAGGGCTTTGGCTCAGTCTTAGAACAGACGAAGTAATAACAACAAAGAGAATGGTCCTGTGTGTGTCTATTGAACGACCTGTTCCAGGTGTTTCTGGAGTCTGAGTCAAGAGTCCTGTAATGGGCATCTGCCAGTCCTGGCCAGGAGTCCAGCCCCAGTCCAGCTAAGCAGATGCTGCTGTCTAACTTCGACAAGCCCCAGTTCACATTCTGTATGGAGGTTGGGTTGGGAGGGCGACGAGGAGAGTGGCTTAGGAACGGTGGCAGGTCTGGAGCTCAGTTCAATAGGGCCTTGTCACAGCTGTAGGTTCTGCACTGTGGGTTCTGTCTTGCCAGCTGTTTGTGCTGGCCATGTATTGGACCTTCCTCATGCTACGGTGCAACCTACATGCAGATCCAATTCTCTCCTGGATGGGGATGAGTGTTCAGGTGTTACTTCCAATTATCTTCCATTGGCAAGGACCAGATCAAAGAAGATGGAGGCGATGGATATTTTTTTTTTGTAAGAACCTGGCTCTGTGGTGCATTTAGCAGGACAGTCCAATCCGCCACTACTCCCTCGTGGAGATGCAGCAATACCAACATGGGCTCCACTGAATCCCATGGGGGACCTTTGGCCTTGGGATGCCTCCTCGGGTTAAAGGAATATTTGCTCCCTTGCCCTGGGGTAAGCTCCTCTGGGCAGGCGGGTGGCTTTGGACCTGAGCTACCTCCACATTGACCCAGGAAGGTAGCCCACAAAGGCCTGATGCACCATCACCACCGCCAAACCCACCTTCTCCCAAGCCTGATCTGCAATTGCCCCCATCATTGTCCTGTTATTCCCTCCCGCTCCCTGCCCCATACTACCCCTTGCATGTTCTTACAGTCTTTGGCTGTTTGTCAGCCCATGGTGTCAGGCTGCTCCAGTTTCCCCACCAAAGCTATAAAGCAGCCAGTACAGGATTGGGCCGGGAGAATGTAAGAACTGCCTTGTTGAATTAGGCCAAAAATTCATAGAATTCAGTCATTTATCTCTAGCGGTTGTCATCGAGATGGCCCTGGAAAGTAGTTAAGTGGACAATGACCGAGAGAGCTAATTCCTGTTATTTGAACCCACACATTTAGGAAACAGAGGTAAACTGCCGCTAAACTTGGAGTATAAGGGTATATATTTGAATGCTTCTCAGTGTTGTTCCTGTTGATTTAAACATTCTACGTGTAGAAACCTAGCACGTCAGGAAGAGGGCTAACCGAGCATCTTTCTCTCCAGATTAGTTTCCTCTACATTTGCTTTCTATGTAAAGGAAGTTTACATGTTCCCCACATAACCTAGCAGCATCTCCCCCTACCACACTCCTTCTTGCTCCTCTTTCCAACATGTGAGAAAACTATGTGCAGGCTAGAAAACCATATGCAGGGCTTTGTTTGTCACCTGAAAAACAAGGCAACCTCTGGAGGAGCAGCATGTCAGGAACACTTTACAGTAAACCCTGATGCGCATTATGCTATATTCAGTATTGCAAGGTCTCCAGATAAATGTTGAAATACGTTATTAGTGGTGGAATACATTCCTTGTCTTGCGTATTGTGCAAAAGCAGCCCATGTAAATATTCTTGCCTAATTATTTGGGTTTGAATAGGAGCTGTGAAGAGCATGTTTGCAAATTGGGTCTTCGAGCATCTCAATGTCAGTGCTGGAAAATTGCTTTAAAACACACACACACACACACACACACACACACACACACACACACCCGTTTACAAAGGAGAGGCATTTTTGGGAAGTTCTTGATCTATTTCGGAGCCTTCTCTGGCATTTTTTCCACTTCTGTAATTGCTGCCTTTGAAATGGTCACATGACTTCTTGGAAACTTTCACATCAGCAATTGAACTCACCTTGGTCTTCCCCAAGAGGGGACTGGTTGGGTAAGGAGGGGGCTTCAGGGTGGGGGAAAGTAAAAAAAACCAGTTGCCGTGAAAGTTAGGTTTCTTTTTCATTGCTCTCATTTCTGAATTCTCTTTGGGAGTATTAGCTTGTTTCAGCCCTACCTAACTGCTCTTATTCCCTTTCATTTTGGGTGACCAGGTGCGCTCCAGTCCACTGTTCCTCTGGCTCCACTTTCTTTCCACAGAGTGCTTTCCACACTCGATCAGTGTTCTGAGATCTTCATGATCCAGCATTCAGTTCTTTCCCTCTTCCTGACCATAGCTTGCCGAGGCATGCTTCACTGTAGATTCTGAAAGGGAAAGAGTTATTTTGACATCCCACAAGCTGTGCAATGTTGATTAACACAGCAAAACATAATGCAACATAAATAGCAGGTTAAAAAAATTGGCCACATACACGTAAAGTTATAGTACTAGTTCCACAGTTCTGTCACTGAAGAACTTTAGGCCCAGAATTATGAATAGATAATCAAGATCTCCCCAGGAATAGCACCGAAGCACAAACAGAAATCTTGCAGAGAAGCTAATTATTATTTTATGATAATAGAACATGCACGAAGCCCAACTTTATTCTGTGACTCAGTACTTTCTCTGCAAACAAACATTCCAACCCATTTCCTCACATGTCCATCAGCTGAGGATCCCACAAAAAGCTTCATAATGTTTTCATAGAAATCTGTAGCAGCCCAGAAAATAAGGATGACATTTCATCAAGTAGAGACATATGTACTATGAAACAGAATACTGCGGTAGTTCCGCTGCAGACTCATGAAATACCAAGAAATTCAAAGGAAAGGCCTTTCAGTTTATCTCGGTCTTGTGCATCTGTATCTTGTAGGGAATACAAAATAAATGGGGTTTGTCATTAACAGTTGAGCAAACGCGAGAAAGAAAAGCTTGTCTAAGGCTGACGTCCTACGCATGTTTACTTGGGAGTAAGTCCCATTGAACACACACAACTTCCAAGTGAACATGCATAGAATGGCAATGAGCTTGTTCTCTAGCAAGAATGTTTTAATCGTAACTGTTCAGCATCGTATCTCTTATTAATAAAGCCTTGCTACAATCTGTACTGTATGAACATCACTGTATTCTTTTGTGGTTGACCAGGTTGAGGAATACACATGCCAACCCTTGTGATTAGCAAAAAAAAAAAAAAAGCTGGGTCTTTGCAACCAGTGTATTAACACATGAGGGTGTCACCTAAAGGCCCTGATGAGTTGTAGCCTGTATATTAAATTTAGTCTAGAAAAGAAATGGCAACTTTTGCCTAGGTCAGAGTGCAACTCCAGCCACAAAAGCAAGGCCACAGTGCAACCTTATGCATGCTTACTGGGAAACAGTCCGATTGGACAGCATGAAAGTAAATATGCATAGGACTTCGGTGTAAGAATTAAAGACCACCTGAACTGTACGTATCTGCAGAACCCCTAAAACACGCAATTGACAGGTGCTACAGTTAGTACATTGACATCTTCCGTGCTGTGCAAGCTTAAAACGAAAACAAAGCACCACAATGGTACATGGAGAAGCAAAACTATGTCATTGATCTGATTGATGGCTCTTGCAGCATGATTGTAACAGCTTCTTCAGAGACTTTTACAATCTTTATGGACGAGCAAGAGGCACTGCCAATATCTGCAGATCATTGTCATGATAGACCGTAACGGCTTCTTCAGAGCCGTTACGGTCTATCGTGTCAATGCGTACTTAGGGAGTCCTCAATGCATGGATCATTGACACAGTACTACATAACAGCTCCTTAGAAGCCATTACTGGGTATCAAGTCAATGCATATTTAGGGAGTCTTCAATGCACAGACCTACGTAAGTTGACTTGCTCTGAATTCTAACAAATCCTTAGGAAAAATAGTTAACTGAAGATATAATTCAGAGCTACAACAACAGCCAATTGTCAAAATGTATCCTAAGTGCTAAATATATGAAAACTGTGCGTAGTGATACAACCTGTTGATAAATAAAAACGGAACAAGAGCACTCAACAGCAATGAACCTACCATTTCTCCCGATCTGTTAAGTTCATTTGTCTCATAAACGATGTTCCAAAATTTATTTAAAACCAAAGCCAAGTTTGAGCTCAGAACCAACACTCACTAACTGTTATATTAGTATATATACAGTTCTCAACATATACTGTATATTGATAAACACTTGTTAAGTAAACAATGGTCATACATGTTGTCTTCCCACATAGCTATGCTCTATATAGGTTTACTTAGTTATTTTATCATTTTGGTTACCTTGCCTGCAAAATGTTTTGTTTCCGCATTCAAAAACTGGGATCAGACGCAAACAATTTTGCAAGTTAAAAAATGAGTGTCTTGCACCCGGCCCATCTTTCAATGAATGAAATGAGACTTTCCAACATGTTGTGGCATTGGTCCCTTCATTTGCAAACGAATGCCCAGCCGTTTATATCCCTGCTGAGGAGATTTCACTGCGCTGGGTTGAAAATGGTTGGAGTTTGCTGTTGTTGATATTTTTCTTTTGTGTTCCTCTTGCTGACTGACATCTGCTATCACGCTAAGCAGGTGTTCTTGTGTAAACGAACATGCCATGTTTGTGTTTCGCTATCCTTGCTATTGCGCACCCAAATGAGCAGCATGATTAAGAATCCTGTAAATTTTTGAAAGGAAACGGATGGCTGCCCTACTAGAACATAATTACACCGTTCCAACATCCGCAGCTCGCTGCTGCAGCCGAGTTGGAGAACAGCAGAAATTAATAATATATAATAGCATCATTCTCGTAATTTATAAATGAAATAAAGTCGAGTTGGAGATTCTGCTGATGCGTGTTTTCTTTTTAATTCTAAAAGACCAAGGATGAATTGGAATTTTACTGAGGTGAAACCTGGCTGGCAATACAGTAGCACACCAGTTGCTACTCACCGGGTCTCATCGATCGTTAGAATTTTGTTTAGGGAAAAGAGCTAATATCTTTTAGGAGACTAGAGGCAAGAAAAAATGAGTACAGAAAGACCGGATAAACAGTTTGTAGGAAATCGCTACAGATTCCATAGTTAATTTTTGACTCCGTTCATTAAAAGGTATTGCAGCAAGATGTCTCGGTATGTGCCATTCTCCTCACTTTTCCTCACACTACCAATGCCTTGTTTCGACTAAAATAAAACACAGGTCAAGTCCTCTGAGGGAAGATGGGATTAATCAGTTGAAAATGTGGTGTAGCATCGCATTTTTCCCCCCTCAAGAAATAGCCATGTTTTTGAAAACAATATTTTTGAGCTCCATAAAATGTGCCAAAAGGAGTGGTGTTACAAATCACTGTTAAAGTCAGCCCTGGGAGTTTGTGTTTTAATTACGTGTCTCAACCCGGCTGAAGAAATGTGGCAACTTTCGGAAGACGAGAACATATTATTTGTTAGAGAGCAACTAGTCTGGAGGAAACCTTGCTTTTCATCCTCTGTACTTTCTCTTATGTAATTGCATGGCCTGACTGATTTGTACTTACACAGGGATAAAAATGACCGGTGACTAACCAGAAGGACTGCTGTACAGTTCACCTGTCTATTATACAGGCAAATTGCATATGTGGTTACAGACAGAAGCTACCACAAAAGTCACAGGGTTTGCAAAGATTTTTTCCCCCTAGTTTTCATAACAAGAGTGGAAAACACAAGCAGATTTGTGATTGCTATAAATATGGAATTTTAAACTAGTATATTCATTCATGAAATTGTCACTGAAAGGCCCTCATGACTATCAGCCTATGTGTTCAGTCCAGAGAAAATGTATTCACTTAAGAGATTTATTTCATTAACAAGTATTTATTTAAGTTGGATTCTCTGCATACAAACTCCCTGAACAGTTTCCATTTCTTCCTCAGGTCACTTGCTTCAAGTTGACTAATTTTAATAAGGCTTAGGTGCCTAAGGTCTTATTGAGTGTTCATTTTGATCAATATGGTTAAATTAAAATAGTGCAAAATATAAGCAAATATACTCTAACAACTCAGTGAAAAATGAAATGTGTTCTCCGCATTGATTGGGGTTCTGAAGACATATTAATTTGTTATTTTATGTATGCTGATGCTATTGAGGAAAAAATATGCATCAGCCACCAGACACACCCACACAATCTCATGGGTCAGGTTCTACGCATTGTTTTCTTTCACTGCCTTACATAACAATGCACAGATTTCATGGCAGAATTCCATTTGGGGGTTATGAACTGTTTAGCTCATACATTAAGTAAGTTCTAGAGTGCTATTAGAATTTTTTTTTTATGGCTTGGATTAGGACCCTGTCTTGTCTGATCAATGGAGAAGGAGAAGGAAGGATAATGTTTGCTTAAGGATGACCGGGCTCCTTTCAAGATAATGCAGGGTTTGGATCCAACCCTATAATGGACGAAACCAATGTTTCTCAAACTGTGGGTCAAGACCCACTAGGCAGGTCATAAGCCAATTTCAGGTGGGTCTCCATTCATTTCAATGGGTATTTAATTTTTAATAAATTATACTTGATGCTACCATGGCATGTGACTGCATTTGGGGAAATGTTACAGATCTGTACTTTTAACAGGCTACGTTGTATATACTTTTAACAATGAGTGTCAATGGGCCTTACTCCCGGGTATGTGTGGATAGGATTTCAGCCCCAGCTCATGTTTGGGGAATGTTTTTTAACTACTTGGGAGGGTTAAGGGGTGGTTCCTTATTTTAAATAATTTTTTTAACATAATAGTAAACTTTTAATTTACTTAATTAGATTTCCCCTGCTAACTGTGCAAGAGGCACTTTTTCAAGTGGTTCTCCTGTTATATTTAGCAGGGGGAGAGTAATTGTCCCTATTCACCCCTGCGCAGTGTCTTTTCTAGTGGCTGCCGCTGGTGAGGTTCTGCATTTTTTATTTTTTTTAGATTGTGAGCCCTTTTGGGACAGGGAGCCATTTAACTTTATTATTGTTATTATTTGCCTGTAAACCGCTTTGTGAACTTTGTGTTGAAAAGCGGTATATAAATACTGTTTGATGATGATGGTTTGGTTTTGTCATTTTGGGGGGGGGGGGTGTTTGGAAGAGGAAGCTATAGTTTGTAGAGAATAACTGGTTTAGAGGAAATCCAGCTTCTCCTCCCCCCCCCTTATTTATTTTCAGTAAATAACACAGTATTTCAACTTGAACAGGGCTGTGATTCTGTACACCCTTTCCAGGAAGAAAGCACCATTAAACACAATTAAATGGAAAACCTGAGTAGGCACGCCTAGTATTGCATGCCACAAAAGGTGGCTATCAGTGCAATCCTATACATATTTACTCAGAAGTAAGTCTATTAAATTCAATGGAACTTGCTCCCAGGGAAGTGTGTATAGGCTTGTAGTTTGCTGCAAATAAAAAAAGCTCATGCTCCAACTATTTTGAGCCTGTTGAAAGCAGTATTTTATTTATGGCATGTACACACCACCTTCATTGAATTCCAAGCCTGTCCATACTTACTGCTTTTTGTTCCTGCATCACAATGAGATTTAATTAATTTACTTTAATTTTCAGTGCATGCACAAGGCAGTGTGGGAAGTGTTTCGTAAAATACCTTCCATTGTACCACTCCAATCCTCTATTATTATATCATTTTAAAAGGTTGCTGGTATCACTTTTCAGCTTAGGGGCATGTTTTCTAACCTTACCTGTTGTGTGATCTTTCTCTGCTATCTCTGATCTCCTTACTAAGCAATCTGTAACTGCTCTGTGTTTCCATGATAGCATCTCTTCCTACATGACAACAAAAATAATTTCTTATACGCAAAAGCTCATCTTATCAAAGGTAAATCAGCATGTACTAAAACTGAAGACAAGCAGTGTAGGGGCACGAAGGAAGGGAAGAGAGAAAAAACAAGGTAACAGAAAGAGGTGCCCAATTTGTACCGATACAATTTTATTCATTTAACTAAGATTGTCAACTAAAGGAAAAATTCTAGTTTAGACTAAGCAGATGCATTCTAAGTTGCAAACACATTTCATGTCCTATTGTAAATGCCCAATAGTTTGAAAGAAACCAAAGTTTAACTTATTTAAGTATCGTGCAGCAAAATCAGGATGCTCTGGAATCCTATGACATGGTAATTCCCTGAATTCCGTGGAACTTAATTCTGGGCAAACACAAATTGATTCTACTGCACATCTTCTTAACATTTGAAGTAAGGAGGCCAGTCCAAGAAGACCTGATTTTTCACTTTTAGCGAAGCCAAGAAAAATGCTGTGTTTTTTTTGTTTTGCTGCATGGCAATCTTGATTTTTTTTCCAGTGTTTTATGTTTTTGAAGATTTTAATATCAAGGGTATTTCTCTGTAAACAAGTGTACATTTACTAAGGCAGCTTCCCTTACACTCTTCCCTTGTAATCAGATGTAAAAATTACACCCTCCTTTTTGGATACATGATAATTGCACGTTTCAACATACAAAGAATTGTCTCTGTTTCAGTTGGTGGAATGAAGGGAAAAAAACCCCAAGGCATTCAGCGAAAATATGTTATTACATTAAAGATCGCTGTCACTGCTCTTTTTGGGGAAAAGTGAGGTTTGCAATCAAAACTATGATCAAGATAGTTTTGTATTTAAATACACACACACACACACACACACACACACACCCCACACACACACATATGAATAACAGAGATTTTAAAAAAATGTATGCATACAGAAAAAGCCACCTTGTGCCATTTTAAGACACTAAGCTCATTTTAATCAGTGTAAGTCCTATTCTAAGTGACTGTAACTGTGAAAGTATTATTTATGGGATATTTTAACAAGTATTCCCTTCTCTTTACTTTGTGTGTGTCTTCCTTTTTCTTCACAGATGTATTTGATTAATTGGTTGCTCAAGCTACTTTTCTTCAATTTCAAGTGTGTTACACCTGAGTTCTTTTTGGCTCTTTTTGTGGGCAGTGCTATTATGGGAAGGAATCTGTAAGGGAGATCATTACACATGCAAAAAAATAAAAATAAAAATCCCACAACAACAACACCCCAAACCATTTTCATGACCTGATCCAAAACTAGCTTTAACTTGACTTGGAGCCGCTTTTTCCAATAAATGCTTTTCTTTTCAATAAATGCTTTTAGGCAGAATTTAGTGTTGACTTAAGCGTCTAGAAAAGTTTGGAATCACATTGATAGTTGTTGACTAGCTTGAACATCATTGTTGTGTCATTTTGATTGCGACATGAGGATTTAAAGATAAAAAGACAAAAATCAATATCAGCCAAATTAAACCCAAGAAATATTTTGAGCAAGATTAGGTTACATTAGTTGGACAACTTTGCTGAGCAGTCTTTACCCTGCTATTTCAAGTCTAGAAGTTATTAAGAGCTTTGATCTTCCAGAAATGCTTTACTGATAACTCCATAGGTTAAAGAAAATATTAAGTCGATGGGGCATATTAGTTCCACACACACACACACACACACACACACACACACACACACACACACGGGTTATTCTGTTCTGGGAGTCAAGAAAGCCTTAGTATGGTTAACTATGGTAAGTCAATAATTAACATAATGCCAGTTTTTTTCATTTACACAAGTAGTCCAGCTCAAATGCCCAAGCTCAATCTGTTGAGTGGCCATGCTCAGATATTTCTGGTGGCCATCCCAGGTCATGATTTATAGATCAGATGAAAGCCTCACTAGAAGACTTTCATCCATATAATACTGCAGATTCCATGATGCTCATCCTAATGAAGTTACTGCAAACTATTCTTACAGCAATACCACGGATATTGTTCACGTACATATGTATCATACGTACATACCAATGGTAGATCACCATAGCCTGATGGTCTCTGATCAATCATGCCAACTGCACTCAGCACCATAGCACAACAGCTCAGGATTGTAAACGCGTAGGAAGAATATGGCCCTTTGAGTCATCAAAGAGGAAAAGCCAGATAATTACCCTAAGTTTTCAGTTTAGCTAGGCACACTTACTATTGCGAAAATACTAAGGTATCTATAGAAACCCAAAAGGCCTTAATTATATGGTGCATGGAAAAGAGAGCACCTGCAGCTACACAGCACCCTTGAAACGTGATGTAGCTGACTCTGGAAATGTACTGGCTCCCGGGAGAGAGTGCCACCTACTGAGTCATTAGCACACCCTCTGTCTCCTTTCCAGATTTTAGGAACCTTATTTTCTTTTGGGGCAGGAGGAGGGAATCAGCAGGCCCAGGAAAAAAAAAAAGGAAGCTGACGAAAAGTAAGAGCTGTAAGGACAAAGAAGAGCCGCGATGTAAGTGTGGAATCTGTGCAAATGGCTGTTGCACTCTGAAAGGTGAAATCACCATGACTGTCTTGGTGCCTAGCATTCAGTTCTCTTGTGCAGCGTCCTCTTGTGCAGAAGCCGAACCATGTGGTGGCTGTACGTTAGCGACGACTTCAAATCCACAACCACAAATGCAGCAGAGAGCGAAAGTTTTAGGAAGGCTTTAAAAACAATTGGGAAGAATCTTTTCCTTGAGAAGTTAGAAATGGACAGGATTGGTCAGCTTAACAGGGAGGAGCATAAATGTCACAGGAAGAAGAATGTCTGCACAGGAAGCGAGATATGAAAGGCAGCAGAGAAGGAACCAGTGATGGGATTAAAGATTATTAAAGATTATTCAGGCAAAGAGAGAACATTCTGATAAAGCTCTGGAGGTTTGGGTGAGACTTGATCATTTTGGGAAAGAGGCCTATACAGGAAGAGGCCTATAGAAAAGAGGGCAATAGGTGGAAAAATATGTGCTACAGATGTATCTGAGGGCAGAATTTGTTGGGGGGGAAAAGTTATATTAACATGGAATTTTTTAAAAGCTCTATTGGCATGGGGGAGGAAAAAGGCCAGTAAAGTAATGAAAATGGCTGGCAGGAAGCATGGAGTAGAACTTTTGGAAAACACAATAGCAGCTTGGAAGGAATAGGGTATAATGGTGGGGTGAGGATTTTAGAAGCGTTATAGGCATAATCATAGATTCATCACAACTTTTAAGCCATGAGATGGAAGCACTAGTTTAGTGCTAACCCTTGCTATTGTATCTTTTAGATATTATGGAAATCCCTTTTCCGTGGCTCCAAATCAAAGGGCTGCTCTAACATTTAGAGGCCTGGCAATACATGGACTGAGGCTGCAATCCTATATATACTTTCCTGGGAGCAAGCCTCATTGAACACAATGGGTCTTACATCTGAGTAGTCATGCATAGGCTTGTGCTCTCAGTTGACCACAAAGCTCCTTTCCAGCAGTCAGTAAAATCACAAAGGACGTTTCCCTGTAAAGACCATAGCATCCTTGTGTATTGTGAATGTGAGGACAGGTGGGGAACCCGTTTACAGTAACAGCCTTTGTGTTTATCACTGTCTTTTACCACATTAAAGGAATCTTGCATTGTAAAAAGAATTTGAATTGGTCTTTAATGGAGCCCTGTATATTAAACAGCAGATGAGGTGGTAAAAGCTATGCTGTACCATTTCAAATTGCAGGTGAAGTCTTCTATGATAGAATGTTCCAACATATGAAAACAATTCACTGCATGCATAAGATTAGCATGGTGGGGCAGGAAGGTTAATCTAGATCAGTGGTTCCCAAACTGGTGGGTTGTGACCCACCAGGATTATTAGAAACAGGGCATTTCTCCTTAAGGGGAATGGTCCTGCAGGATTGGCAGTGATGATGCCACAGCAATCTCAGCACCCCCACAACTAAGGGGCTTTTTCATTTTACCTGGGGGAAGCGCTGGCCTTTGACAGGGTGCGGGGGGGGGGGGGCTCACAGCCTCCGCTGCTGGCCTCCCTACTGCTCTAAACAGCATCTCTCTCTTACTGGAATCTTGGTTTTGGCAGTGCCACAATAGCTGTGGCATTGTCATTGTTCCCCTTCCTCCCCCCACCCCCCAAAGACTTATCTGGTTCCCAACTCCTACAGGGGAGTTGGGAACCAGAGATCTAGACTTTCCTACCTAGTTTTCTGTGTGCAGGGTGGTTTTTCTTAAAGACAGTGTATTCAGTCTTGCAAGTTCCAAGCTCATCCTAAGGAAAGTGCTGGAACTCAGGGGGTGGAGGGCAGGTTTTGCATGCAGGAAGCCCTGCCATTTCCAGGTATGGCTAAAAATTATCCCTGAAACCCTGGAGAGCTTCTGCCAGTCTGAATAGACAATACTGAATGGTGAATCGATGGTCTCTTTAATGACAGCTAGTATGCTCAGCCTTCCATGTGAAATGACGCAGTTAAGAGATAGTTGCAAGTTACAGTTGCACGTGCTGTATGTGAGGAGCCTTAAGGTGAGCAGACAGGATGCATGAAAGAGAATGAAAACTGGCTTCCGCTGTTTTGCCATACAGATTACAGAAGCTTCTGCAAATACAAGATAAACACTTCTGCAATTAGCTACACTGGGCAGCATGTGCTCCTTCTGCACACCCAGATGCCATTGTTGTGGTCATTTTCATCTTAAGATACAAGGAAGAGAAGTTTCAAGTTTTTGTTTGGGTCTACATTTCTGTAGCAGCATTTCTGCAGCAGCATGTCTCTTAATTTATGGCAGGAGAATTCTCTAAGTGAGAATGTTCTGCGCTAGCATAGTCCTTATGATAACAGACTGGTTTTCTCCTTCATTTGTAACTGCTGTTAAATGGGGTAATAAAGTTAAAGATGGTGCATTTGTATCTCGGAGGTATGTAAATCAGGAGTAGTGCCATTTAATTCAATGGATTTGTACTAGGACAAGAAGAATTAGGCCTTATGTCATCAGGAAGATGAAATTTCCCTGGGCTAAAATATGGAATTGCTGATCTCAGCACAGAGGTGACTTTTTAAAATCCCTTCACCATATTTCAAGAAGTCCAGTTTGCCCATAATCAGATTACAAAGTTAACACAAGACTGCTGGCTTCAGGACCTCTTTTTACACACATGCACTTTTCAACTCAAATTTGAATGAGTCAACAAACCTGAATTGTTGATATTTTATTATTGGCTACTGCACAGATACGGAGGATGATTTAAGGAGCACCATCCACTGGGAAGGTTTGTGTAAGGCCTATTGGTATGAATGGGAGCAATGCAGTGATGTCATTCAGGGGGAACGGACCAGAACGGGCATTCCGGATCCTAACAGGCTCCATGGCTGGTTCCGGGTTCCCGACAAGTGCCAATCAAAAGTGAGTTCCTGTTCCTAAATCATTTGAATGACACCACTGGAGCCATGTGAAAGCACATCACTGCTCTTGTGTTCACTGCCTTTCATTCACTGGTGTTTGTGCAGGAGAAGTTCTCAGGGGACTGTGCCCAAAATGAGTTCTACTGAAAATTTGAAGATCCCACTGTTTATCTGGAACAGATAATGTCTGAATTTCCTCAATAGACAAAGCCAATCCAGTCTTAATGGACCTAATCCAAATGGACAACCATTGTGTAAATATATGTAGTGGGCAGATGTTTAACGCCTGTGCTCACTAAAATCAGTGATCTAATGGACTTGCTCAGATCTGATCTCAGTTTTAAGATCTGAGTGACTTTAGAGGTGAGTTTTCAGCTTTTGTGGAAGGTAATATATTCATTTTATCCATCTATTCTATTTCAAAGAGCAGCATAAATTGTAGGGCTACATCCCGTGCCAGCTTGATCCAAATGCTCCAGTCCCAGGGGAATGAAGCCCGTAATGAAAGAAGCAAATAATATAAGATATGAGATACTATGTAGTCCAATTTGGGGTTGAAGGTGGTGTTTTGCCCATTAACGCCACTGGTATAAATAGGATTTGCCATGACTTAATGATAGGCCACTGTGGTTCGTTATGATTTCGTCTTTGATTTGGGCAAGATTTTTTTGTCTCAATCAAATCTTGGATTGGATTCAATGTGGCTTTTGCAGACGGATAAAGAGAGCAAGCGTTAGCCTTCAATATCTAGGCAGATCTGTAGTTTGTGGATTGACTGTAACACCAAGCGGAACCATGTGGACAAAGCGAAACATTCACTTCGGCATTAAGGCAAATACTGTAGTGGAAGGAAGCAGCAGTGCTTGGAAGCCTGCCCTTCTAAAAAGCCCTTGCCGACGCTAACTCCCTTCGCTGCCCTTTTCTTGCATTAGGAGAAAAAAGTTCTAGCATTACTTAGCCTGCCGAGTTACAGAGGTTAGGTTCATTGGCTTTGACCGCTTTCCTTTGGCTTTGCGGAAACGCTGAGATGCCTTGGTAGTGCATATTGATACGCGCTGTGGCTTGTCAAATGCTGGAAAGAGCACGCTACCTGTTTCTAACACTACCTGTTACAGCGAAGCAGAGGGAAATGTTACAGCTCTTCCATAGGTGGCAATATGTACACTGGCAATATGATTGCTACCTAAGAATAAACTAGTTGCGATAAAGAGCACGTTGTAATGATAGTCATTAATAGTGCGTCAGCAGCAATCCAGAGCTTTTGCTTGTGTTTCCTTTGATGACTATGGTTAAAGAAAAGATAAAAGTAATATTCTGAAGTCCTTCTCTCTCTCTCTCTCTCTCTCTCTCTCTCTCTCTCTCTCTCTCTCT
>JAJKFI010000014.1:2588280-2645780 GCA_029204185.1 Lerista edwardsae
CTCTCTCTCTCTCTCTCTCTCTCTCTCTCTCTCTCTCTCTCTCTCTCCCCGCCCGCCCCCAAACTGCATTTCATTTTATATGCTGTTTACTATGCTGGGCTGACATGATATGATTTGTGCATTGCAGGGTCACAACAAGCTACTTGCAGGACAATTTGCTGAATCAAGAGGGCGATTGTGTCTGGTGCCAGTCAGTCGCAATTAGGCCCAGGATCAGGGAGGCCCAGAGCTTGTGTATCGTCTTGGGCAAGCTTCATAGAAATCAGCTCACCTGAAACTAATTGTCACAACAGAGACCTTATGCAAATGAGCCCTAGGGTTAGCGTGGGAAAAGAAAAACTGTCGCAAGGATAGGTGACCTGCTGAGCGGGGGGTCTGTTGCTGGGGAAATCTTTGTTCAATGAGTTAAAAAAAATGTTCTCATTGTTCCAAATCCAAGAAAACGTAGCATATACACTCATGAAGAAAGCGTGGCGAGCACACTCATCTGAAAGTCCAATAAAGGGGGCAGCCAGTTTTTGAGCAGCCTCTGATCAATGGGAAGTCTGTATATAGTGCGGCTGCCCGAGCCTTTGCAAATATTTCTTTGAAAGTTTAGATTCAAGTCTAATCTGTCATATCTTTGGCCTAACCTGTTGGAATCTGGTGCACTGTTTGCTACTGAAGAGGCCTGCACTACAATATCCATTTAAAGCATTCCCTGAAAGACAAAGACAGATTCTTGGGAGAGTTGTATCATTGCTTGTAAGAGAACTCGCTTGTTTAGAAAGTGTTGAACTAATCGTATATGCAGCCATTTCATCTCAGTTTTAGAAACAATGGCTATGTCTTAACATGGAGAAAGCAAAACAAGGAGCTTCTTATAATTTCTTGCAAGTCCTTCTTTCCTTAGTACTTGGAGTGCCGTGTTTCTTGGCCACTCCAGTTTTAAACAAGACAGGCAAGTCTGGATTCTGGCAAGAAAACGGTTATTTATGAACATTTAAGGCCATGACCGCCAACGTTTGAATGTGAAAATTGCAGTTTCTGATATGCCCCTCTCCACCTCCTTTCCTGTCCTGTTCTGTAACAGATGTGAAGTAGGTTAGCACTATACAACATTGTCTTGCCATTCTAGTCTTTCATCAATTTCTACGGCAGTTCTAAATACATTCTTATGTAAAAAGTGACATTCAGCAAATTTTCAGACTATTTAGATTTCTGTTGCTGCTGTCACTGGGATCAGAACAATAACAACAACACCATAGTTCTGTAATAACCTAAAATGATGGAGTGAAGAAGTAGCACACCGTTATAAAGTTCTGTTAGCAATAAGCATGATTTTTTTGCCATAAAGGAAGGAAAGTTCGTATATTTTCGCAAAAGTATTGTGCAAAGTTCGGAGACAAAAAGTAGCTTATTACGATCCTCACCCATAAAAGAACAGCTATTTTCTTTGGCTGATAAATTGATGGTTGCTTTCACTGTGCCTGCTTTTAAGGATGCAATTTGGACGTATATCAGTTCAGCAAGTTTTGAAGTTGACTTGCTAGTCGCCAAAATCATAAAACAAGGGTGCCTTAAAATAGTGCAGCTTAATCACCGTCTTCTCTTTTTTTATATATCTCTTTTGTCCCTTTTCCTCTGTCTGAAATAATTTCCACAAATAGGAGACGTTTCACAGTGGGCATGAAGTGCTCAGCTTTCACTCATCAAACTTTAATCGGAACTGCATTTTAGTTTTTGAATAAAGAACACTTAAAAAATTTAGATGCAAATTATTTTGCATTATTCATGCTCTAAGTGTCCTTGTAGATTTAAACACTTCTGAGGCCACCTTGATTCAAGTAATTACCTAGGCCCTCACTGCTCCATCATGAATAAGGTATTTTGTACAAGTAAAGTATGCACCCGATGAGCTTTTAAAGTGGCTTTACACTGAACTTGTGTATTGCTTCTTGTGCATGAGTGATTCGAACATGCGTCGCAATCTGTCTCAGGTGGGAAATCCTGGCAGGGCATCCATGAGTGACGGAACGAAGCCGAACAGTCTCAGCACACACACTTTTTCTTTGTCTTTCTCTTAAGAATCTCCAATGATTCTCCTTGCTCCAATCTCATGGATTGGGCTATGAAAATCTTAAGGAACCAAGCACTTTGAAGGGGGGGGGTGGCGGAAAGCAGCAGCTTAACTCTTTGCCTCCCACAGCTGTGCCCATTTCCCTGCTGCTTGCACTCAGTCACATAAGGCTTTTCTCACCCAAGATAATGTAAGTCTTTCTACTTTTATGTAGCATTGTACATCTGTCTACCCATCTGTCTCTCGAGCCTCTCTCACGTACCAGAACAAGGTACCACCTGAATAATATTTTTCACACAATGGAACTGGCTCACTATTGAATAGCTGAAGGCTGCTTGAAGCAGGAATAACTCTGTATGTGTGTGTGTGTGTGTGTGTTTGGGGGGGGGGAGTTACCTATATTTAGCTTCTCTTTATATACAAAAAACGTGTATGTATAAGATGGGTTTGCAAGAGTTAAGCATATTTCACCAAACATTGTAGTTCTGTAGTGGTTGACCATGCCCTCCCCACCCCCCGCATAGCCCATTATATTGGTTTCTAGCTATACAGTCATTTTATAATATACTGCTGATCCTTTACTGGCAGAGATTAAAGCTAAGGGGTTAAAGCTGGTTTACAGTGGGGTTTTTTTGGTTTTTTTTTTTTTAAACAACTATGTGGAAACAAATAAAAATAAACATGCTATGGAGCAGACTAAACTTGCTGGTCTTTTAGTTTTTTGCTTAACCGAAGTTTAGATGGAACCTACCATTGGAGCTTTTAGAAAACTAGTTGACAATCCTACTTGATCATCTTTACTACACTGTGGAATAATTAATATTTAAACATTCTAATAATGCAGCTTGCTATGCATGCACTTTTCAGCCCCCGCTACCATATATTTTATTGGAAATTGTGCTACTGTTTTGCTGGGAAATGCCCATTTTTTGCACTGTTAAAAAAAAGGGAAGGAAGAAGTGGGGGCCAGTTTTTACATTAATGGCGGGACACATTATGACAAAAGCAGGTTTAATCATTTCACTTATGATTAAAATTAAGTTACATTAACCGGCATAATAAACCCATATTCAGCTTCCATTGTTATAGGCCTTGGGTTTGGTTTATGTATTTTTCCTCCAGTCCATTGTATAATGTGGATAATTTCTTAAAGTGGAAATTAATTGATCAGGGAGCCATAGATTTGTGACAGGCCACTATACTAACATCCGGCCCACTCAGATATTTAGTGGAACAAAAGATAATTTAGTAAAGAAGTGGGAAGGCTGAAATAATGGTAGTTTCCTTATAACTGTGAGAGAACAGCCTGTATTTCAACAGGTCACTCCATATTCCAAAATATTGCTGTTCTCTACACAAGGAAGTGTTTGTCTCTGCACAAATTCATTCATTTAAAAACTCCCCACAGGAAGTGGCTTGTTCTCTCGAAGGTTCCACTCATGTAATGTCCCCCCTTCCTTTTTAGGAAGCATTCCGGTAGACATTAGGCCTCAAATATTGTTTTCCCCATGTGACTGCAGCAACAAGGCTGCTCTCTGTACAGGATTTTTAAACGTTTTTTTTTTTCAGCTCATCTAAGTACCATAGATCCTAATCACTGGAGATATGCACCAGAAATCCATACAGGCCCTGTTTTAGAAGTTGTCCTTGCCAAAATGGGAGAAAATCACAGACAATAGTAAGAATAAGAGCTGGCCCATTTATATAGGAGTACTTTCTATCTAGACCCATTGACGAAGGTAGAAGGGCAAAGCTGTTTTAGGTGCCCCTACATCTTATTACATCTTATGGGACATGGTGGCGTTGATGGGACGTGGTAGCGCTGCGGGTGATGTGGTACCGCTGTTGCTGAACTTGCTGACCAGAAGGTTGGCAGTTCAAGACCACGCAACGGAGTGCGCTCCCGTTGCTTGTCCCAGCTCTTGCTAACCTAGCAGTTTGAAAGCATGTAAAAATGCGAGTAGATAAATAGATTCCACTTTGGTGGGAAGGTAACGGTGTTCCGTGCACTTTGGCATATGCTGGCCACATGACCATGGAAGCTTTTCCTTGGACAGACACCGGCTCTTCGACTTAGAAATGGAGATGAGCACCGCCCCCTACAATTGGTCATGACTAGACCATTCGGTCAATGGGGAAATCTTTACCTTTACCTTACATCTTATTATTGATCTTATATGAATAATATGAATAATAATTCTTATATGGAGAAACTTCATACGTTTTCCAAGTAAAGCTAGCTCTTTAAGGCCAAACAGAGGCCTTGCATATTTTGGCTACATTTCGAAGTCACTGGAAGGCCAATGGGTGAGCCACAGTCATTCTTCCCCATGGAGATGACAAAGTCTTGGAGCAATGGCACATGCAAACTAATTAAATATAAGTGAATTAAAATGTTGCATTGCCTAATGCACATGGGGAGCTTTTAACAAAGTTTCTGTGTATCAAAACAAAGGCTCTAGTGTGACCCTTGGGTATGGTATTATAAATATTAATTATAAAGACTTATATCTTTGGTTAATATGTGGCTAGTAAAACAAGACAACCAACATGCTTAGACCAGTCCAAAGGTGAGACAGAAAAAGTTGGTTCTGAACCATTTCATTTATAATTATTGTCGTCCTATCCTCAGGCAGCTTACAGTGTAAATTTTGACAGTTGAAAAGATGAAAAGAGTGAAGAGAAGGTGCAAGGGTAACATACTAAAGACAGGAGGGCAATGTGACAAACGTAGGTTGCAATGGACACATACCTAAGCTTTGTTTAAGCTGCGGATGGGGACTTTCCAAGGCCATGTCATTATTCCCTGAGAAAGTACGTTTCTGAACACAACTGTGGGCTCCTACCCACAAGGACTTTGCAACCATACATTCACTCCAATCTGGGGTTTATCTGTGGAAAAAGCCATTGGTAGTTCCTTCTCCAGTGTTATCCTTCAGCTGTCTTCCTACATCCACATGTATCCCAGCCGCACCTGCCTGCTGAAAGGAACAAGAGTTTCCCCCTTGAGGATTTGCCGTTCTGAGGCAGTAAGCTTCCTGGTTCAGTAAACCCTCTCCTGGAGGCAGTCTCGTATGCCCTCTTACCTCCTTTGAGGACTCAAAACATGCTGGTTTTCAGACAACTGCATGATTTTTTCCAGTCAAATGTTCAAAAACCAAACTCGCAGATTAGTACGTGAAAAAGCTATTTGGCTTATTCCATGGGGGGAAAACCTGAACAATAAGGAAACTTATGTGGGTTTTATGTTCAAACATGCACTGTATCCATAAGAAATGCTGTTTTCTGTGTGGGATTTACTGATTTTTTTTCTAGGCCCAAGGTTTTTTTTGAAAGATAAGTTTGGTAAAGTGACTTGAAAAGAGAGCGCAATAGTGGTGATGACAAGTATGTGTTTTGGGGGACAGATTCCAGATGGGCAGCCCAATCCTAACTAGTCTGCCAACTCCACAGTACAACCGTCCTAAAATGGCCACAGCTCAAATCCAATGGGCCTTTTGTGGCAGCGTATTTCCCAAAATGCTGTAATAAAAGGCCCAGTAATAGCATGAACACTGTGCCACTGTCGGGCCGTCTTGGATGCTGCCACAAAGTGGTGACAGCTCAGTCCGCCCAGGCTGCTTTGGTAAGTTTGTAGCAGGGGCATGTAAGGGGTATTTTAGTGTTGCGAGGGAGGAAAACAGGGAGGGTGGATCCCATTGGCAGTGACTTGAGCCTGGATCCTAGCCCCCATTTTTCAACCTGCCTCACCCCTTTTCTCACCTCAGACTTACACCAGCTACATAGCTAGCATGGGTCCAAGGAGTTCCATAGGTAGCCAAGAGGCTTACCCAGAGTTAAGTGAAGACATTTTTTTTATTTGCCTCTGGTTCTCTTCACAGTCCCTGCTCCACCACTGGATGCAGCACACGCTCTGTCTATGCTGCTGCATCATTGCTAATGGTGGGGGATAGGATTCCTCTAACGAAGAGCCTTGCTGGATCAGGCCAAAGGCCCATCTAGTCCAGCTTGCTGTATCTCACAGTGGCCCACCAGGTGCCTCTGGGTGTGCACAAGACAACCAAATACCTGTTGCCACGCCCTTGCACCTGGCTTTTCTCCTTTTTGCACATTAGCAAAAAGGCAAAAGGCCCTCAAGGAAACCCCTTCCCCAAGAGCCTTACCTGTCAAGATGTTAACAAGGAAAAGGGTTGCCATATTCTAGTTCACACATCCAGAAGTTTAATTGGCTTATACTCAGTGGTGGGATTCAAATTAATTAACAACCGGTTCTATGTCCTTCAGGGTGGCCGCTGCCTTTCTTCCCTGTCCCAACCTAAAATTAGCAACTGGTTCTGCAGAATAGGTGAGAACTGGCTGAATCCCACCACTGCTTATACTGAAAATCATTTTTGTAATTCCACAAATGGAGTTCAGGAGGAGGGGTGTTTCAAGCATCACCATTGCATTTCCATATTTATTTATTTTTTTAAAAATAGAGATCCCGCCCTTTTCAATGGGCTCTCAGGGTGGCCAACAAAAATTGCTAACGCCAGTATACAACCCCAAATAACAAAATAATCAAAAATACAATAACAAAACAATCAAAGGAAAAACTATCAAAACTTAAAAACCAAATGTTATAGAAAATCTTTTCAGGCTTGATAAAAAATCCAAGCCTTTAGCTGGTGGCAAAAAGGCATATAGAGAATGCATTGGAGAAAGGCTATTGCACACTTTTGTATGTAACTTTATTTATTTATTTATTATAACATTTCCACCAAGCCTTTTGCCATAAAATGACCTCAAGGCAATAATAATGTGTAGCTGAATCCTCAAAGGCTACATAAAAACTAAAGAAAGTAGTCAGGAGTCTAGTACGTTAACCTTTAGTTTGCTGCAGTGTCCTTTACTAATTGTTCTTCCTCTTACGCATGCTAAGTTCTTGCTATATGCCTCAGTGAATGCAGTTTGATGCAACACTTTTAGGTGGCAGTTTTATCTCTGCCTCTAACTGACCCTTCATCATGTCACAGGCGGAAATAGGAACATGCTTGTAGCACGTCTCTTTTTAAACCAGTCTGCGAGTCCCAGTCCTTCCACTGTTATATACCGTTGAAGGCCTTCTTGACTGCTCATTTACCTTGCAATAGTCTGTCCTTCACTGATCTAAAACCAAAGGGCAGTTACTCGTTTGCTAAAATAAATTCCGGGGGAGGGGGAAATATAATTGTCCTATAAATAATGTTATCAACAGTTCAAAATATGCAACAACAACCATTGCAGTGGGTGCACAACAAGGGAGTGCATTGCAGGGTGCTTGCTCTTCACATGCCTGCATTTACCTGCATGTGCACTAGACCGGGTAAGGAACTAGAAAATAGGGGCTGTCCCTGGTAAATAGAGACAGTTGGATGTATGCTTTGATCCTGTTGTAAATTTTAAAAAAATCACCACCACTGAGTTACTAAACTTTATGCAAAGTTTCTCTATGCACTTTTAGAGCACAAATATGTGTTCTTCACTCATCTACTGTACTTTAGGATGCAGGGGAAGAGTGAGGCAAATGGGAAAGAGTGGATTTGAGGCCAGGATAAGAACATAAGAACATAAGAAGAGCCCCGCTGGATCAGGCCAAAGGCCCATCTAGTCCAGCTTCCTGTATCTCACAGCGGCCCACCAGGTGCCCCAGGGAGGCATGAGACAACAAGATGCTTGCATCCTGTTGCCACTCCCTTGCACCCGGTACTCTGAAGTAGCCCACCACCAATGTAAGGAGGTTGCACAATCCATCATGGCCTATAGCCCACGATGGACCTTTTCTGCAGAAATCCGTCCAATCCCCTCTTAAAGGCATCCAGACCAGATTCCATCACCACCTCCTGTGGCAAAGAGTTCCACAGATTAACTACCCGCTGGGTAAAAAAGTACTTCCTTTTATCTGTTTTAACTCTCCCAACCCTCAGTTTTAGCAGATGCCCCCTGGTTCTGGTGTTTTGAGAGAGGGAAAAGAACAACCCTTTATCGACTCTATCCCTTCCGTGCATAATTTTGTATGTCTCAACGTGCATAATTTTGTATGTCTCAAGGATCATGGAAGCATTAAGATCTTGAGTCCAAAGGAGGGGAGGGGAGAATGTTTTATCCAGGTGCTTTCTTGGGTAACCAAAAGACTGGACTAACTTGGAGACTCACAGCGTGCACGTGATATTTCTATTTAAAATACTTTGAAGTACTTGTTTTAAAAGCAAGTTAAAGCTGAGGAAACATTAAGGCAAAGTACATAAGTTAGCACAAATATTTCTATTGAGGATTCTCTGCAGCTCAAGTAGGCCTTCAGGAGAGCCAAGGAAGGAAGGAAGGAAGGAAGGTCCTTACAAGTCATACCACAGACCTGCAAAATTGTAACAACTAGACTCACAGACACCACCACCACTCTGGAAATCTGAAGCAAAGATAGGACTTTCTGCTTTTGAGGCTTTTTTTTTTTTCCTTCCCTGAGACAGAACTGAGAATTTTGCATCCAATAAAATGGAGAAGGCCAGGATTTTAATGTAGCATGATTGGGCAGCAGTACCCTGCCCCCACACCTCCTCAAGATAGCAGCAAAGACAGGAAGTCAGACTCTTTTCAATTCAGGACTTATTTCATCTTTATTTTTTTAACGATTTAAAAATTGCCAATCCCAATACCGTCCACTTTGCCCATGTTACAGGCTGGAAAGTGGCTTATGACTGCTCTGCAATGTGGTGCATTGTTAATATTGAGGTTGGAGGTACAGCTGGAGCTGTTGTAATTTCCAGCCCCAAATCATACACACTGGACGTACTTCGGATAGAGGCAAAAGTTTATCTAGTTAAAATGCCCCCTCATAAATCTCAGGCCAAATTTAGCACCCAGCTCATGCAAAAATCTTGGGCTCTGGCCTTGATGCAAATATATCACACTTCTAAATGTTGAAAAAAAAATCGTGTGGGGAAGATACCACAATCATTTTATAATGGAATGCATCATGTCCCATCCTTCTAAAGTTCCATCATTAACTAATTCTTGACTGTAGTCTTTTCTTAACTCTTTGTGTCACATCACTTACCTTACATATTAATCCCATTTCTGCCTTGGGAATCTCATACAGTGGTTCCCAATCTTTTAAGCATCGGGACTCACCTAAAAAAAAAAAAGTTTCACATTATCACTCAAGCTTCTGTGGCTATAATGGTGATTGGGCAGCAGTGCTTCCCCTGCCCCCAGGTAGCAGGTTGTTTAACCCTTGATGCAGATAGTCTAATCTACCTTGTCAGTTTTGTGAACCATCT
Organism: Lerista edwardsae; assembly: GCA_029204185.1. Taxonomy (NCBI): domain Eukaryota; kingdom Metazoa; phylum Chordata; class Lepidosauria; order Squamata; family Scincidae; genus Lerista; species Lerista edwardsae. The sequence goes on from JAJKFI010000014.1 coordinate 2,597,635, forward strand.
GAAATTAGGTCATGACCCACTGGTGGGTTGCGGACCCACAGTTTGGGAGCTGCATGGTCTAGAACAGTGTTTCCCAATCTGTGGATTGTGACCCACCATTGGGACAATGTCCTGGGCCATTCCCCTTTAAGGGGAGTGGCCCAGTAATGGGTGCCTGACAGTGCTGCAGCTATCTTACTTCAGTAAAGGGGATCATGCCGGCCTCTGGAAGGGTCTGGGTGGCACACAGCCCCCTCTGCAATCTCCCTGATATGGTGAAAAGCCCCGTTTTCACATGGAAAGCACTTCCTGTTTTCACATGAAAACAGGAAGTGCTTTATGTGCAAAAACAAGGCTTTTACACCTCATTGGGGAGGCTAACAGCAGGAACTGCAGGCCTCCCAGACCCTTCCGGAGGCCAGCGTAATCCCACCCATTGAGGTGAGAAACCCCTTGGTTCCTGCAGTGCCATGATCACTGCAGCACTATCAGACACCCCCTGTCCGTCCCTCCCCTGCCAGCCCATACAGCGGTCCCAACATCCAGTTGGAAGGTATTGGAAGGTAGAAGCAAACTCTTCTCACTGAACGGCTAAACAGAAAACTACCTGCATGTTTTGGCACGTATCTGGGCTTGCCACATAACTAGAAACTTGTCTTTTCAAGAAAGAGCCATTTCATGTGGAGACCCTGGGTCCAACGCCTCAAATCCATGAAGAAAATACCAAGGCTGCAATCCTATCCACATTTACTTGGGAGTAAGCCCTATTGACTATAATGAGACTTCATTCTTAGGAGATATGCAAAGTATTGGGCTGCAAATCAGCTATAGCAGTGGTATTCAAACTTTTTAGATGGGGACCCACTTTTTAAAATGGTACTTGTGTTGGGACCCACCGGAAGTGATGTTGTGGCAGGAAGTGACATCATTAAGCAAGAAGTGCTATCATTGTAACATAATATAATTGTAACATAACTGACACTCCTGAAACACAAATTGGCATTTTTGGACTGCAGCCATGAAACACCACCATGAAACATCCCTGACAGAAAGCAAGGACAAAATATGATGTAAAAGCACTGAATTAAAAACTTTTTTAAAAAACCCTCACTTGAAAATCCAAACTATTAACACAAAAGGAATATAACAAGAGTTATGTCTGCAGTTTCCAAGATGGCTACCTCCAGCTTTCCAAAACCCACCTGACATCAGGTCGAGACCCACAAAGTGGGTCCCGACCCACAGTATGAATAACACTAAGCTATAATATAACAAAACTAACCAGGAAGCCAAAGTTTCTCAACATGGAGCTTTGCAAGGTCTGATCTAGCTTTCCTTTTAGATTGTGGGTGCTTGTTTCCGATGCCATGACAGCAAGTGGAGTCAGTATGGTGGTACTTTATATGAGCAAATAAAAATCTTGTACTTTCGACAGGAATGTGGGATCGTTACAGACTGCATGATATTTACTGTAATTTCTTCCATGTATCCCCTTCGACTCTGTGAAGGCTTTGAGCCTGTGTTGTTCTGTGGAGAACTTTACAGTACTGAAAACAAAGTTGCATTGTACTAACAAAGACGTGTGGGAGCTGCTATGCTGCCTGCCTGCTGCATGCTCATAGGGCAGTGATAAGCGTGGGAGGTTTAAGGAAACAGACGAACAGCAAGCATGAAATTCATAATAAGCACATTAAAATAGGGCCATCGCTTCCAGCTTTGTGATATTAAAGGCATGGGCAAAAAGGAAAAAAAATCAACCCCCACAACATACCTGAATACTCTTCCAGAGCACCCCATGTTGGGAATAAAGTGAAGGAAATTAGTTCCTTCTATTACTGTATTATCTTATTTTAAAAGAAAATGATGTGTAAGATGGGTGCATCCAGATTGATATGCTCCTGATAGATGCAAGAGGGGGTGATGCCCTCTATGCTCTATCCCAGTGGATCTCAAACGTTTTAGCACCGGGACTCACTTTTTAGAATGTTAATATGTCCGGGACCCACCAGAAGTGATGTCATGACTAGAAGTGCCGTCATTGTGATGCCACAGCCTGCTGCTTTCCTGATAATGCAACAATAAATTGAGTCATTTCTCAGCCATTTTCCAATAGCTAAGTGAATCAGAAAGAAAAAAAAAAGCCTGTTTACCACCTTGACACAAGCAGAACAACCACACAGTCCTCCCTCTTTCCAGCATCCCATCTTCCTATATTTTCCATATGGCTGCCCTAGGTGCTTTGCGACCCACCTGAAATTGGCTTGCGACCCATTGGTGGGTCCTGACCCACCATTTGGGGACCACTGCTCTCTCCCATAACTGGAAACTATTTCACACTTTGCTTTTGTTTTCTTTGCTGACACAAAACTTGTAACTCATTGAGAGGAGAAATCCATCCTGTGATTGGCTGGGCAGAACTCTCAGGCTGTCCCTGAGACATTGGCCTGACATTGGCCTGGCTTTCATCCTCCTTCACTCCCAGCGTCTAACACAAGCTTGCAGTTCCAGGAGCAGGAAGTACTTATGTATGTGAAAGATGCTCAGTTTAGGTGGCGATAAAGCAAATTTATTCTGTTGGCACTCTAAAATGCAATTCTAACCTTGCTTACTTGCTTATTTAAGTTGCCCTTAAATAAATGGGACTTTGGACTGCTTCCAGTGTTCCTTTTTTGGAACACTGGATTGTATAAGGGCACAATCCTAACCTGGAGTTAGGCCGGCACAGTTTGGCCAGCAAAGTTTGGCTGGCACAAGGGTCACCCTAAAGTGTGTTTGAACCACTCTCAGGGTCAGGGAGGATGGCTCATTTCTGTGTGCTGTGTGTTGCTCCGAGAGTGGTGCAAACATACTTTACCATGTCCCTTGTGCCAGCCAAACTTTACCGGCCTGACTGTGCTGGCCTAACTGCAGGTTAGGATTGCGCCCTAAAAATAATATAAGCACAACCAATGTCTATTTCTTAGCAAGGATGCATGCTTCACAAAATTCCAGGAACTTGTTGAGAACATACACATCTTACTTACTTCTGGCGTTTTTTTTTCCTCATGTGCGGCCTATATGGATTTTAAGGCACACACGTGCAAATTATGAGTAACATTAGAAGTGGCTCTTGCTTCCAAGTAAATCTATGTGGGATTCTAGTTGCAAAAAGAATCCATTATGTTCTTGGGGGTCAGTACAAGAAGTCAAGGCTGATGCAGACACCTATGTTTATATGCAGGAATGTTCATGGGAAGTTAGTTTTTCCTTCAGTTTTGTTGTGCTGAATTGGTATTATGAAAATAGTGGCTCACTCCTAACTAACATCCCATGTGGTGATGCAGAGGCAGTGCCACAGCCTCCAGTATATCCCACAGGGGAGTTTTGGTTGCTGGTTTTGCAATCGCATCCCAGAAGTGGGTCACAATCTTTTTTTTCCAGCTTCTGGATGCATGGAGAACCCTGCAGAGGGGTCCATGGGGCTCCCTGACCCCCACGGATGCAGGGGTGGGCAGCAGTAAGTCCCCCAGCCCCATTATCTTGCCAGCAGTGATGCAATCCTGGGGATCACATCGCTGCCATTCCTGCACTGCACTAAGCTGTGCACTAACCACTGCACTAAGCTATGGGCCCTCTCCTTTGTTATAGTGAGAACAAGTAAAGTCATGGGCCTGTGGCCCGTTTACAGGCAGTTTACTGCCAGCCACCCTGCACTTCTCACACCACAATAGCTTTGAAGTACTCTAAGTTGCAAGGCGAAACTGGTTTTTGCTACAGAGTTGGAGAGGGAGGTAAAATGCTCCAAGAATCCCACAAATCCAGTAATGGGATCTGGGGACTGACTACAGGAACGCTGGGTGGGACTTCGGCGGGACTTACGCGTCATTGGCTGCCCGTCCGTTCGGTCCGCCGCCCGCCCTGGCCTCGGAGGGGTGCCTGCTCGCCGGGGGGGGACGGGTGGGAGGCGCGCCGGGTGATCGGACGAGCAGCGGTGGGGCGCGCTCCCCAGGAGAAGCCCACGCGGCTGGCGGGCAGCCGACGGAACGGAACGGGCGGGCTGCCAATCACGCGTAAGTCCCGCCCAGCGTTCCTGTAGTCAATCCCCAGATCCCATTACTGCACAAATCCTATACATGGACTTAATGTACTCTTTGGATTCTGGTCATGGTAACAAAGGACAAGAAGGACCTTTTAAGCTGGGTGGAAATCCAGGTGGTCTGTATGGGCAAGAGTGTTTTTCACAGTGTTCAACAGCTGCAATCCCAGGCACACTTATCTTGATGATAATAAGTCTCATTGAATTCAGGAAGACTTCAGAGGAAAAATAAGTATGACCAGGCTGTGTGGGTAACTAATCCATGTGAGGTGAGAAAGCACCCCTTCCCAATATGTATGAACTGTTTTAAAAACTGATAAAAGTAGCAAAGCAGAGATAAGATTAGTTCTACTGTGTGTTAAAAACATTTTTATTATGGAAAACCTTACTCCACATAAGCAAGCATAGTCAACAGACCCAGTGGTGTCGTTCAAATGATTTAGGAACAGGAACTCACTTTTGATTGGCACTTGTCGGGAACCCGGAACCAGCCACGGAGCCCGTTAGGATCAGGAACGCCCATTTTGGTCTGTTCCCCCTGAATGACATCACTGAACAGACCTATACCACAAGCCCATTTACTCAGAAGTAAGTCCCACGAACACATGGATTAGTTACCCATGCAGCCTTTCCTTACTACCAGGAAAGCATGCATCTTTAGCTGAAGATGTCCTGAGTATATTTCTGCCATTCCAAAAAGAATGACATTTCGTTTGATTTTATCACAAACAAGGCTTTTTTTTTGGCTTTAAGTACATTCTCCCAATGTCAGTGTCCACTTCCAGGATGCCATGGGGGACTCAGATTCTCAGCTTTGTGGGATGCTGTCTTGGAGCCAAAAGAGACTTCTCACAGTAACGATTACTCTTTAAATTGTCCCATTTTATATCTCAGTTGGGGTAGAGAGAAAGGAAATCTTTGCAGCTGTGGTCACCTGGGTTATAAAGTAAAGAAAATAAAGTCATCTTCAGCTTGGAAACTGAACAAATATTTTCATATAATTATGCCAAGCATTCCTGAGACTTTTTTAAAAGCACAGTGTTGGTTTTTTTTTCTTTTTGTTATTGCCATGCTTGCCAACTCAATTGTAAATGTGTTTTACCATGAATTCCTTTGAACATTGCAGTGTATACCACCACTTCAAACTCACAGCCTGCCCAGCTATCCATTAAATTGAAAGACTTGAGTGTGAACAAAACGGGAGAAAGGCAGCACTTCTGCAGTCACTTACCTGCTAGTAAACCTTACTGCACACAGTGGGATTTACTTCTGGGTGAATTTGCACAGGATTAAGGCTGCAATCCTATCCATGTTTATCTGGGAATAAGCCCTGTTGACTGTAATAGGACCTAATTCTTAGTAGACAAGCATAGGATTGGGCTGCATAGGATTGGGCTGTTGCATCTCTGCACACTTACTCGAGAGGAGGCATCACTGAACACTCCTGTTACTACTCCTGAGTGAACAGGCATGGTCACAAGTTTAAGTCAAACTCTGTCAATTTGTCTGGCTGTTGGGGCTCAGTCTATGTGTTCTCGTCCAGTAGCATTCTGAAGGGGGCAAAACACCAAGAGCCTGAGCTGTTTGTAGTGTGGACCCTCCCCTGCACCTTCAGAGCCATGCGCAGCTCTTCAAATAGCTCTGAGGGCAAGGGGGAGGGGGTCCCATTACACAGCAGCTCAGACTCCTGCAAAACCTAGCTTCCCATCCTTCCCTCCCTCCCCCCCCCCGTTGGAGCACCACTGTTATAGTCTAATTCTAAATTCTTGGACTAATTCTGAAAAATTCAATGGGACGTCACTGAAATGACTCTGGAGTAAGTGGTTTGTGGACTTCAGTCTTTGTGATTAAGCAAAATTCTTAATTATATGCATGGACTGACTGGATATCATCTACGTCCAGGAAGAAACATGTTAACTGTCCGTATATAAGGAAATGTAATAGGAGTCACTCAGACTGGTCCATATGAGTATAAGGAGCCTAATGCATTGTAATTGTGTGTTGGTGTGTGCTAGTTTTCAAAAATGCCAGTCAAAACTGTAAGAACAAATGTTTGCCTGTGAAACCTGAGGATGTTTATAGCATGTACGTAATAGGTTCAGGCCCCTGTGAGGGAGACCATGAACTAAAGCGTCCCGCTGGGAAGATCATAAGTTTTAGGGGAAAAGAGAAAACCTGGGGGTCTTGTTTCTTGCAAAGATCATCCTTTTCATGCCTTGCTAAAGCCAGTTGTCATTAACTGATGTCCAAAAACTTCTTAGGACTTGGGAACAGCCATAAATAAGCAAGGTCTCCCTCCCTCCCTCCCTCCCTCTCTCTCTCTCTCCCTCTCTCTCTCTCTCTCACACACACACACACCCCGAAAAGGTTATCCTTTAATTTTTAAACAACACATTTGGCAAACCACCAACACAGTTTGCAAACCACCATCCCAGCCATGAGAGCCTGGAGTGAGAATTCCAGAGTACAACATCCCATGCCAGCAAAGTAAATAAATGAAAGTACAGTGGGCCCTCGTTATCTGTGGGGGGCTCCGTTCCTGGAACCACCATGGTCAACAAATTCTGTGGGTATTCAAACCCATGGAATGTGGGGTCCACCCCTGCCTTCTGAACACGACTAGGTTTGTTCAGCCCCCCCCCCCGAGGGCCACATACAACAGCCTGTGGCCTCTGCAGGTCTCAGAATGGCCTTTTCAGCCAAACCAGGATGGTTTAAGGTGAAAACTGGAAGTGATGTTTTTATGCCCTTAAAAGGCATTTTGAGCCCAGGGAAGCTCAGCTCTGGTCTGGTCCAGGTGGGCCCTGGGGTGCAGTTTGACATCTGCAGGTTTTCAAATCCGCAGGTGTTGAACTCATGGATAGCGCAGGCCGACCTGTATTAGTAAGCAATTAAAATGGGGCAGAGTGCAGAGTGGCCAATTTGCTCCCCATTCCCCATTACTTTACCTAAGTGTAGTTCTAGAGCTTTGAGAGCCTCTGTGACTGCACCCCCACCACAGAATGCAGCACGCACCCCATTGGCACAACTGCATCAGTTGCTGGAAAGTTGGAGAGAATTGGGACTTCAGTGGTTTTTGATTTATTGTAAATCTCAACGAAAAGTGTGACCTAGGTGTAATGTGGATAACTGGTTCATGTTAAGGGAGTGTTCAGATGGTTCCTAAAAAAATCATTACAGACCACTGAAGAATTGGAAAGAAAATATATGTTTGGGATGTAGCATTGGTTCCTATGCAGATCCTTGTAGGATGTACAATATCAATGAATTGGCAGAGAGACTAGCTCTCCCAACCATGTTCCATTCATTGTGCTTTAGAGTAAGGTGAGCAGGATTCAGCCTATTAGCTTTTATTTTCTGTGAAGAGTGACCAAAGTGTTACAGAGAGAGAGAGAGAGAGAGAGAGAGAGAGAGAGAGAGAGTCGGTCAATTTATGGCCAATAAACATAAAAGCCGAGATGGTATCAATGAAACATTCTTTTCCAAACCAGAGGTCACTAATTCTGCACTTATTCCTTTCTGTGGTTTCTGAAAGTTTAATTTTAGGGTGAGGATGTGGGCTTTGGCTGTTAGTAAAGTTTTCCTTTTTTTAAAGGTGTGTGTGTGTGTGTGTGTGTGTGTGTGTGTGTGTGTGTGTGTGTGAGAGAGAGAGAGAGAGAGAGAGAGAGAGAGAGAGAGAGATGTGAACACATATGCATCGAAAGGGGAAAAAAATCAGCTATATTTTCCCGGTGAATTAATTTGAGGGCAAATAAGAGTGCGCTTTTTTCTAGTAACACACCAGCTGTCATTTTTTGACGAGGAGTGTATGTGGATTGGGGGGGAACACGACTCCTCAGATTTATTTTTGAAACATAACTTCGTGCCTGATTCATTGCGGTTAGTATCACTAAACTAAAGGCATATACGAGTTAGTGTGGCCATTAACATTCTTAAATTCTAGAACCTGTCAGGAGGCAGATAAGGTAGGGCAGGATCCATGCACCTCCCCAACCTCAATACTTGGGATGCTTGCAATATGTTTCTATTTTCGTCACACCTATGTGTGGCTATCCATCTGGTCTTAATCAATCAGTATCATCCTAGAGAGCTTTGCTGTTCTCCCAGCTGAAATAATACACTTCTTCATCGGAGCTCCTGCCTCAAGGAGGGTCAGTTCTCATGCTTCCCCAGCCAAGACACATTAACAAGGCTTACATATTTGTAAACATAGGTAAACCCAGGAGGGGAGGATGGGATGGAACATTTTGAAAGATGAATATTTTATGAATAAACCACTGTGATGTTTATTTAGTGATATTACATAGCAAAACTTGATGAAGTACTAGAGGTAAATTTGTTTTAGTAAAGGAGGGGAAAAACTCTCAGGACGTGCGGAGACAAAGATAAGTGATGCAGGAATGAAGGATCTGATGTGCCACCCCTATTTAAGCCGAAGTAGCTTGTTTATAAAATATGTTCCTCCAAGTGCAGGGAAAGTGGGTGGTGAATCCTGTAAACTGTGCCATTTATTTATTTAGATTGCACATCAGGAGATAAAACAAATGAAAACTCCCAACTTGTTAATAATTTACATTTAAGTGGAAAATTCTTCCACGCTGTTAAGATACCTCCAAGACCTGACACTGGAAATGCAAATAATTTACATTCCTGTGCACAGACAACTCAGCTTCTTTTCAAAAAGGAAAACAAAAATCCAGTGGGTGTTCAGGGTGCTTTTGATAACCAGAGTACTTTTATCCCTTCTGCAATTGCCTCTTAGAGAAAAAAAAATGTACTCTTTTTTTTTCACACTAGTGGACTTCACCATTCATCAGGTGTTTCTTGCAAGGAAACCACTGGGTGCACCTCACAACCTAGGAGGTATGTGATGTAAGAAGAGGGCATTCTTCTGAATAAAGCAACCCTATTACTCCCCCCCCCCATAGCTTATGCAAAAAAGTTTTGTGGGGAGGGGAAAAAAGCCTGAATAAAAAAAGAGGAGTGTGCATAACAATAACTACCTCTGTCCCTGGGTTTTTGTTCTTTTCATGTCAGGGAACTTTTTAGCTGTGCTGCCTGGGTAACTGCTCTGGAAGGTTGGAAGATCTCTTGTTGAAGGAGGGTTGTGATTGAGGGCCCTCTGACACAACCTTTTGTTGCATTGAGGTGTTTGATCCTCTTTCCTTTTCTTCTAAAAAACCAATCCCATCCCTTTAAAAATGGATAACCAGCACTTCTTTTACTTATTGTCAGCTTTTGGAGAGTTACTGTGGGGGGTTGTAGAAGTTTAACTAGTTAACCCCTTGCTTACTAATACATTTCAGATATATTATACTTTTCTTTAAAAAAAAAAGAGTACACGGAATATTTTCGTAGCTTTGTCAGGCATGCAAATCCTCTTTCCTGCAAAGTCATGTGGCCTGCATACTCTGGGCTTTAGGTTTTGATTGTGCCCCTGCAAAGCTTTTCTTTCACACCCTGCAGACTTTACACTGGAATAATTAAGAAATCCAGTATCAGTTGCCAAACCTGTGTATTGGAATTAACAACCCTAAAACATGTTGATAATTCATAATGTCTCCTAGTGTGCTTCCTAGCCTTGCCTTGAGATACGTAGGAGTTCCTTCCTTCTCAGGAGCACAAGCTGATCCTGTGCACCAATTTCCTTGCTCTGCAACTGTGACTTTAGTTGGTGAGAGTGACTCTTCAGAACTACGCAATTTGAAAGTAAGAAATGCAAATGCCACTGTGTGTGCTTGCGAAGAGCTTTGTGATTAAACACTGGAGTATACGGTATATATATTCCCAAACAGAAAAGACACAACTCTGGTTGCAGGCAAGAAAAGCAGCTTAAATGGATTATTTAACAAAAAGCAACTTATGGCTTCTAGATAGTGACCTACATTCGGCATACAATGATGATGTTTTATGGTGGTGATAGGGTTAATAACCTAACATCATTCATGTAGTGTTTTTTTGAAAATTGAATTTTACTGCTACAAAGTAAATGTAACAGCCCTCTAGAGACAATATTACAGGCACTTTATTGTTTGCTAAGCTGATGTCATCTTTCTACGGACTGACTTTAAAACAAAGACAGAACATTTATTACAAATATCACTGTGTGAAAGGAAATCTACTGAAATACTGTTTAGAAGGTGAACTGATAAAAAATAATTGTGTTCATACTTGGCTTTGATCATCTGTAAAGTTATGCCTGCAGAATCCTCATGTGATCTTTTTTTTCCCCAAACATGGATTTTACATCTTGGACATTCACACACTAATTTTTGTTAACACTATTCATCACTGAGCATGAAACCTAGCTTACATTTCTTTTACAGATGACTTTAACAGTGCAAACCTTTGCCTATCTACTCAGAAGTAAGTCCCATTGGCTTGTTGTTTTTTTTAAACTCACTTAAAAAAACACAGATACCTGCTGCTTATTAGACTTAATGAAACTATTCATCCAGGGCAATTTTTAATATGACACTTGGGATCATATTGTATTAAGAGTTTCCCCCTCTAGCAGATGTGCTACAAACATGAAAATATAAAGGGTACAGATATATTTGAGCTTAATTTTTTCTAAAGTACTGATGCCTAGAGATATATTGCTAGCTCCATCACAAAACCTCCAAAATAAGAATACTGTGTTCCAAAGGTGTTGAGAATCCAAACCCCTATTAACTTCCATGAGACTGGAGTGTTCAGCACTTCTGAAGATAAAGCGGTTTACGTCAAAGTAGACCATGTCATTTTGGGAACTTGATTTGAAGCACTCAGCTTGGGGGGGGGGGACTCATCCTAGTTGGCTTTCACATACCAGCTTTGTGAGCTTGCTTCTCCTTGTACTTTTAAATATTACCTGAACAAACAACTATATTTTCTTTGAAAAGAACAGATGGTTTCCGATGTTCAGAAAAACTAACATTTCCATTAGTGATGCTAGCCTTGGAGGGTGGAAGGGCAAAATCAAGGATCCTTTTGATTGAGGAATGGATGGAAAGTGCTGATGTAAAGCACATGACTAAAGATAGAGAGCTTTATAGCTCCTATATTTATATAACTCCTATATTTATAAGGAGTTGATTAGCAACTTGGCATCATTCTGGAAGAAAGGCTGAAGGTGACATATAGGTGAAGAAAGGGCAAATTCAGAAAATTATCAATAAGTGTGATGAGCGCTAGTAGCTCATCTAAAGGCAAAGTGTGTGGAGCGTGTATCGCGAGAGTGGACTTTTACCTGCGTTACGAAAGCAGAGGTTTATATTCACAACCTCTTGTTAAATATTTAATGCTAACAGACAGCATCTGCCTGCATCACTGGGATTAAAACTGGCAATTGGACTCTAGCAGTTTACTTTTATATGCTCAGAGCAAAGTTTTCTGACTGCCAACAATTATCAAAGAGCGTCTTGCCTGTTTCGCTAATGCCTCGTATTCTCTGGTATTTGAATATTATTTTGCACTTCAAGCAAATCCATTTCTGGCATCAAGCTGGGGTTTTGCTGTGACTTGTGCAGGAGGGGAATCCTCATCTGAGCCATCAAGTGATGGCTTTCATTCGTATGATGTGGGTGAATTCAGTTTCTGTCGGAAAATATCCTTGGAGGTCATCTTCAGGACCAGAAAAAAAAATTCTTGAAGGCCATCTTCAGGAAAGAAAAAAAAATTCAGCAATTTAGCGTGCACTTGAAGAGGAGATCGGTGTCACCAAACGTGTATGCCAGTCCAGTTTAAAGATTATGCTGAGTTTCCTAGAATGTGATGCTTTGGACGTTCACTAATCATTTTAATAAGCATTCTTCCTAACTGGTGACTTTGTGTTCTGTCTAAGGGCTTGCCGACATTTGCTGGCTTTAGATTATGGCGTAGGACCTATGCCACACGGAATAAGTGTGAAGTCTTTCCCCCACACAAATCCGGTGCCTCATCATTTCCTCTTTGCCCTATATCTAAGAGCCAGTTCACATTAGTCTTTTAGGGGCATCAACTGGGTGCATTGTTTAATTTGTCAATCCATTCTGAATTTAGAGGGGGGGAAAGCGATATGGCATCCATTTCAGTGTGATGATTGTTCCCTTCAGTTGCTCACAAGGACCTTTATTTAGAATTAATTCTTGCTTGTACAGTGTCTTATTTGAAGAAGTTCTAATGAGAGCGTCTCTGATCAGGAATCCAAACTAGAGATGTAATTTGTTCTGCAGTCTCTGTGCATGCATTCCGTCATCACATGCAAATTCAGACTAGGCTCATTAAAAACAAAAGTCAAGTAGTTTGAAAAGAAGTCCTTAAAAAAAATAAAGCTGACTGATCTGAACGGAAGGGAGCTGATAGCATGATGCATGTTGTGAATCTGGACCGAATTAGACCTGGATGCAAATCACTCCTCTTTGGTCTCACCCTCATCACAGGGTTGCGTACTTCCTCTGCCGCAGCCTCACACATTTTGCAGAGACCAACTGGGCTTGCCAATGCATGGATGCTCACTTGCCATCTCAATTCCTAGACAAATCTTTGTGTGCGGCACATGTTTGCACACACATTTATTGTACTTACACTTTACTTTTTAAGCATACACTTAACAAGAAAAATACTACGCATGATGTAGCACAGTACTTTGGAGAAGGCAGTGGCATGCTGTCCCAGATTTGGGGCTGCTGTGGCGAAGACTGAATGCAAAGAAGGCTGTCCAAGGCTTCAATGGCCTTCGGGGTCGCACAGCTCTGTCTTCACTCAGTCTTCAGTCTTCACTCAGTATAAAGGAGTCATTAGCTCACAATTAGCACGAAGCAACTTCAGGCAGAAGAAAGTCTGAAGCAGGGAACAGTTTCTCACTATTTTTGCAAAAGTGCAGTACAGTGTGGCCAGCAGGTTGCTGGGCTCCTGGGGCAAATTCCCACACTGGACTCCCTGTGGACACCATCCCCACCACTAGCTGCCCCTGCTGGTGCCTTGGATACTACCAGGGCTGCCAGATCAGGGATTGTCTCGGCCAGGTGAGCCATTTGATGGGCCTCGACCCTTGGCCAATGCCTGACCTGGCTGGCCCCTGTTGCGATATGAGGAACAATCAAGTCTTGCTTCAGAGGCAGTTAATGTATTTGTACTACTAGTACCAGTGATGAATTTGACTTGAATGTCCTTTAGTTGCTTTAACAAGTTGAACAAGGCATTTGTGTGGAGAATTATAGGTGACCGTTGGTGTTATTATTCTTGGTGCCAGAAGTATTGTGTGGATGACATGAGTAGTACTAGGATCATGCTTCCTTACTTGTTTTGCTTCTTTCAGCACTGTTTGTTGTTGTTGTTGTTGTTGTTCCAAAGGACTTGAAGAAAGACCCCTTCATTGTATCTCCCACAGCAGACAAAGTTTCTGGTGCAATCCTATGCATGTTCACTCAGAATTAAGTCCCACTGCGTTCAACCAAATGGTATAGGAGTGCAGCCTTGGAGTTCTAATACATATGGATGCTGAGCTTTATATACTGAGTACCAGGTCTGAGTACCAGGAACCTGGATAGCTTCTGAGCATTTCCTAGTCAACGTTCTGTTGCCCTAATGGCACAATCCTAACTAACTTTCCAGCACTGATATAGCTGTGCCAATGGGGCATGTGCTGCATCCTGCAGTGGAGTAGCAGTCACGGAGGCCTCCTCAAGGTAAAGGAATGTTTGTTCCCTTACTGCAGAGCTGCATTGCCCTTACCACGGTGCTGGAAAGTTGTGCCCTAAAGAGGCCTTCCTAAATTGAGATGAGCCTATTGTAATAATAGGTCAGACCACTGCATATACAACAGCCAGCAAAATATGTACCTTTTTTACTAGAAGAAATGTTCAGAACAGTGTGCCACATTGATGCAATCAGCATTTCTTCAAGATTTTAGTTACAATTGAATTCACAGAAGCTTTAAAAGGGGGAGGCAACAATGGGTATAATCAAACATTTGAACCTAAGAATTAGGTTTTGATGAAGCGTGATGGAAGAACCCAAATCTTGAGGAATGCTTTCCAAATAACCAGAGAAAAAAAATAAACTGTTCCTTATGTCAGTCTTGTTAGAGAGGGATTAAGAAACTGGCAATTATTTTGGTGACCTTAATTGTTGCTCTGCAGGAAAATATGTAATTAGAGCACATTCGCAGGCCCGCACACCTGCAGCACATCCTACAGTATAATGTCGGCTTTCAGTGCTTGCCCGTGCCAACCAGTCACAGTGATGCTCTGAGAACATTTCGGACTCATGTAATGTGGCTTCTGTGTATGAAAGAAGCAGGCATTTACACTGGCATACAATGGAGGGCATTACTGCAACAGTGGTTTCATTCTTTTCCAACGCCTACCTTCAGCACTGCTCTAGTTTACTCAGTTTGAGGTTTTATTGTTACGGTATAATAGTCCTGTACATTTCTGAAATTCCCTTATTATTCAGCTTATTAATACAGCACTGGCTTGATTATCAGGCGACGGTTGTGAAGGGGAAGATTCAGTGTGCAAGCTAAGTCAGAAGCTGGACAAATTCTCAATGAGAACAATTGTTCGATGCGTTGAAGACATTCTGTGTGTTATGTAGTCACATTGTTGCCAACAAGTGTGTGGATAAATATAGATATCATACTCACACACAGACACACACATTCAAGTATACATAAAGACACAGATTTGTGCAGCCAGCCATTGCATAAAAGTAGGAAATGTCTTTTTTTCCCCACATTTTGGAAGATTCTGTGAGCTGTCATCTCGTGATATTTTTCAGCTTTGCCCTCTTTTTCTTGCATCTCTCTTCCCTTCCCCTCCCCTGTTTCTTGAGTACTTTTTTATTTTTGAAGAGAAAACTTGTGAAATTTGGAAAGCTAGTTTTTTTTTCTTTTTTAAAGGCACAGTAGAGGGAATAACTGTCTTGCAGCTAAATTCAGTAATCTGGCATGCTGATAGTTAACAGACTTCTACCCCTAAGGGAGATACACTGTATTTTGCTATCTGACATGTTGTCATATATAAAGAAATCAATTGGTAATTAAATGATGCACCTTGTGAAGATGACAAAAGGCATTTGGTTGCGAAAAGAGAACTGGGTTGTGAGGGGTTTGTAATGAAGGCCTAATGACTATTCATAAGAGATTTTCAGTCCGTTGATCCACTTGACTGGAAAGTTCTGCCCTGGAGAGTTAGTGCTGTCAGTTTCTCTCACCTCAGAAAGCCGCCGCAATCGACGGTGTAGTGTATGAGCGAGAAATTATCTAGTTTTTGCTTCAGGCCTGTCTTGGGTCACATGCAGAAGGCACACATCTGGCTTCCTGTAGGTGCAACCTCAGGACATAAACTTTGACTAATTTTTAAAGTATAAATATGTAAGCCTGACACTGAATAAGTTACTTTTTATTCACATATTCACGTATTTTATGGCTCATCAAAAGGAATACACCATGTTGTCTTCTCTTTGCTGCTCATATTTCAGTAATTGCGGTATATTTTCCTCATGTGACAAAGTGGTTTATATAAGGAAACCTATACAATGTGTATGGCTCATACGCTTGTCCATTCTCCCTTTTGGGCCCAGTCCTGTCCAACTCTCCAGCACTGATGCATCCATAGTAAATGGGACATGTGCTACGTCCTGCAGTGGGGGTGTAGTCCCAGACGTCTCCTCAGGGTAAGGGAATGTTTGTTCCCTTAACTTGGATATGCATTGCGGCTGCATTGGTGCCGGAAAGTTGAATAGGATTGGGCCCTTTGTCTTCTCATGTAGAGCCAACTGACTGGCTAGTAAAAATAGTGCATGGCTCCTTCCAGAGGCAAGTAATACTGGTGTCAGAAGAAATTACTGAGCTGTCAAGTTTATCTGGTGCTAGCGTGCTTACAGAGAGATGTCTCAGGTCACTGTCCAAAAACTAATGCCATTAGATCCTTGGTGAGTTAGTTATTTCTTTGAAGAGCCTCTTGTGCCCTTCTCATCCCTAAAAATGTTTTTGTTTATCCAGATTTGCACCTGGATATATAGAGATCCAGAAATGTATCTCTGTGTGGAAAACAATCCAGGAGGAATCTCACAATACTATAACTTCTGATTCTGGCATTTGTTTATGCGTCAAATGTTTGACCATCTTTAGCAGTTAGCAACACCATAACAATCACAGCTGGTTTAAGGCTAGTTCTTACAGAGGTTGAAAACCTACGTGTTTTGTTGTGCCATCAGATTGCATTCAATGGAGGCTCACGCAATGGAATGCTACCTCATGAACAATAGTCCTACACACATAAAAGTAGCACCTCAGGGAGAAGACTAGGCTAGAATGCTTCTCCCTGCATCTAATCTTGTTTTCTCCATGCAGGGTTTTTATTTTAATTTATTTTTTGTATTGGCGTACATTCAGTCTCATGAGCCCCGATCTGCAGTTTGAAATGGGAAACCCCAGACATTGGGTTATTGTCTTGGTGTAAACTAGGTGTTAGAGGGCAAAGGTAAGAAAGACCTAGTACAATAACTGGAAGCTAAAGTTGAGGTCTGCTTGCGTCACCAAAACTGGTAATTATGGCTTTGTGGCAAATGAACTTATAGGTTATCTAGAAGGACTGGATATAGAATTCATTGACTGGACGTGATTGCTTTCAAAAAGTGATTCTCTGACTCAACAAACTCTTCCTACCAAAGACAAATTCTGTTTATTATTTCAATCATCTTTTTTACCCTTTGTGGGTACTTGAGACAGGAAGAATATTTGCAAATGAGAGCATCCTCACATGACCACGGAATGTTTAGTGGCTGTAGGAAACTGCTTGAAAATCCTGGGAACTGGTGTACCCAGGTATTTCAGGTGGCTCATGTATCCCTTGGTCATGTGAGTAATCCCCGGGGAACTATGTCAAAAGCATTGGTGAAACATGCATGAGAAGACAATATGACAAACTTGAGGGGTTTCCAACTGTCAACAAGGGAACTAGGTGTATAATTCAATACATTATGCATGTTGCAGGAGGCCTTGATAGTGTTTTCTACTTGTGTGTTGTGGTTTCTGAATTTTACATGTGTTTGCTAGAGCTGACAAAGTGGACCAAATGAATAGACAAATGCCAAAAGAACAATTATGTTTATTAATGTACATTGATTACTTGTTGAGGGTATAGAACAAATTAAAAAAATACATTTGTATTTAAACCTTTTTATAGCTTAGCTAATGACTGCTTGTAATACAGTGTCTAGTAAAGGATATTCTACAATACCTATATGTCCTGGCTTTGTTGTCAAATTAGTTGACTTTGATTTACAGGGATTTTACTATTGGAAGAAATCTTTATTCCTTTAAGGGTGCAATCCTAACCTGGAGTTAGGCTGGCACAGTTAGGCCAGCAAAGTTTGGCTGGCACAAGGAACACTGTAAAGAGAGGCTAGGAGAAGCGCACCATACTCCCTGACTCCGAAAGTGGACCAGACACACTTTATGGTGGCCCTTGTGCCAGCCAAACTTTCCTGGCCTAACTGTGCCAGCCTAATTCCAGGTTAGGATTGCACCCTAAATGATATCCTATCTCAAAGTGGACATCAATTGCTCTCAGGCACATTGAATAATGTCTTCTCACACGGTACTCCTGTTGATTTCAGTGGGATTGTTTCATCTGCAAAATATTGCAATTGTATGCCAAGACCACTGTATTTTTGTTCTTTAATATGTAAAGACGTACTGCTGATTGCCCATCCATAGATTGTTTAGCAAAAGTTTCACTGGAGGATTAGCCACAACACCTTATGAGAATGGTTAGACTTGCCTGTTGCTATTGTTATAGTCACTCACTTGTTCTGGATCAGGAAGACAATACTTTTTCCCTACCTGGGAGTACATTTCCATGATATTGGGGGGGGGGTTTACTCTGACCTGTGCTAGCTAAATAGCTGGCATAGGTCTGATGGACCTGTGGCATGGGATCAGGTCCAGGAAGGGGATTAGGATTTAGTGGCCTCTGCTGCCACCAATCCTACCCCCTTCTTGGACTTGATTTATCTATCCCTGCCCCGTCACCACCCTGTTCCATGTGCTCTCGCTCCCTATCCCCACCTCATTTCACCCTTCCCTGACCCATTCCACCCTCCCACCTTCCCCGTGATCTTACCTGGATCAGTGAGTGGCACTGGATCCACTGGTGCTTGCGGGAAGGCTCTTGCCAGTGCGCTGAGCAGTGTGCTGTTGGACCGCCTTTTACAACTGGTGCTGACTGCTTTATGGCAATCAGCGCAAGCAGAAGAGGCATTACAACGATGCCCAACCCGATTAGGATTACAGCCCTGTACAACTGTAATGATCTCTGCTGGGCCTACAATCTGAATCCAACAGCAGTTCGGAGGATTAACAAAGTTAAGGAATACTGCATGAAACACAATGCATGACATCTTTCTGTGGCTACTCCTCCTCACACATTGAGTTCAGTTCTAAAGTGCACAGGAATATCTTGTTCAGGATTCCTTTCCGAGTCAGGATTTACTTTACCAGGAAAAGGTGAAATACTCATGGCACTCCCTATTTGCTGCTACATTTCCCACATAGAGACTGTAGCAGCTAGAGCACTTTTGCCAAAGTCCCCATAATCATTCTATTTGGGAGACTATGGGCTCAAACCAAACCAACTTTCCAGCACTGATTTAGCTGTGCCACTGAGGCATGTACTGCATCCTGTAGTTAGGGGTCAGTCACAGAGGCCTCCTCAAGGTAACGGAACGTTTGTTTCCTTACCTTGGAGCTGCATTGCCCTTACCCCAGAGCTGGAAGATTGATTGTGATTGCTCCCTTTGTAAAGCCCATCTTCGTAACATGTCTAAATGAATCTCGCTGGTCTATGTCCAGCACACTTATATCACCCAGTCTCTTAGCTAAGATGCTTTCTTAGGTCCTGAATACTTATTTCCATTTTTGGATTTCATTTGCAAATAATGCGTGTTTTAATTTGCAACAACTGATTCATACAGAAGGGTCACTTTCCCTTAAATTATCTGTTGAATGCCAGCTGTTCACAACTTCAGCTGTCTCACTTGGTTTCTGTTACTGAAAACGTCTTGAGCTTTCATGCAGTATTTGTCTCAGAAGTTGTCACTTTTAAAAGTTCCAGTTTCTTTGTTGGTAGCGACTCCTCAGTGGAAGTAGCCATTGCAAATACAGCTTGTCTTTGCTGTCAGTTGTGGAGTGAGGCTGTGGTGGGGGTGGGGAAAGGAGAAAAGGAGTCTGGAGAATGTTTAGGTTTTCATGTTTCTTGTCACTACACTTGAGTTATATCATAATTTCCCATTTGCTGCACAACTTCATTCTATTTTTATGCTCCTGAGTGATGTGGCTTTAAGTACTCACAATTGGTACTTCCGTAGTGTAAGCCCTATCAGAGGCCACCTCTGACAGATAAAGCTCCTTCTCTGTCTCTCCTTTTTAATGCCGGAGAGGGGGGGATGGGGTCACAGTCAAGGGCCTTCCTTTTCTCTGCTCTATTAAAACTGTAGCCATTTTGCAGCTTTCTCCCTCTTTCTTTCATAAAAGAAAACTACACTGGGATCATACTTATTTCACTGTCAAAAGCGCCCACACTCAAATATTTCTCATTACTGGCCAAAATGAGCAGTGGTCATCCCTGGATCATAATTAGAAGACTTCCTTTAAAAAAAAAAAAGAAAAAGAAGAAGAAGCAAAAATAAGTCCATAAAATGAAAATCTCTCATGGTTTCCTGATTTTTTTTAAAATGAAAAGTAACTAATTTCCATGGCTCCTGTGGTATTTAAATAAACCTGCCACCCTTATTTCCATAGATTAATGAACAGCAAAAAGATATATGGCAAAGGTTTGTGCTCACACTCTTTCCTGCCTTATTGGGGGCATTCTCCTTAATTATAAGTGTGATTTAGTAGTTATTTTTGTAACCTGGCAGTGATAGTGCCTCTGCAGACTTTGATTTTAGCAAATACCACTACATCAGTGTAACAACCAGTGACCTGTGCTAGTTATACTTCATAGCAATTAGAGAGCCCAGTTGCTGTAGAAACTCAATACATTTGGAATATCGATGTTTATCATGAATTTACTCTAAAACCCACTGGCTGATATGTAGTCTGTAGCAGCTGGACAGCATCACATATTCATTACACTCCCCCCCCCCTTTTGCTCCCTATTATGTGATCTTTCAGGCGGGTTTGTCATACGCATTAATATGCAACTGTTCTGTTTTCTTTCAGAGGGCTTGTAAACTCTTTAAGCAGTAGAACACAGTTTCCAATTGTTGCAGTACTGAGTGGGTGGATAGAAGCTGGGGCTGCAGACTTGTCCAGTTGTAGATAGAATAAAACTGACAATGATGCAATGGAGCTGGCATCTGGACAGCTCTGTGGAATGAATGGTGTTGCTCCAGCAGTCCCTCCGGTGGCTCTAGGTCTTGGAATAGGCTAGCACAAGAAGGATGGTGAAAATTGATACGTGCTATTACTACGTGTATAAAACCTAACACTGGGGCCATAGCACAGGTGGGGGGTTCCTGTTTATTGATTTTTATTACTTGCTTAGAACATATGCCTAATGCTTTTATGCTCTAGGAGCCCTGGGAGTGCTCACCTAAGGTAATAAACCTTTCTGTAGTTCGCTGTAGTAGTTCACAATTTACATGCAAGCTTACATCCCGGCTGCACAGAGAGCATTGTGTGCCTATCTCCAGCTCTGTTTCTCTTTTGAGGTGTGTGCTGCTCAAAAGAAAGGAGAAGAATTTGCAATGCAATGGTTCTGAATTTTAAATATTGTCCATCCTTTGCTATGGAGATGGTCCCTTATTCTAATTACTCATATTTCCAAGAAAATTAGTCACACAAACTTATGCTATGTGTTGTCTCCAAGGTTGAAAGCAAATTAGGTTTCCAATAAGACAGTACATCAAAGAAAGTAGCATGTTCTTGATGCAGATGACTTTTTTTTTTTTTTTTAGAATTATGGTTGGACATTTTTGGCAGACAGATTGTCTTTTACTTCATCAAAATGACAGTTTCTTTTGTAACTGCTACATTCATAATTAGAAGGAGAGAAGCAATCTGCCTGATTTAATATACTAAATAAGTTTAGTGTCTTATGCTAGTAATTTCATTATTTTAAAATATGAATTAATTGTCTTAAAATAATATTGTTAGAACTACAACTTGCAGGATTATAGAGCTAATTCTTTTTAAATCAAAGCTTCCTATTAATACACTTCAGACTAAATTACAATTTTTAAAGAGTTTTCTATCAGGTGTGCAGCTGTAGGATTCAGAGAATGGGGTAAAACTGGGAAAGAGAATGGTGGAGTTGTGAGGGATAAAATCACATAAACCTATATATAATCACTTGCAGTAAATTTTTAAACATTTTATTCTTGCTGATGATAGTATGAAAATGAGATTCAGTAGCTGAGTTTACTTGCTCAGCACAGTATTCGAAATGCTGTCAGTCCGTTCCTGTATTGAATCTAGTAGCAAAAGAGAGAATACAATTGGGGTGGACTTGTAAATTAAATGGAATTTGGGGCCTTAGCGCCAGCAGTATGTGTGTACCACAGGAGCTGCCTGGCAGTAAGGCCCGTAGAGGGGGGGCAGGGAGGGAGTGGAACTGGGCAGGGGAAGAGGAGGAGCAGGCCTGCACAGGGTGGGGCCAGTGGTGGCTTCTCAACCTCCGACGCAGGGTTGCTTGAGTCCCCACTAGCAAAATAGGGGGGACTGTCCCCTTCCCCCTAAGGAGATGCCGGCAGCTGGCATGGATCCCGTAGGATGCAGCAGTAGCCATTTTGCTACCACTGCTCCTATGGGACCTGGGCAGTTCAGGATTGGGCCATTAATCAGTCATCATCCCTTCCCAAAGTGCTCCCCGCCCTGCAAAAATCACTGGCGTGAACCTGATTCCTCAGATTTTGACAGATTCAATATTTGTTTCTTATGTTATTATGTGATACAAAACTCTGCTTGGGCAATTACTGGGTGCTGCCATGATACGGGTGAAACGCTGCCATTCTTTGAGCTCAAAAACTGAAAATGCAGACAAACCTCTTCTGAAGTTCTTTGTAGGGAGGAAGGTAAAGTAAAAGGCCCTTTCACCTGGGTCTTAAAGAAGCCAGATGGTGTTTTGCATAGTACCCAAGTGTTCAACCAGCCCAGATGGATATTGTTATTATCATTTCCATTCTTATTCCATTTTCAATCAAGGGTTTTCAAAGAGGCTAACAATAGTTTAAAAAATTAAGCTGCAGAATGATGGAATTCTACAATAAATAATTAGCCAGATACAGTATAAAACAGCAGGAAACTTTTTTTAAAACCTCAGAGTGCCTTTAAAAAATGCATGATTTGTAGGAATGGTGTTGGCTCTAGCAAGGTCAGGGTGAGAAGGAAGGCCTCTATTAATGCACTGGAAGGAAGGTAACAATATGGCATTGGGAATTAGATGAGTTCTGAGAAGACGTTTAGATATCTTCTGGTTTTTTCCTCTTCCTGTCTGCCAGAGCTCAAACTTTGGAAAACCTTGTCAATAGCACACTAAACTTCAGCCTGTCTTGTGTAATAGCAGATCAGTTCTTAACCTAAAAATACCTCTTCAAGATTTTATCATGAAAGAAGGAATTGATCTTGTATGCATGATAGAGACCCGGCTGTATGACATGGGGACAAGGAAATGGGAGTTGCTGCTGACAGAGCAACACAGGATAAATCAGTGGGAAGATAAGGCTTGAGGGTTCTATCTCCCTTATTGGGTGCCTTGTGCAAATAGTCCAGAGTCTGTTGTGACAAATTCTACCTAAGTCTGATACTTAGTACTGGCTCTGGCTGAAAATAATGCAGTACAGGTAGGCCCCTGTACAGTGGTGTCATTCAAATGATTTAGGAACAGGAACTCACTTTTGATTGGCACTTGTCGGGAACCCGGAACCAGCCACGGAGCCCGTTAGGATCCGGAACGCCCGTTCTGGTCCATTCCCCCTGAATGACATCACTGCCCCCGTATCCATGGATCAATATCCACGGATTCAGTTATCTCTGAGTCTAGCACCCACCCATCCCCACTGTGCGTCCATTAGCATTCTTTAAAATCTTGCTGGAGGAGTATGTCTTGTTTTAACAGGTCGCTTTAAGCATTCAAGCTTATAGTGTGGCGAGAGCAGGCTGCCAGCAGCCTGAATGCTTAGATCAACGCCAACAGGAAGCAGTTAAAGGGAAAGCAGGAATTCAACTTGCAGCCTGATCCTGTGAAGAGTTATGTGCACCTCAGCTCATTGTACGCTATGGGCATTTGCATGAAGGATCAGGTTGTAAGTCATCCTTTTGCTTTCTTTGATTCTGCTTTGATTCTGCTGTCAAATGGATCTCCTGCAACTCACCCCAAAACTGATATCTGTGACTCCCATTTTTCACAGTGCCACAGAAGGAGAGAAAGGAAAAATGCAATGAATGTCTACTGCCTTCCTAACTTTGGTATAAGTTAACATTTGACATGGCACTTTTAGATGAAGAAATAAAATTGGTAGCAAGCTGATTTCTCCTCTTGGAGTGGGTCTACATGGCCCTGATTTTGAGAAACGCTTGCAGTGTATAGTTAGGAACAGCATAGAAAAGGCCTCTGAGTTCAGGACTTCAAACTGGGGAGTCAACTAGGCTAAATGCTGGTGATGCACCTCCCCAGTCATCCCCATCAGCTATGTTGACTGGCAGAGAACAACAAAAACAGAAGCCCCCCTTGTACATGTGAACAGTGAAGATGAGTCTGTATATTGCTGTGTCTCCCTCCTCAAATAACCCACAGCTGAATTTCTGTGCCACATATAACAGAAAATATTACTGCCGAGTGATATCAGTGAGACGGTAAAGATTGTTCCAGGCACTTAGATTCAGTTCCAGCAAACCACTTTACATCCCCTCTCAGGCCAGACTATATATTCCACTTTATGGCAAACGTAACATCTTCACACATTTTAAGTGGTCTTCAAATGGACAAATTGACAGGTATGCTTAAATCCAGGAACCTGCCAGCAGAGGAACTTCATGCAAGCTGAATGTGTGGGCTGAGCTGAGAAGACAGGGGAACTGGGCTGGATTTCCAGGACACAGCAGTCAGTGTTGGCACTGGAGGGCTTTCCCCACAGAGAGGAGTGACAGAGGGATTCCCCCTCTTAGTCCCCTGCTGAACCTGTGTGAAGAGAGGCTGGCACAAAGCCAAGCCCTGGAGACTGGGGCAGAGGGGAAAGCAGGGTACAGTTATTATATAACTGCTGCAGGACCAAAAAATTTCTCTTGAGGGCCTGCCTTTCTTACGTGTATTATTTCTGAAAGACGGACACACTGCAGACCCCATTGTTAATTCTCTTCCCCAAAAGCCCTCAGCCAAAAATGCATTTTCAGTAAGTTGTTTTCTAGAAGATGTATTGAGTAATGAAGCTGAACGTTCATAGCAAGATGCAGGTATCTTGTTTGTTTCTTGTCAAACAACCATTTGATTTGCATTGTATGCCTCATTTTCCCTTTGCCTCCTACCTCTGTTTTCTTTTTCTCTGTTTCTCTCTGTATTCCCCCCTTACACTCTGCCAAGTTCCCAGGGGATTTATTTGTATGTGTTTTATTTTCTCTAAAATATTTCAGGCTGAAAGCTTTGCTCTAGGGCCACTGCGGGGGCTTCAGCTGCAGTCCCACACTCTTTTACAAGCATGTCATTACAGATCTGCACGTGAGCAGGCAAATTCTCCCTACGGCATGTATCGAAATCTGACATAAGGCCAATAGGACACTGACTCAGAGGACCATTTTTACCTACCTCCTAATCCTGCAAAATTTCCTGTGCACTTTAATAGTTTTATCTTGACTGCTGCTGATGTCCTGGCTGCTAAATAATCCTCTAACATGGGTACTTCCTTTTGTTTTTCACTGGTTCTCAAGTTGTGAGTTATGTCTTATATGACATACATGTCTCTGTAAACTCAGAAGGCGACTGCTGGCAGAACACATTTTCACACAGCTTCTTTAGTGACCCTTAACATCTGCCTAACCCCTAAGCATATACAAACCAGCTATTGCTCGGGTGAAAGGGTACAGTGCTATTTTTACTGAGTTTTTAGGAAAACATGTTTGTTATAATATCAGGCCAATCATTTTTCTCAACGCATTTTTGGGGGATCACATTTTCTGTCAACTATCTGTGTGGTCATTTTTATTCCAGTGAGTTTCCATTCCACAGGAAAGTATCTGAGGTTTGTTCTTTTATCACTTCGTGGTTTGTTTGTTTTTGTCATCTTCTCGGTGTCTTAGAATTTTGAACTCTTCTTCCTTTGTCTCCAAAAAGGAAACTGCTGAAAGCATTTCCACCTGGATGTTTAAATTATTTAAGTCGCAGGAACCAGACCTTTTCCCTCCTGAGTAGTTGTGGGTTTAAAGGCTAAAATTGCTTCATCATGCCAAAATGAAAGTATGCATACATTATTTAGTTAAACCTGAGGGGGGGGGAAATACAGACCTTTCCTAGTGATCTTCTGAGGGCTGGCTCCTTAACTTTCAGAAGAATGAGGGGATTTGACATTCTTCTCTGAGGTAATATTGCAAGTCATGTACAGGCAAAAGTTGAAGATTTCCACAAATTGTCCCTTATTTAAACAATGCCCTCCCCCCCCAAAAAAGAAATTATAAATGAAATTAGAATTGGTAAGTGCTAATATTTCACAGGGCTGATACAAGTTTTTCATCTGCAAGGAACAGGTAACACGCTATAGCAACTGTTCCTGATGCCATGGCAAAAGTTGTGTCAGCACTTTCATTATGATCTCTGTTTATAAAGAATTTATAGCTCAACTGTAAAAATACAGAAGGAGCAATTTTTTTAAAACCTACTTCCAGCTGACATTTTTTATTAATGCTGGGCTAGAGAGTCATTCTGTTACTCCCAATGAATAGTACTTTTTCCCTCCCAAGAAATGGTCAGCAGCTAGCTGTAGGGGTAAATATTCCACAAGTTCTTAATAAACACCTCACTATTTAGCAATTTTTTTCAAAAAAATAAATCTTGCCTTTTAATACATTAACATATGCTTATATATTATTTTCCAAGGGTTCCTGAGTCCTTTGCCTATCCTACCTTCTGTCTAGAGCAGAGTTCTTTAACCTGTGGGTTGGGGTCATGAAGCTTCATTTTGGGGGTCATGGCAACCCTTCAAGGCTTGTGCAAGAGAGGGCTTGGATCTAGTCCAGTAAAGGTACAGTACTGCCTTATCAAATCTGAGTATATAATCCTGCACAGCCTCTTTTGCTGTCTTGCCCTGCAGCTCTCAAGGGTGGCCCTGCTCAGGCTGCTACCTCACAGGGTTGTTGTGAAAATGCAAAAGGTAGGGTACATAGGGCGGGCAGAGATTGGGCAGCAATGGGGGCAGAACAGCTTCCAAGAGTGGTGGGTTTGGTGGTGGGTCCCCAATCTCATACTTCAGTTTATTTATTTATTGGGGACACGGCGCGAAAAAGGTTGAAGACTACCGGTCTAGAGAACTGCAAATGTTGTCGTAAACTATCAACCTGTGCTTGGACAAACAGTGACCAGGTTCAGGTGTTACACTGAACTTGGCTTTAAAGCATGATTTAGCATTAGTGTCATGAGCCTTGGGCTCACATACACTCTGCTTTCCCTTTGCAAGTGAGGGAAAGAAGTCTACAATTTAGGACCCTGTTTTTTTTAAGTGGCATTTGTTGTTGTGTCCAAAATCTGCAAATCCAAACTTGTTCTACTCATATTTTGTGAACAAACTAAGATATTGACCCAACTGGGACTGAATCCTAGTTTGATGTTCTAGATCAGAAACTATGGTTAGAAAAAGCTGGTACCTGGGTTCCGAAGCAACAGCAAATCCTAGTTTGCTTGAAACTAAAACTGAAAGGAAATTATCTCCCCTAACAGTATGTGTGGGCTTATGATATTAATACTAACCCAGTGGTTCCCAAACTAAAGCTCCATGACCCACCAGTGGGTAATGTAGTGACCAAAGTTTTAGTTGCTTGCAAAACTGAAAGAGCAGATTATGCTATGTGCATCACCGGTTAAACCAGCTTGGGAGGGAGCAGTGCAGCCCAATCACTATTAAAGCCACATTCCTTGGCATTTATAAATCAGGTAGCAGTCTCTACGTCCTCTGAAAAGTTTGGGAATCACCGAACTAACCCATGACTGAACCATAGGTCACAGTGAAATCTGAATCTAGCCAATGTCTAATGCGTAAATTGAATGCAGCCTATTTCACGCAAGCTTTTGTATGCTAGTACAGCAGATTTGTGTTCTGTTCATGGTTGTATACACAGGATTTTGGTAAAAATATATATGTGCTTATTATTCTGCAGAAACAACTGCTATTGTGGTTCTTGGAGATGAGGTTGAGGGGATGAGATTTTGGAACTGGTAAGGGCCTGTGACTTCCAGAGCGGGGTGGTGGCCCTGGCCACTGGGTGTGGGGTGCGCGGGTACCCGCATGCAGCAGGCCTGGACGGCCTCTCGGCGCAGGGACACACTGGCCGGACACCAATAGCTTTGACATAACTTATTTAATTTGGTTAAAGTCTTTACATTCATGGGGGCCCGTTACCTCATGGGGACCTCACGGGGCTTCCCCCTGTCTAGCATGAACGCCATTGTGTTCTGCCGCCTCGCTCCATCCAGCCACAGTCTGGGGCGCATCAGGGGGGGTTGCTTACCCCTTCTGGGATAGTCGGTCACCCCGATGTAGCACTCGAGGGTCTCTCTTGGGTGGGCGTTGGCCCCCTGGGTGCTGGGTGTCTTGTCCCTGGGTGCTCCGATCTCCAGTAGCCCGTTGGCATGCATTTCGTCGCCAGCCAGGGCAGCTCTTTTTCAGGGGGGGGCAGTCATCAGCCTGAGGGGAGGCTGACCCACCACCTCTTGGCTGGCCAGGATCTCTTCCCTCCAGCAGGGACCTCCTGGGCTCCCTTACAGGTCCAGGCAAAGGGAGGAGGGTGGCCAACCCCCGGGATCCCTCTCCTTGCTCCACCTCCGCAGGGCTGCAGAGAGCAACCTCTCCCTCTGCTGTCCAGGCTCCTTATGAACCTCCCCCCAGCCTCCCTAGACTCCTCCCCTTCCTATCTCGTGGGCTGGCCAAGCTCTCGTGAGACTGAGCCTGGCCTTTGCAGGATCCTCTCCCTACCCTGAGATTAGTCCCTGGCCGGCTGCACGTTGTTCAAGCCTGGCCAGGGAGCCTTAAAGGCCCAATCTCCTGCCTGGCAGGTGTCTCCTCCCTCCAGGGGCGTTGCCGGGCAGGGGCAGCAGTGACAGGGCCACACATTATATATTTCGGTGCATACCTAAAGTCTTCTACAGCGCAATCCTAAGCAGCGCTGGAATGGCAAGGCCAGTCAGCCAGCGCCCTATCCAGCGCTGCTTAGGCGAGGCTGGTGCTTCCCCTATGGCCTCCTTGGGTCTGCGCCTGCCAAACAGCAATCGCAGATCTGAGGAGACCGCGCGGCCTGAATTGCCTTGGGATTCAGCCTTGGATTTGGCTGTACGGGCTTGGCTGGCACAGAGGGAGACGAGTGCAGGCGCTCCGAGGCCGGCGCTGCCTGCAGCACCAGTCTCAGAGACAGAGTGCCAACACGGAGGTGCCGCTACAGGGCGCTTAGGATGGCACCCTCGATTATGAAAGCACAAACTATACTTCCAAACAGGTGTCGTACAGGCTCATTCATCAAGAAGCTGGATTAGCTATGGAAAATTCAGGTTGCTGCCACATGAAGTATGAAATGATCTTGTTGCAAATGATGTTGCAGATTCTAGGTTGTTCATAACAACTTAACATAACAACTGTACTTAATAAGAGAATTTGTAGGGTATGTAAAAAGAAAACCAGATTTTCTTATATAGTATAAAGAATTTGCAAGAGGAAGAAGCTGACTGTGTTTATTCTTTTAAAAAGCCCTTGAGAGAGGTTGATCTATGCAGGGTCAGTTGATCCATTTGCAAAGACTGCATAGTCTTTACAAAATGCTTCTGACTTCAGAATATTGACAATAGAAAAATACCTAGGCCACAGATCAAACAACCCATGTTCCATCAAGTGAATCCTATGAGAGTGCAGCCAGTGTTTTAGGAGCAGGGGCAGGGCATCATCAAACATCTCCTGCACAAGAAATGCGTTAACATCTTTGACTAAGCTCGAACTACCCACATCGTGAATTCAAACAATCTTATTTTGTCATGGCATGGTGGTTTTTATCTGTGACAGAAATCAACTCAGGTATAGAACCTGAGACCACCCTACTTTGGTCAAACCCACACGCTTTCCCAAATTGCTCAAAGTCTGGAGGCTACAGGAGTAGAATTCTTAGGGGGAGCCAACATGCTAAGTTTTGCAGAAGTCTGAGCCCCTGGATAAAGCAGCCCTCCCCCTCGCCTTCGTAGCCATTTTGGGCTCAAAGAACTGGCTTGAAGGCTTTGCTCAACAAGCCGCAAATGGTGGATAAGGCAAGAGGGGAGGGGCCATTTTATGCCGGAGCTCAGGCTCCTGCAAAACTTAGCATTTTGCCCCACTCTAGGAATGCCACTGGGCTGAAGAATAGGGCAACACAGTCATTCAGCTTCATCACCTTGAAGTGTCCTTCCAATACTTAAAATTCTGTAAAGGCTGGTGCAGGGTAATGCCAGCCTTTGTTGCTTTCTTGTGACTAAAAAGTTCCTATATATCCAGCCACAGTGATGCAAGAACCTTTACTTGCTAACATGCTGTTGTATTGTCCTGGGAAAAGGGCATGAGCAGCACCGCATCTGAGGCAGTGGCTGTTGTTGGGCTTTGGTCGTATTGGAAAGATGCAACTTTTGAGTGTTCAAGTTCTAGGCCAGGGGAACCTGTGGCCTTAAGACTTAGGTCATTATTTGTGGCCTTTTGAGTGAATCCAAAGTTTGTAGAACAAATCCTTTATATTTTTATTGACATTGTTTTATTTTTCTTATTATTTTCATTTTAATCTTAAAACGACCATATTTAAAATTTCCAAAAGTAAAAGAACAGTCCCACTGTGGATGTGGGGCAAGGACTGAAGGTGCCGCTGTGGAGGTTGCTATTGGCCTGGGGGCGGCTGCCAGGGGAGTGGACTCTGGTAAGGCGACGGCACGCCCTACTTTGCTCTGTAGCTACTCCCGTTCACAGGCTCGCAGCTGCTGCTGCTCCACACCGTCAAGTGTTCGGACAGGGAGCCGCATCCCCTCTACAGCAGTTATAACAAAGACTATATTAGTTAACTTTAGAATGAACTTTTTTTTTCATTTTCTGAAGGTAGTGCAAATCCCTTGTCTGTTCCAAGCCCAAGTCCAAGATATTGATATCATGTCAATACCACTTGCATTTTTTGTGAACCCATGCAGAAGCCCATGAAAAGCTATATGAGTAAATGCTACTGAGAGTTGACGTGTCTGGTATACCGCCTGTTGTTTTCAGAGGTTTTTTTGGGATTCTCAAGATACCCATTTGTTCAACCTGACTCCGTGTTTCATTGGGATTTTGTTTGTGTTTTTGTGTGCATGTGTGTGCACGCACATATGTGGGTATGCAAATAGCCCAATTTTCAAACTGGAGAAAAAATTACTGGAAGCACTAATATTAATACTGGAACTAGTGTTTTAAAATGTGTGTGATGTATTTATTTACATCCCAAACCCATCCTCCCCACCCCCGCTGCTGCAGCTGCGCCAGTAAAGAGCCCGCTGTGTCCAGAGGGGGCGGGATGGAAATTGGGAGGCTTCAGCCGGGAAAGGAAATTTAAATTCCCTTACAGCTGAATAAGCCCTCCTGCTCTGCAATGGCTTTCCTCAGACCTGTGCTAGTGATATTGGTAGGAAAAAGTCTGAGGAGAGAAAGGGGGCAGGAAGGCTGCAGAAAGGGATCTAATGTGCACCATTGCTGCTAGATCCACCCCTCCCACAGCCTCCCTGCTCCCATTATGCCCTCTACTCGCCTTGTTTTGCCCCCTTTCCACCCCTACCACAGCCTTACCTGCTCTGGCATGTGTAGACAGCTCCATCTGCCTCATGTGGCAGCACTCTCAAAATGGCCGCTGACAGAGCACTCCACGTTCTTTTGGCAGCCATTTTGCCACAGAAGAACTATGTTAGACTGTGTTAGAAACTTTTCAACTGCCCTAGAAACTGTTAAAAAGTACTTTTGCAGTTACGGAATCCTCATCAGACAAAAATATTTGGTCAGATAACTTTTAAGTCTGAAAGAAAAACCATAAAGCAACATTTGGGACTACTTCAGGTCCAATTCATACAGCAGCATGCTAGCCTCTTTTTTTTTTTTTTTGTCAAGCCAGGAAAACCGGGTTTTGTCTGCCTGGATGGAATGTGTGCATGGTGACCTTATTTGTGTGAATCAGTTCACTCTGTCTAAACATTGCCCGCATACTTGAATGAGCTGTATAGAGTTTTTCAAACAGCTTGGCATGGGAATACTGGAAGTTTATGCTCACAGTATACTGGTTTCTACACTCACACTCACATCCAGACCAAGCAGATGGAAACATCTGCACTGACTGGGGGAAAAAAAAAACCCAAACTCAGTTTGGGGTCTTGTGAATGGCCCTGAACAGCAGACAAGAAATAAAGCACAGCGCTGACAGGCAGTTTTCTGTAATCGTGAATCTAATTTCCTTGCTTAGCCTGTATCGCCAACTGAAAACTACCGTTTTGCATTATTAGAAAGAATTGTACTACATGTAACCATAATATAAAGAGACCGGGCTGCATAAAGCCTGTTTGCTGAAATATTGTTTTCAAAATACACAGAGTCATTTCGCACTTTAACTTACACCTTTTCATTACCTGCTAATAAAACTAGAATGAATAGATTTGCCTAAACTTGTTGTGCTAATAGTGTTAGCCTCCTGGGTAAGGCAGGGCTTAAGAGATGCACACACTGAATTACAACAACTGCTATTCCATTCCTTTTCTTTCTTTTTAAAATGAAGCCTTTCTAATAATAAGAAATGGGGCTCCCCACTCTCCACACTGCGAACAAGTTCTCCTGTACTGGCTTTTCTCCCCCAACCCAGTGCTCAGTTCTGTAAGCATCCATGTACCACAGATAACAGAGTTAAGTATAGAAAATGCATTGTGACTGCTCTTGGTTGCTCTTCTGTCATATGAATTATGAATCTTACGAACAGGGGCCATACATCATTTTTTATTAAACTTATAACATGACTGCCACACCAATAGTGTTTATGTAGAAGGATATACAGTATGTTTAATTTACTCGCAGAGAATGCAGCAAAAGAATGTCAATTACAAATTGCATTTTGAAAGCTTCCTACCACATAAAAGTTTATCACACATATAATACATAATATTGAGGTTTCCAAACTGTGTGTCCTTCCTCAAAAGTATCAAAGAGTATCGAAGTATCTGTTATGCAGTTATAAAATCAGTTCTAATTTTCTTACTATGAAGTAGAGGTAATCAGCCTGTAAATTTTACTCCCATCACTCTCTGTGTACGTAAAGCTGTAAATTCAAAACTGTATGCAGGTTGGTGAAAATTGAGGTCTAGGCAGCAAAGCATGTCCATAAACTTTTCTCAGGTTATTGGAATAGAACAAATCAAAAGCTGTTCTTGGTTGTATGATATTCTCTTTTGATAGACCAGACGGCTTGTTGTTAGCAATCCAAGTGCAGAGGTTAGTCAGAGCAGAATGTAATTTCTAGCAATCTGACAGACCTGAGGATTGAAGCGGCAGGTTTTCCCTTCCGATTTCAGGGAATTGCTTCTTACTGTGACAAATGATTAGCTGTTATCTCTGACTGAATTTGATTTCTACAAGCAGCTGAGTCAGGTAACTTTGCAGCATTTGAGGGTTTGTGTGGTGTTTTTTTTTTTTTTTACAGTAAATGAAATCGGCTCTTGCTCCTGCCCCCTCCCCCGAGTCACATGCAACCCAAATGAAATATTTCCTGTTCGGAATAGTGGACAATAACTACCACTTTTGGGGTTAACCAAAAGCAGATTTACCAGTTTATTTCTCTGTAAGGCTGATTGGATGGATTTAGGGGAGGGAAAGAAAGAAACTTGATGGCTGTTAACACATACATTCAACTGGATCACAGGGGAACACCTTTGGTATAGCATGGAGGGAGACAGTCAAAGACCCAAGGAGATGTGACATAAACTGAGGTTACTAAATTTGGCTTCAGATTGTTGCCACACAATGGATTGAATTGTAATGTTAATCTGATTAGCTTCATTAAGAATACATTTTACCCTGATGCAAAAGGTCCATTGGGAAGTTTCTGCATCACTTAACCTTACATTAGTGTGGCTTACCATAGTTTGAGTGGTGATGGTAGTGGGACTGTGCTCTGCAGTGTGGTAGTAGTGTGCGTGCTCTACTGTCGGGGCTGACGTTTGTCATACAAACCTTGGTCACACACTGCTCTTGGTCTGTTCTTTCATATCTTTATATTAAATGGGGTGGGAGAACTGCAGTGATGTCAGATACATGGTGAAAGATAGGAGTGGTATCACACAGTTCTAAAGGACAGCTGCATTTCTCAAACAGCTCAGGGGATATCTAATCTAAAATAATCTGGAATTCAGGTAGGCAGGAGAGGGGTCATCAGTGCTATGTGTCCAAAACATATGACGAATTCTTAAAAAGGACAACCAAGATTTGCGTAAAATAACTAGTTTCTAGCACTGGATTAGAAAACAGAATTGAGGTCGCGTGAAGCATTACAAAATTCTGATCCAGGAAGCACTTTTGTATGGGGTTCACCATGAAACCCACATGTCACAATGTTATATATGATGAAATACATGTATCTCTCTGTGTATAACTGCACGTTGTAAAGCCACAGCCAGTCAGCTTTTTCAACATGTCTGCAGAAAGTAAAATGCACATGCAGTTATCTCACTTTACAATCTATATTTTGATTATGCACTAATTCCTACATGGTAATGCTTTCTGGGTAGTATTCAGTAGTGTTTGAAGAGTTCCTGTATATTGCATGTGTATTTTGACAAACTCAAGCTATCTTCCTGTTTCTTACCACTGTTTCATGTTTTATCCTTGAGCCATTGTACTTGCAAAATCACCAATTTGTTTTTGGCGGATGGCATGCAGGAGCCTTGTGCATGAAAGGCACCATAGAAAAACGTTCCTTGATCTAGATGAATTCCTAATTCATGGTGCAGCTCATAAAACAAGAAAGATCTTAATAAGTGAATTCTATGAGATTTCTTTTCCTGTTTGACTTTCAGTACAGTAGTTGTTGCTGTCTAGTTTGTGCCTGGGGCTTGGTTTCAATCAGACTTTTGTTTGCATAAGTGTTGTCGTCATCATTGTGGTTGATAATCCTTTTTTTTTTTTTTTTTGGTATTCATAAAGGATAGACCCTCTTGTCTCCTCTCCCCACCCCCAAATTTTGGTTGTTTGTCCTAGAAATTCCAGTTCTAACTGACTGGAGAAAATATCACTTCTTGTTTCTTCAACTTCTCTTACCGTTTATTGAGCAATCTAAAATGGCAGCTGGAAAATAGAGCCATACACCTAGTACTCACCTCTAGTTAGTGTTAAACATACCTCAGTCAGGTAGCCACCTAAGTGCAAAGATATAACAGAGTGACGGTGCAATCCTGAGTTAGGCCGGCATAAACTAAGCCAGCAAAGTTTGGCCAGCACAAGGGCCACCATAAAGTATGTTTAGACTACTCTCGAAGTCAGGGAGGATGGCTCACGTCTGTGTGCTGGCCTCTCTGACTCCGAGAATGGTCCAAACATACTTTATGGTGGCCCTTGTGCTGGCCAAACTTTGCTGGCTTAGTTTATGCCGGCCTAACTCCAGTTTAGGATTGCACTCATACGCAGTTGGGGTATAATCTATGTACTGGCAAATTCTCCTGAGCAAGCCCCGTTGAAATGAACACTCCCTTATGAAGTTGCTGTGCATCTCTTATTTCTTTCAGTGAGGCATGTATAGGAGAACTTCCGGTGGATTGAACCCTTGGATGTTTTGTGCGATTTACTGAAAATAAGAATGTATCTGGACTCAAATGAAGCATCCCAGATGTGGCCTTCCTAGAAGTCTGTAGTATTTTTTGGAAACTTATCACGGTCACTGTTTCACACCATATGAACCCCACAGAGAAGTTATAGTCTACGTAATTACATGAAGTAAAGGACTGAAATAGAAGGTATAGTGAGGAGGCAGGAAATACGATATGATATGTTTGACCTGACTCAGGTCCAACAGCAGTCCAGTCTGATCCAGGACTTGGCTGAATCAGAAACATTCTTTCTGGTATTTGTCTGTCTGAACATACATACAGTCAGTTACTAGTTCAAGAGAGTGCAGGAGAGTATCTCTCACTTGTGTACCTCATATTTCTCTGAATAGGTAAACTGATGTGGCATCATTCAAATACCTTAGTTTTCATGATTAATTTTGTTTTGTTTTATTATCAGCTTTTCAGTTTGTTCCAAAGGCTATGGAATTAGCATGCCAGATGTTAACAGGAAGGATGTGAATTAGTTTAAATCTATAACGTACAAAGTAAATAAAGTGATAGACTTACAAGGCTATACATTTCCTGTTTAAAAAAAGGGAATTCCCTTATCAGGGTGTACTTGAAAGGAATATGTCCTGCCACAAAAGGCAAATGCCTTAAGGAATGGATTCCTATTAAAGAATTTTGTCAGGCATTTAGGCTTGGTCCAGGTTTCCTGTGCAGTCAGCCCTCCTCTCCCCACGTAAATGTTTGGCTTTTCCTCTTTCTTTTCCGCCTCTCTCTCTCTCTCTCTTTCTCTTGAAGTAAAGGGGAAGAGTGAGCTCTCCTTGCTGCCTGGCGGTGTCAGATTAAATACCGAGATGGCGACAGGAAAAAGGCTGGGAGGAAAAACAAAAGACAGGGGGGTGAGAGTTATCAGGTTGGCAATGGAACTGCAGGCTTGTCGGACTCCAATTTACAGAAATCCAAACAGATTTTAGTTGACACGATCTACAATCATTACTGCCAGAGCAGAGCTAATTAAGAAATTAGCTTTCCTGATTGCCTGTTCTCAGAGTGATGAGTAGTTGAATAATGTTGTATGCCTGAAATGTTCTGAAAATCAGAGAGTTTATCAAGTATTTGGACTTTCCTTGAAGTAAGGCTGTGTTTACTTTATGAAATGGACATACTATCACATCAGGTTGCAACACCTTTTGTTACACCTCTGTTGCTACTTTCTCTACACACCGAACTAATGATTAGCTCAGATTACCTTCCCTGCACATTGGATACATTCATTATTCTAGCAAACTACTTCCATAATAAGTGGTGTGGTTTCCAGCTTGTTTTTCTGTTGGATAATACCCTAATTCTAAATTTTGACCATGCAGTATCTTATTTCAGAATTGTAGCTACATCATTCCAAAGCAGAGTAGTTTCACATGTCTTTCGTATTGCAACACAGAGAGTGAAAATTTGTATTTCCAACTTGTATTATTGATACAAATATGATTGGTTAATCATACAGGAAGGCTACTCAGGGCCAGTTAATCTCACTGTGCACAAGTGACTAGGTGCGTTCCTTCAGCTTTGATTACACCATGAATGTAGTTGTTATCATCACCACCTGGACAGCATTTTCTGAGTGTGCAAAACATTTCATGTGTAATCCTTGCAACACTATAAACATGTATTGTTGGCCAGGGGAGCTCAGGCTGTGAGAAGTAGCTTGCCCAAGGCCCCAATCGGCAGTCATGGAGACTTCTGCAAGGTACGAGAACATTTGTTCCCTCACCTCGGGGTTGCATTGCAGCCACATCAGCTCTGGAATGTTAAGAAAATAAGAAGAGACCTGCTGGATCAGGCCAAAGGCCCATCTAGTCCAGCTTCCTGTATCTCACAGTGGCCCACCAGATGCCTCAGGGAGCACACAAGGTAACTAGATATCTGTATCTTGTTGCCACTCCCCTGCATCTGGCATTTTGAGGTAGCGTACTTCTAAAGTATGAAGTTTGCACTACCCATCATGGTCTGTAGCCTGCAGTGGACTTTTTCTCCATAAATCGGTCCAGTCCCTTTTTAAATGCACCTCGGCCAGACACCATCACCACCTCCTGTGGCAAGGAGGTCCACAGATTAATTACCCTCTGGGTGAAAAAGTATTTCCTTTTATTTGTTCTCACACTCCCAGCACTCAATTGTAGTGGATGTTCCCTGGTTCTGGTGTTGTGTGAGAGAGAAAAGAACATCCCTCTATCCACTTTATTTATACAAAATTATTTTTTCTAGACTGAAGAGCCCTGAATGCTCCAGCATTTGGATAAGACTGGCCCTTATTGAGTTAATGGGAGATATGAAGTCCTGATTCGCAGCTCAGTTCCCCCCCCCCACACACACACAATTTGGCAAGCCCCAGGTGTATGATCTGTTTAGTCATAAGACAACTTTATGACGAAAGTTGCAAATGACCCATTTGCTGCTTATACAAGGCTTTAAAAGTGGAACATAGGGATTGTGTGAGCAGATCTTCAACTGTTGGCCATCAAAAAGTATGAGAATGCTGAGGAGCTGCTTTGTAGCACCCATGCGTTTCAAAGATGCAGTGCGCACGCTGACTCAACGCTTGGAACCCTTTGTTGCTAACAGACGCGTCACGAGGGTATGGCTCCCCAGGGCACGAGCCCTGGGGCGCCATAAGGTGGGGGGCGCCGTTGGCATGGCGCTCCATCCCCACCCGCAAATTTGCAGGCCCCCACACCCCGAGGCGCCTTGGCAGCGTCCTGGCCTGCCGCTGGGGTGCTTTAAGCGCCCCAGCAGCAGCGGGGAGAAAGCCGCCGCCGCGCGCCCCGAGCCAGGACGCGCGGCGGCTTCCTCCCCCCGGCTGCTGCAGGGGCGCTTTAAGCGCTCCAGCGGCAGCGCGGGGAAGGAAGCCGCTGCCGCGCACCCCGAGCTGGGACACGTGCCGGTGGTTCCCGTCCCGGGCTGCTGCTGGGACGCTTTAAGTGCCCCAGTGGCGGCGCGGGGAAGGAAGCCACTGCCGCGCGCCCCGAGCCAGGCGCACGCTGGCAGCTCCCATCCTGGGCTGCCGAGCCCACCAAACGTCATGACGTCACGTGACGTCATGACGTCGCGTGCCCTGGGCGCGGTTTCGCCCAGGTACGCACCTGGTTGCTAATGTTTTTGCTTCTCAATGTTAACCCCCAAATGGTTCAAGAAATGCCCCATTTGAATTGAACAATTGAATTGAATCAATTGAATTTCAGCCCCCCCCCCCCCACGCTGCAAAGCCTTTGAGGCTGACTTTGCAGTCATAGGCAAGGGTTTACCAGGCAGCATCTCTGAAACAGATAGCCTCTGGACAGGGCCAGCATTAAGCCAATGTGACCAATGTCATCACATTGGGCCCTGTGCTTTGGGGGCCTCCGCCCCAGCACAGCACGCATATCGCCTGCTGCTGCAGTTGAGATCTCTATGGGCTGTAAGTCAGTGGGGGGAGCAGAGCAGCTTTACCTTGGGCCCTCCCACCTGCCCGTGCCTCTGAACAGCCCCAAATGGGCCTGCTGGAAGCCGTTGGCAGTGATGTCATCATGTCACCACCAACAATTTCCAGGTGTAGCACCAGGAGCACTTTTCTTGGTGAGTAGGGGCCCTACAGGGAGAGTGGGGGTCCCCACAAGAATGCCTCACATTGGGCCCCACTGCTCCTAGAGGTGGCCCTACCTCTGGAGATAGGTCCTGGCTTCCCCAATGATCTTCGCTTACTTCAGAGTGCACACCAAAACTCCCTACTCTTACTTCACTGAGCCGAAAGCAAGTGTGCTGACTTGGCTGCCTAAGCTCACCCCTCTCCACGAAGCACCCGATAAGCCTGTTGCTGCCCTGCAAACAGCAACAACCTGATCGCCTGTTGCTGCCCTGCAAGCAGAAGGGATAGGGCAAAGAACCTGCTGTCTTCATGAAGGCAGTGGGATGTTCTTCCCACTTGATATATTACAGTAAACACATATTTTCTTCCATGCATTACCTTGGTGTAGGAAATTGGTATGAATAAAGTGACTCTAAGGGTCAAATCCTATCGGGCATAATACGGATAGTATGAGCATACCATCTGTGCTTCTATTGCAAAAGGTGCCATAAGGCACCTCCAACACCAGTGGTAAGGCATTAACGCAGGCACTGGATGACTGCTGGGCCAACACTGGTCTCGCACCACCCAGAGAAGGCAACGTGAGCCAGCGAGGACTGAGCGCACTGCATTCTTTTTAGGCAGGGCAGGTGGGTGTTCCTGGATGGGGGAAGGGGGGAGTGAGGATGGGACTGGTGGCAACTCTCGCCACTGGTTCCCAACCTCTGGGTAAGGCCACGGGCCCTTCATCGAGGCCCTCATCTCCATGTAGCCAGCACAGAAGCAAGGAGACCTATCACCCGCATTACCCCAGAGATAGGGGACAAACCTCCCCTTCTTCCATGGAGCTTCCTGCTCCGAGTGGTCGAACAGCTCAGGATTCGGCTGTAAATCTTTGGAAGTTCTGCAGAGTTTCACTTCTGGTTTCCTGGATGTTCCCACACACTTCTGTTTTGTTCTGGCAAATGGGAGAGGCCTTGATAACCCAATGTGAATACCCTATAATTAATCTAGAATTAGTTAGAAAGCATCTTGGAAAACAGTTCTTGAAAGTAAATGGAACAATATGCTTTTGATACA
Organism: Lerista edwardsae; assembly: GCA_029204185.1. Taxonomy (NCBI): domain Eukaryota; kingdom Metazoa; phylum Chordata; class Lepidosauria; order Squamata; family Scincidae; genus Lerista; species Lerista edwardsae. Next base: position 2,637,365 of record JAJKFI010000014.1, read on the forward strand.
TCAAAGGAGGATAAAGAGTTCCATTTATGACTTTGGTGAAGCTGTTTTAGAGTATGAATTCAAAGAACAGATTTGAAAGTCCTTGTAAAACTGCATTGGTAATCAGCTGGAAAGCAGTATAGAGGGATTCCTGGATTCAAGTGACATTTCATAGTGAGCAGTAGGAGAGTTGAGGCCTACGTAAATATTCTTGTGTACAGTCTGTGTGGGTATTCGCATAAGTATTTGACTGCATCTTCTGTATAGAAAAGAGTTGATCTGAGAGAAATAATAATAATGAGCAGCCAGGGTAATGCTGATAAAAGCTAATTTACAAAGAGCTTCACTTTCTACAGTCGAAAAATAAGAGTCCAAGACACTTGTATACATGGGTGTCCATTTCAAAATAATACTTCATACACATTGTGTTGCATAGTTTCCTTTATGTTGACATCATAAAGGAAAAGGATATTGTACATAGAGCTAAATTGTAAGTGGCTCTGTGGGTCCATTAGAAGACAAATCTGCAATCCAAAATAGTAATGCTTTGCTTAGGACCAACCAAAATTAGTAAAGTATCAAACTGTGAGCTTTGGACTCCTACAGAACTTTTCATCACACATGCAAATGATAAGCAAAAGGATGGGAGAGGAGGAAGGGAGCATGTTGCAAGAGTCCCAACAGTCTGCAGTTTCAAGAACAGTACGGAGATTTGTAAGGTTTCATGGAGCTAGCCACAGTTCTGAGTTTCAGAATACAAGTTCTCTTGGGAGTACTTCCCATTTGAAGCATTATAGTGATAACTCCAGAGAGAATGAGAATGGCAGGCTTTCATCTCTGTAGAATAGCCCAGTGAAATCTTAAAAGGAAAGTGGGTACAATATGTACAGTATTAATGGATCATATTCTTTTAAATACTGTTGAAATACTGTCTTTCAAACAGTACATTCTTCCAAATACTATTGAAGAAATATTGCTAAAATATTTTTTCCAAAAAAACCACACAACCATGACAGATCAATAATGGAGCACTAGGTACCCCCATTCAGTAAGTCACAAGCATGCACAGGGGATACTCCCTGATGTTGCAGCCACTATCGAGTCCACTGTTGTCACTTCTGCTGCAGTGTGATCGGGGAGAAAGCCCACTTACTATGCTCTGTCATATAGTTTTTGCAAAGCTGGAAATGCATAACTCTCCATTTTACTTGAAGGAACATGCAAATGAAGGTGCTTATCACAGCAAACTCTTATTAGAGTAACTGAGAAATGAAGGCAAGAGCCAGTGTGTGAGAGCAGGGAGGTACAGCATATTCCTATGATTTGGAGGGATCATTCCTGTCTGATAGAGCCATTCTGTTGATGTGAAAAATCACACAAATAAAACGAATAGAAAAAAATTTACGCTCAACCCAAAGCGGAATTATAAACATCTCTGTGAAAATTGATTTTAGCCCCCAGCATTGGGTCTTAAGGTTTTACAGCACAATCCTATGCTGTATTTAAAGTAAGTCTCATTAATTTAGTGGGATGTATTCCTAGGTAAGTGTGTATGGGATTGCAGCCTTATGGCACAATTTTATTGGGCGCTACTGCTGCTGGAACTGGAGTTATGGCAATAGTATGCGCTTTATGGCATTGCAAATGCCAATCAGAAAGGATGCAAAGTCGTGCACCTCTGGGATACTGCCATAGATGACCACCTGTATAGGGGCAGCGACTTATACTAGTAAGTCGTTGGGGTGGGTGGAATAGCAGGAGGTGATAGGATCGGGGGAAGCCTGGAGTGTATTGGAGGTGGGAGAGGGTAGCACCCAGCAAGAGACTTGTGCTGGATGCCACCCCCCTCTGGTTCCAGCTGATACCCCTTTGACTCCTTGGATTTGTACCAGCTAAAGAGTTGTGAAATGCCCTGGCAGTTGGAAGACTTATTGAGAGGCAAAGGACAATATGTTTCCCTTCTTCTCCCATGCTTGCAAATCAAACCCTGTGGCATGCAGCAAAGCCTATCTCACCCCCTTGCAAGGCTGCCCCACCCTTCCCTCCACCCAGGAACTCCCTCCTGCTCTGCTCAGAATCTCTGCAGCGGCAGCCTTACCTCTTGTCTACATCGTGTCACCACGAGGGACTGGCAGTGCTGCGGCGCCAGCAGGTAGAGCTTACCACCCACATTGCATGTGCCTTACAGTACTTTTATGACACCAGCACGAGCGGTACATGCATACTGTACGCGCTGGAGGGCTCTGGATTGAGTCCTAATAATACTACATTAGTAGTATTATTTGTACGCTAAACAAGTAATGCACAGACCAAAGCAAGGTGTATTACACAGTATCTGATTTGAAAAACATGCATTAATTTTTTTTCTTTCATGGGACTTCCTTTTGCCAACTTTACCTTGTATAAATGATTTTGCCTGGGAGAGTCTTTATGTGGAATGCAGATTGACTATTACTTCCTGAACAGATTTAAATTTAACACCAATTTAGTCACTGTAGAATTCCAGCATTGGAAATAACAGCTTCCATAGGGCCTCTACAAAGTGCCAGAAATATGATCTCATACGTGGAAACAAATTTAAATGTGTTTTCTTTTACATATGTTTTCTTTTCATATATTTTTCCCACCTATGTTTTTCTAGGATCCCAAAGTGCTCCCTTTTAATGCCAGATCACTCTGAACCTGGGAAAAGTTGTCTCTTGAATGAAGTAACTTGTAATAAAATTTGCCAAAATCACAAATCTTTTTTAAAACTGAAGTTTAATTAGAGCAGCTAGAGTATTGCTGCTTCTCAGATTACTTTCAGAGATGAAGTGTTTGGTTGGGCCAAGAATGCTTATCTTGAAATACATTTCTGGTGGGTGGGAAGACAATTGTAAGTCTATAGATTGTAAGAATTTCCCAGAGGTTTAACAACTATCAATCTAGAAATAATTGGCTAATGGTTCTGGAAGAAACCATTGCTGAGGGCTTCTTCTTCTTCTTCTTCTTTTGGTTTGGTAACATGCTTGCATATTAGACTAACACTATGTACTGTGAAAACCAAATCACATCCTTCATTGTGAGTTGGGTTGGGTTGAGAACTACTAAAAAGAATGTTGGTGTGCACGCTCTCTCTCTCTCTCTCTCACACACACACACACGCATGCATTTGGTTGCATGCTGTCTCTCACATATGTTCATGCATGCACTTGTGCGCATGCACAAATACACACACACACACACACACACACACACACACACACACAAGAAGATCCATGTTTAGAGGCAAACTTTCATGAAGGTAATTAATGTACATCTCCAACTAGTTGTTCATCCTAACCCTACATTAAGGTGCTCATTCAGTCCACATTGGCCTGACTGTGTATGTCTTTTGACATGGATGGTATATTCCAAATAGTAACTCATCCAGAGTCACTAAATTTTTGCATGTGATTGCTTGTGCATGACTACAGCTGGATTGGGGCAACCACATGCACCAGGTTGCTAGGGCCCCTCCCCAGCATAAGAGCAATGGCAATAGGTAGTAACTCTTCCCACCCTCCTCTAATTTAAAACATTACCCTCAGAAGTTCCCCACCACCACCATAATCCTTATTAATTTTCATGGGTTTGGAATCATTTTCTGAGTAGTGGGCTATTCGCCAATTGTCACGGGTCTAAAATATTGTTAGGTATGGGAACCCAGCAACATTAATCCAGTGCTGGAAAACTGGATATAATTCCAAGCAGTCTTCCCTAGCCACCCCATTTGAATTAACAGGTTCTTGAATTGTCATTCCAACATTACAAATCGTTATCCCAACATTACAAACAAATCAACTGAGCCACCTGGGTTAGATTATTCATCCGAGAACACCAGTTAGAAGCAGAGACTAATCTTTCTGATTATCAGTTCCATTGCTTGAACCACCAGTCCTGCTGCTGTGGAGGCAAGAGCCAGGGTTATTACACACTGAATTTTCATAGTGATTAAGATATTTAACACAAGTGTTTCTGTAATTACAATACATTGGGAAAACTCTGCAGTGCTCAAAGGCTCTCAAACTCACCTGCCAACTGTGTACTAGCCTAGGGCTGTAATATACACAAACAGAGAATGAGCTGATTACCTTTGTGATGTTTTGCTTAGTTTCTTTTCGTCTGTTAACACAACATCTAGACATGTTTACTGGTTTGCCATTTAATAGGAAAGGTGTATAGTTTTTAAAGTGCAAGGTAAATTTTACTATGATGGGTATATGGTTGGCATCTTTTAGATTGCTACAGTAATAGGCTTGAAGAGATTGCTACAAGCCCAAGTGATGCAGCCCCTGATTGGCAGTAAAAATCTTATTAAAAACACAGTTGTGTTCATCATGTGATACCTGGGAGATTTCCTGGTACTTCTGCTTTTTAACTCAAAGTGGGAAAGGCTGATTTGTGAATGTATGTATTTGAATGTTAATCTAAAGGAGGATGTCACCAACATTTTGTGTTGCTCAATCTAATATGCAAGTGTACCTTGGTATTCACTGATTCCATATCCACAGTTTCAGTTATCCATGGATACTGAGACACCTATTAAAAAGATCCCTATTAAACAAATCTCTCTGTTTTTACCTTGTAGCAGCAAAACCACAAGTTGGTCATGATCTTTTTTTTTTTTACAATTCTGAACACAGGGAGCCCTGCGGAGAGGTTCACAGGGCTCCACAACCCTCCTGGCTGCTGTGGCAGGCACTGGTAAATCCCCCCAGCCCAATTTTTTGCCAGAAGTGACATGATCATAGCAATTGTGTCACTGCAATTTCCCCACCCCAGCCCTTAAGGGGGCACAGGCAAGGCTTTTCAGGCTGAGATGTCGCGACACCCCAGTTTGAAAACCACTGCTCTAGAAGAAAGTTACGCCAACTCACAGAAATGGAATTGTGCCCGACTATACAGTCACAGATCCAGGGGGGGTGCAGGGATGGCAAGCCGCATGGGCGCCGGGTGGCAGGGGTCGCCATTGTGCGGAGTCCGTGCGCCATTGCGCGTAGTCCGTGCGCTTTTTGGCCCTCCTGCCCTCCCGTGCGCCTAGAACGCTCCGAAATGGAGCTCTTCCGGGCGCAGGGAGGTATGGCAGGGAGACGCCGGGGGCGCGGTTTCGTCGCCTTGCCATGGGGCGCGCTCCCGGCCTGGCCCGCCTCTGCGACTATATATAGTATCTCTGGACAGTATACTACTGCACCTTTTGGAATTATCATTATAATGGGATGCCCCATTATTGGTTTATATTATTGTATGGTTCTATAGGGTCATTTTATACACTGTGGTCCCTGCTCTCAAGCCATGCCAAAATCCTTCTGCAATGCTGCATGGTGGAGCATAACATATGTATTGTTCGTACTGTGTTGAGTCATTTCACTTGGAATTTCACAACAGTGCCAGTCAATGCCAGGAAGTACGAGGGCATTCGCCTCCATAATTAGCCACCTGTTTGAAATGCTACCCGTGTGGCTCAGGTACTTGACATGGAGCATGAGGTTGGGATGCTGCCTGGTCATCTGCATACTCCAATGTACTGCCACTCACATTGCTGCTCTGCCAGAACTCCAGTGCCGCCCCCCCCCCGCAATCTGCCTAGATAAAAAGGTGACAGGGGATTGTGGAACAGCAGGGAAGGAGGCACAGTGACTGCCTCCCCTCTTGCAGTGCAAGCCTATGCATGTCTACTCGGAAGTAAATTCATTGTGTTCAATGGAGCTCACTCCCAGGAAAGTATATATAGGATTATAGCTTTGTTGTCTCTGAGCTTTTAGGGACTGGTACAATCTTGGGAGTAGCAGTTTGCTTACTGTGCATCTTCGGGTGAACTGCTGTAACGTTTGTGAAAATTCAGTGGATGAAGCCTGGAGAACAGTATCCAAGCTTTTGATGGCTTCTCTGAACACTTCTAGAGTGTCCCCATCTTGTCCACGGACAAACGTCTTTTCTTCAGATGTTATGGTGTTCAGTGGCAGAAACATGTCTGACAAGGGAGAATCTGTCTGTCTTATAGACCATATCTGGGATGCTTAGTTGCCTTTATCTGTGTAAACCTTGGGTTATGGATATGCTCCCTCATGTCCCACAGAACAACTGCTACCATAAATAAGTTCTGTGATTCTTTGTCATGCTACTGTTCCATGATAGCAGCAGAAATCCTACAGTGACGGTTTTCTCCTCTGTGAGATGTTTATAATCTTCCTCCATTGTTGTTCTTCCTCTCTTGAATGAGAAAGGGGAACCATTAGATGTTATCTGAAGCATTTGTCCAGCTGTGGTGAACCTGGTCCAGGACTGAACAGACTGCTCTGGGGCCTGTATATCTGCACTAAAATAGGGGTAAAACATTCTAGTCACTGCATGACAGCAGCATGACCAGCTGTGCTACCCTTAGCATATGGTAGCCTGATGTATGTGGGCGGTTTGGAAGGAGTAACACTAACCTCCTCCCCTTCAAAAATGATTGTATTTGGGGGGGGAAATGCAACAGAAGAAAAGAAATCCATTTGCCTTGTTTCTTGTGGCAGAGCTAAGGGGCAAGATTGATGTACAGGATGGGGTCTAAAAGCTGTTGTTAGAGGAGCAGACGCGAACACAGAAACAGTGTAAGGCTGACACATAAATCACCTAAGCACTCCTAAATCCCCAAAGGCATTCCCATTAAGTGGAATTCTATCCCTATTAGGCAGCAGTCATTGCTATTAAGTGTCATTAGGTTTAAATCTGCCCCCAGAAAGAGGGCAGATTGGTACTGGGAGTTTTGCCTCCGTAACTACATCAGAACTGGATGCTGAACAGATATCCCAGTTGTTACCTTCCCCCCCATATGACTTCATGGCACTCAGTGCGGGAATGGAATTGAATGTGTCCACTCCCAGTACATCACATTAAGGTTAAAAATATATCTCTCAGTCTGCATTCCCTAAGTTCCAGGCAGGGTGGATAACATTCAGTACTGCATGTTAAGCAGTATTTCCAAACCTCATCTTTACTGTACATTTCTTTTTCTAATCATACCTTTACATCATAAAGGCCTGTACATTGTTGATAGCAAGTATCAAACTGGGAAGGTATCACTGCTCTTTTCTTGCTTCAACACAAAAACTCCCCAGCAAATAAACATACTATACACAAATGGATTTGTACCTCTGCTAATTCCCTGCACCCAAACAGTTACTTCCTTTCTATCCAAATCAATAGCAGACAGAGACCCCATCCTAAAAAGGCATAGAGTGGATTCTTACAAGTGCCTTCCTGGCAGATGTTGCCATAAGTGGTGCCAATGCTTCTCCCCCCAGAGTAGCTGTCCACCTATTGCTGAATTCCTGGAGGAACTTGATGAAACTGCACTTTTTATGGCAACATATGATATGTGTGGTCATGCATATGTAATGGCTTTTGTAGGATCATATTAAAAAATTGCATTTTTTTTCCTTAGGAAGAGTTACACTGTAAGGTATACATTTGGATATGTGCATAAAAGATAAAGGTTTACCCACGACCGAATGGTCTAGTCGTGACCGACTGTAGGGGGCGGTGCTCATCTCCGTTTCAAAGCCTGTAGAGCCGGCATTTTGTCCGAGGACAAGCTTCCATGGTCATGTGGCTGGCATGACTCTACGCCATAGTGCATGGAACGCCGTTACCTTCCCACTGAAGTGGTCCCTATTTATCTACTTGCATTTAGGTGCTTTTGAACTGCTAGGTTGGCAGGAGCTGGGACAAGCAATGGGAGCTCACTCCGTTGCGCGTTCTTGAACTCCCAACTTTCTGGTCGTTTAGCCCAGCAGCAGCTGTTTAACCCACTGCACCACCACGTCCCTGGATATGTGCATACTAAGTTCTAAATTCCTTAAAAGTGTACTTTCATGCTAACTCTTTCTTTTGGAAATACAAACCATTTTTGGTGTCTACGTGTGTGCGGTTTTTGCAGGGTGGAAAGGAAGGTACCATTAATACAGCTTGCTGATGAATACAAATTATAGATGATTCTGAAGACATTGGTTGATTTGTAATAGTGTAATATCTTTACTAAACGAACTATAATATTTTTAGCAGATTTTTTTTCCCCCTATGGAACAGTCCTTTGGAAAGATTGAGCAAGTGAAAGCTGAAAAGGAAACAATAAGAACTACAGAGTTTATTCTGGGAAGAAGATAAGAGAGGCCTTCTGTTTAGACTGATGTACACTATATCCTTATCAACTTAACCAAGCAGGTAGAATGTTCATTAGCAAGGCTGGGTTAAAAAAAAAGAGGGGGGTGGAGAAAGAAGAGAATGAATGTGGAAGAGTGAGAAGAACAAACAAGTCAAAGCATTTGTTCATGCTGCAATCTACACATCAATTATCCTGCTGTGCTAATTACCACCTTTCCATACCCCAGGTACCTAAGCATTCGCACTTACTTACTCTTTCATGCCTCTGATC
>JAJKFI010000014.1:2653280-2664544 GCA_029204185.1 Lerista edwardsae
AACTCTGATGGTTCAGTAGCTTATTATGTTATACTTTCATATCCTAAACAAATTACAGTCATTTTCACATTCTTCCTGAATATCCTTCAAACATGATAATAAGGGCACTTCTCTGTTTATGCTTGCAATGTGTTTTTAATGTGATTTGAAATATATATTTTTGAATTTTCATGGATTCTGGTCAAGGATCATTCTAAATTATTTTCTTCCTCTGGCTTATATGGCATTAAGATGTTTGACATACAGGTACTAAACAACTTTGTACAAAAATCTTGGCAAATAGATGTATAAAATACATCAGTTTACATGGGAACAAGCCCTTGTTCCGAGCATCATTTTTCAGGATTCCTTTTGTGCAGTTTGATTTTATGAAGCCACATTTTCTAACTTTTCTCTCCTTCTACTCATCAGACATTTATTGACTAAATTTTGAAGTAGAGGTTATCAAGGCATTATTTGCAAGAGTGCTAGAACTTTAGCAAGCAGAGGCAGCTGCAGAAGTTTCTGAAGTGTAAGATGAGAAATCTCAAATGAATTAAGGAAAGACAGATATGTACATTTTTTTCTTGTTCTTAAGCCATGAGCACAGAAAAACTTCCTACACTTTTTAAAAGGTTAAAGAAGGTAATAAATATCATTTTAGCTGTATTGAAAGAGAAATAAGCTATGCCTACCATGTTTTTATTAAAAGCACTTTTAGGTTACAGTGTGTGAATAAACATAGACTGCTTTCACATGTCCCATTTACCTCATGGCAAAGCTGTGGTAAATCATTCCCTTGTATGAAGTCATCCATGAATGCAGGATAGCTCTTCAGATGCTTTTCAGGCAGTTGGTAGTATCGTGGTGATTTTCTACTGAAAAAATGCTACCTACCAGACCAGAAATGTGAAGTGTGTCAAATGTATTGATTTAATTTTCTTTCCAACCCTATCTTAAAAGTTATGGGTAGGTTACAAAATGTCCTAGTTTTCATTTATTGTCAAATGCCCCTTTATTATCATACTAGCTTGTCCTTACCCAGCGTTGCCAGGGTATTTATGTATCCCAAGCTTCTATTAGACAGGAAAAGGAATTCTATCTATAATGTAAAATTGAATACATAAAATTACTATTTTGCGTAAAGGAAATTAAAAGTATAAGTACAGTATAAAAATTATAAAGTAAAATCTTTTACAAATTCACTATAATATTCATTTAACTCAGAACTTGATTATGAACAACATTTTTAGTTTCACTTCCAGGAGCAAGAATAAATAAATTCTTGGGTGAACCCACTCTTGAGCAAGCAACATAAAGCTGTCCGTGGGAGAAACATGGCGATCTCAAATCCACTCCGCAGTACTTAATAGACTGAACCTGTGACTTGTTGATCGTGATCGAGAATGCAAATCTCATTGGAAATTGCAATCTCTTAAAATTAAAAGGGAGATCCATCGGAATGAGTGTTTTCTGTGGGATAAAAACTGTTTCACCCTCTCGCTTTCTTGTTAAGATAGTAGCTTCGATCACAGTACCCAGCATTGTCTTGACACACAGCCTTGGGCCGTTGCAACGTTTTGGTGGATCGAGGTTCGGTAGTAAAATAATTGGAGATCCCACTGTAAGTAAAAGGTGATGTGGTGGTAATCCCAGCCGGAGTGAGTTTAGGAAGTCTGATGGGAAATTGATGACCTCATAGGCATCTACTACGGCATCGATAGACTTTTATTCAGTGACTACGCCTGGTCACTTGGCAAGTATTTGATTGGAGTCCATGACTGGGGCATAATGATTTCTAAAAATTTCCAGAAGGTTCTACAAAGTTCTATTCGACTACACTTGGGCTTCAATGTCATCAGGACTGTCACCCATCACCCCGAAAACTATGGATTTGACACTAATGTCGGTCATTTTATTTTTCACCCCTTCTCACCCCCCATGCTGATGGGGGCTAAGCGTGGACTTAAACGGCATCAGGAGTGTCACCATTCATCTCAGCGACCCCAAAAACTATGTTCGACACTAATATTGGCTGTTTCCGATTATTTTTACATGTCACCCCTTTCCCACCCCCACCCCTAGGGGTCCTAGGGGTGTCTTACCCCCACAGTATTTCTAGAAGTGGGATGAGTTGTTAAATCTGAAATCAAATGGGTTCCTCTACGCCACCATCAGCGTGCTGCAGCTATTCTATTTCCAAGCATTGCATGTTGCACCCTTTCTCACCCCCCATGCTGATGGGGGCGGAACTTGGTCTTAAACGGCATCGGGAGTGTCACCATTCATCTCATCTCATCTCAGCAACCCTGAAAACTATGGATTCGACACTAATGTCGGCCGTTTTCGATTATTTTTACGTGTCACCCCTTCCCACCCCTAGGGGTGCTAGGGGTGTCTTATCCCTGCAGTATTTCTTTCCAGAGTGTAAGGCATATGTATACCAAGTTTGGTGTCAATCGCTCCAGGCATTCCAGAGTTATGCTGGAACACTTTCTCTCTCTCTCTCTCTCTCTCTCTCTCTCTCTCTCTCTCTCTCTCTCTCTCTCTCTCTCTCTCATATTTTTATATAGATAGATAGCTCTGTGAGGTAGATGAACCTAAGAGACTTGCCTAACAGCCCAATCACTATTAAATTCAGTGGCCTGGGCTGCATTGCATCCGGTAGGAGATTTTTGGCTGCTGGAGGTCTTGCCCTTCGAGGACAAGACCTTTATCTCCTTGCCCCTGGGTAACCCCCAATAACTGCAATGGATGAACTTGAACCTGTGCCAACTCTATTGGTGGCCCAAGTCCACATTGATCTGTGCAGGTGGATCAACCCTGGGAAGGGGGCTTGGATATGGTACACGCCAATGCTACTGATCCCACCCCATCCCTGCCTCATTTGCCCACCCTCATCACTGCCCCACTCTGTCCTCCCCTTTCCCATTTTCTCTGCTCCCCCCACCCATGCCAGACTTAACTGGTCTGGGGGGGGGGGCTCTGTTGCTTCACCAGTGCATGGGGAAAAGCTCCAGCCTTCCTGCTGGTGCACCAGCTCTGTGTGCTGTTGCAAACACCTTACAGTGCTTTTGTGACAGCTCATGCTGTTGGAGCACGTGTGCTGTTTGCACAAAGTCTACCTAGGATTGGGCCATAAATGCCACTTACTCAGCTCATAATGGATTTGGAACGTCCAAATTTAAACCCAGTTCTAGAGTGGGCCTTAGAATATTAGACAGTTCTTGGGCAAAGCCCTGCAATGGACTCCCCCCCCCCCATGGCACCACTTCCCATTCCTTGAAGGTGTAGTGCATGGGATTGCCTCCAGGACAGAGGCTTGGCCAGGTGGGCCAATTCCTGATGCTGCTCCTGTTTGTCTCTCTATAAACTTGATCGCCAATATTATAATAACCTTAATATTTTTAACACTGGAGAAAAGAAGTCACTTGCTGTGGTTTTAATAGGCAATAGTACTTCATAGTCCCCAGAAGTACACAAATAATATCACTAAAACCACAAGGTAAATGTGGAATTTGAAAACATTAGCAGGGTGGTTGCCTTGTCATTCATGTAAGCTAAGAACAATTTCTTAGAATCCACGTTGAAACGGAACTTTCTGGTGTGTGGGAGTTGGGGGTAACAACCTGTGATGAAAATCCTTTTTTTTTCTTGGCCTATTTTTCATTTGTTTTGGATCTTTCTATCACCTCAGATATATCTATAATGCCTCAGCATCCTGAAGGAGCAGCTTTGGAAGACAACAGTTATGTTAGCCCTACTGGGTTTTTGTTTAATGTTTGAGCATCTTCTTTGTCCTTAACTGGAGAGGCCTGGCTTTGAGCCAGTTCTTTGCACTGTGAATGTTACCTGATTTTCAGATAGGAGAAATTCAAGTGGCTCAAGTGACCCGCCGAATACAGTCTCACAGGTTGAACTCGTTGAATGCTCCCATTTTATAAAAAGTGGTGTCATGCAGCCACCTTTGCAGATTTGCTCAGGTCCAACATTGGGAGCACCTGATGCTTACTGGAGGCTTGCCTGTCCACATTGCTGCAAGTGTGGATGTCATGACTGGGAACCTGGTATAGCATGAATAAGTAAGGTAGGGAATGCACTCAAAGATGTTTCATCAGGCTTCATTGTACTGTATTTATATTTTTACTGTTTTATCCGGCAGGTCTCAGCTCAGTAAGTGAGGGAAAATGTTGCCAAATCTCCCAGACCAGCTGCATTTTTATTTTACATGGATTTCTGAAATTTTGGGGATCTCTATTAACTTGGGAGGCAGATAGATAGCCTCCTATCTACCAAGATAGCCTCCTATCAGGCTTTCCAGTCTGGGGCAGTAGTCAGGGCTGCTGAAAGCAGTCTTGGGCTGCAGTGAAAAAAATTTATTCAGGGTCCTCCGCAAGGGTGGACTAGTGAAAAATATTTACATAAGGCAAAACTATATATAACATAGTGGGATCCTGGGCTTCCTTCTAAACTGCCAGGTCCTGGTAATTTGTATTGGATTCCCCACCCCCAAAAATAGAATTGGGCCTGGTGGTGGTAGTGATCTACATTTCCCAGTTATTCCCATTTTGTCTTGGTTGAAAAGGTGAAGGTGGAGAGAGGTGTGTTCTAATTGCTAGGTGCTGTGCAAATCTGCGTTCTGTCTTCCCTTTCAACATGCTTTGTAGCAAGACCAAGTTTGGTGCTTGCTTGCACTTTTTAGACTGGGACCTACTTTGTAGAATGACACTCATGTCGAGACCCACCAGAAGTGATGTCATTAATCTGGAAGTGATGTTGTGGCAGTAAGTGACATAATCAAGCAGGAAGTGCTGTCATCGCAACATAATAAAATGACACTCCTGAAATGCAAATTGGCATTCTTGAACTGCAGCAATTCTATAGCCATGAACCATCCCTGACAGCAGAGGCGTATCTACAGGGAGGGCAAAGCTCTAAGTGTTGCAAGAAGCCTTACCCTGTCATGTAAATCCCTCCTCTCCCTTGCTGCTGTAGCCAGTAAGCAACGCCAAGATGTTGCTTTTCCCTGTGAGGATTGGCTAAAACGGTGCAGGAGAGGAGTGGTTTCCACTGCAAGGTAAGGCTTCTTGCAAAACTTAGAGCTTTGCCCTCCCTTAGATCTGCCTCTGCCTGACAGAAACCACAGATTAGGACAAAATATGATGTAAAAGCACTGAATGAAAAACAAAAACCCTCACTGTTAACACTCACAATAGGAATATTACAAGAGTAAGTTCTGCAGCTTCCAAGATGGCTGCTTCCAGCTTTCTGCGACCCACCTGACATCAGGTCGTGACCCATCAAGTGGGTCCTGACCCACAGTTTGAATAACACTGCCCTAGGTGGTATAATAGTATGCCATTGTACTTGTAGCATGCTCAGTAACATGGTTGACAATGAGACAAACACCTTTATATGTTGTAGAGGGAAGAAGTTGTGTTCACCTGCTACAGATGTAGTTAGTGCATGTTTTATCAGAGTCCTAAACATGAACAGCTCAGTAAGCATGTTCTAGGATAGTTATAGAGCATGAAAATTCCATTTAAAATGAGACACAGTTGCATTTGATTGCTATTTTTTTCCAGCACAGCATATGGACCGTACTAGGTGCACCCACCCCTGTCTGATCTTTCAAAGCTTCTGGGCCTTTCTGATTTCAGATCAGAAATGACCTGAGAACCAGCAAAACCACTAAGGATTGCCCAGTTTGATTATAACAACCTCACTGATACCATGTAAATTACTACCCACTTCCAATACATTTCATAGACCCAAATGGCTCAAAAGGTTTATTTTGATAGCTCCTTTTCGCAGTATAAAAAGACCCTAATTGCACATTAGAATGATTAGCATGTTTTAAAAAAATCTAAAAACCTTTGCGCAGCAAGTATGTTACATGATAGATCACAACCACTCCAAAGAATCCATTATAGTCGCCAGACTCAATAATCTACAGTTTGAACACTCTCAGTAAATATGGATTTACATAATAAACCATAATAGCTCTGGCAGATCAGACTGTTCTGTCTGTCAAGGTTCATGCTGTCAAGATTCATGTTGTTCTGTTAAAACTATTCTGTTATTTGTTTTAGTTTTAAGAATAGTTTTAGTTAAATACATCTATCATTATCCTCGACTTTAGATGCTGCAGTGAGTTTCCATTTTCATACCACACTAAAGGATGACATTTGTCAAAACAGTGTTTCTTTCTTTCTTTCTTTCTTTCTTTCTTTCTTTCTTTCTTTCTTTCTTTCTTTCTTTCTTTCTTTCTTTCTTTCTTTCTTTCTTTCTTTCTACTGAACACCACAGGTATTACTGTCATCTTTGATATGAAAGGAATTCCCAGATGAACTGTGTGAATAATTTGCCTACCTATACTTCTCTTTTAGCATTGAAACCCCTTGGTTTTCCCCTTCGCATGGTTGATTGGAAGGTTCCTTTGTGAGCTTCCTGGCTGCTCTCAGGTTAGCAAAGCAGCCCAAGAAGCACTGAACCACATCATAGTCATCAAATAAGAGAGAATTATTTTTGCTGTCATACCCATAAATCCACACCTTGTCAGTGAAAAGGGCTCACTGTCTAACTGATGAGAAGGAAGCCACGTTCACCTGCAGCAATGTTAACTCCAGCAAGCACTAGGGCTGCTCATTCTTAAAATGAACTATAACTCTCTTTACGATGAGACCTAGGACGTTTCTATCAGACTTACCTGCCTGGGACAGTGAGGGGCATCTACCTTCTCCCAGAGGCTGTGCTACCCATATAATTAAATGGGATCTATCGTTGCTTTACAAAGAATGATGTTTCCATTTTCTTTCACCATAAGCAATATAACATGGCTATCACTTTCCTTCACACAAGAATGCGGAAAAGTCTTATTCACACCTGTTAAAAATGGTTTAGACTTTAAAAGCAGGTATTTCAATTATCCCCCACATCTGCACTTTTACCTAATTTTTTGTATATATATGGGGAAACACTTGTAATAGACAGCAAAATCTAAGAACATTCATAGTTCTACCTCCTTCTGCATTAGTGAATTCTCTAAAGAAAGCCACATAATCTGAATCAGATCAGTCAGAGATGCTACATGGCTACCTGCCTTGGTCTAAACTCTTAGGGCGCAATCCTAACCTGGAATTAGCCTGGCACAGTTAGGCCAGCAAAGTTTGGCTGGCATAAAGGATACCGTAAAGTATGTTTGGACCACTCTTGGAGTCAGAGACGTCAGCACACAGATGTGCGCTATCCTCCATGACTCCAAGAGTGGTCCAAACACTCTTTATGGTGTCCCTTGTGCCAGCCAAACTTTGCTGGCCTAACCGTGCCAGCCTAACTCCAGGTTAGGACTGTGACCTTGGTGTGATAGTGACACAACCAAAGGATCTAATGCAATCAGGCCACTGCACCATCAGAACTCGCATTCTGGCAGCACAGCGGCCTTTCCGGTGTTGCAAAGCATTGTCACATGCAGCCGGGCCACAAATGGCAAGCAGCACAGTAATGTGACAATAGCTCAGAAAGATGGCACTGGTAAGTTGGGGTGGCGGGGCAGACAGGGAACAGAGGTGGGCAGAATGAGGTTGGAAGAGGAAAGAACAGGGTGAGGACTGGGGAAGGTGGGTTGGTTCTCAATGGCAGCAGCTCTGCTGATATCCCATCCCCCTTTCCAGTATTGATCCATCTCCTTGGGATTGCTCAGAGTTGTGCCAGCTAAAGAGCTGGGGAAATGAAAGCCTACCTCAAGGTAAGGGAACAATGATGATCAGGGGTAGATGCTCCCTACTGCCCCAGCCAGGTGAGTACAGCCTCTGGGAGTCTGATACAGACATCCTTGCTCTTGTCTTAAGTGAACAGCCCTGGTACATGCTGCCACAGAAGGGAAAAAATGTTCTCTTACATAGAGGAGGCCTCTGGGATTCTGGAACTGTCCCCCATAGGATACAACACATGCTCTGTGTGGCTGCATAGGCAGGGGGATTTAGTTAGGATTTGGCTGAGTGAGTCACCAGGTGGTGACCATTTCAATCTGCTCCACAAGTTGGCTGCCTGACTTAGTTAACCATTTGGAGCCACTAGCCACATAGATGGATCCAGTAAAATGGGTGAGAGCAGTAAGATCGTGAAAACAGTGTTCTCAGTGTGGCATGTCACTTCAGACAAATACAGTGTCTACAGAGTGTCTGCCACATAGGGTAATTTGAAATGACTGTGTATTATTATCCACATTCACTTACACTTTTCTGAGTAGTGTCTGCAAATGACTTGGAGCCACAGGGGCATCACTACCTTAAGAGCCATTTATTTCTGAAGAAGAGGCCCCTTCAGCAAGCGATCTAATAATACAGTAAAAGGAAATCTAACTTAATACAGAAGCCTCCCAAAGCTTTTCAGTCTAATGCCTGTTTCACAGCTGTGTCTCGGTAGACGTATTGTTAAACATAAAGAAACAACTGAAAAATGTATCCTTTACAAACTATTTTGCATGTGTCATGACTACCTTAGAAATATACAGTATTGTGCAAATATGACAGCAAGGATGCTTTTATGAATCAGAATTATGGTATTTAGTCTTGCAGCCAAACCTTCTTCTGCCAAACACCCGTTCCTCCAAATTCTCCAGAGTCTAAATTTTCACGTAGGCTAGAGAAAGTTCACTATAGTCTGTGAATGCATATATAAGCAGTTATTACATTAAAAACTATGGATTCAAAGAATATTTATTTGATCCCTGTCAATGTACTAGTAATTTCATTGGTCTTGAATCTGCACAGCAGTGGAAACAAACTCTTAATTGTTCCCTGGATTTGTGTTCCAGAAAAAAGGAAATAAGTGATACCGCACTTTTGCATTTTGTTATTGCATTTTTGGCAGTGATTTCATCACTTGTAGAACATTGTAGAAAGACAGAATAAGACAGAATTTTTATTCGCTGAATGGAGGAAAGAGATTTCCAGCAGACCAAAGTGCCTGTTGAGTGGGAAGAAGCAGACAGAGAAATAATTAATAGGTGACCAGCTGCTTTGGACTAGGGCATGAAACTACAGGGTCAGTTGGTTTGGGATTCTAAGGTCCTAAAACGATCTGCTATGAATGAATATCCAAATAAGACTTCATTACCATATACACAGAAAACTTGTGGGTGCAATCCTAACCCCCTTTCCAGCACTGGGGTAAGGACAATGCAGCTCTGAGGTAAGGGAACAAACATTCCCGTATCTTGAGGACGCCTCCATGACTGCTACTCCACTGCAGGATGTAGAAAATAGCACAGCTATGTCAGTGCTGGAAAGTTGTTAAGGATTGCACCCTGTGGTGGTGAGCTTGAGGAAGACTGCAGGGCAAGTACAAGAGGCAGGACATTACCAAGCAGGCATTATCCTTGACACTTGAAAGGAGAGAGGAACGTAAAACAAGCCCTTGATAGTGTCAAGTCAGAGAAGAAGAAAAAGGTCTTTTTTGCACTTTCATAAGCTTACCTATAGCAAAAACTATACTCATAATTCCATGTAACAAAAAAGAGCTAAGATTACACTGAGCTGAAGTGTCTAAGTTATCTCTAAAAATTTGAGTGTGGTCACCCATTTTTCTATACATAAACATGGAACTTGAACTCATGGATTTTGAGAAGTATCATTTCTGGAGATGCCGTTAAGCAATGATTTTTTTTTTTAAATGAGGAAAACAAAATATTGGATTCAGCGAGATCCCTATCTTAATTTAGGAATATTTTATAATAGACATATATCCAAAACACCACTGTGTGTGCTCATCTCACTTTGGATTCTGGTTTCATAAATAATTTGAACAAACTTTCCACACCCTGCCCAAAGGAGAGCCTATTTAGTGTTGGAAATGTTTAGATTTTGTTCAAGAACACACCCACTATTATGAGTGTTGTAAGTGCACTTAAGAACATCTTAAAGCATTACAAAAACATACACTGGAGCCTGTGACAGACTGAGGGCTCAACCCTAACCAACTTTCCAGCACTGACATAGCTGTGCCAATGAGACATGCGCTGCCTCCTGCTGGTGGGGGCTGTCACAGAGTCCTCCTCAAGGTAAGGGAATATTTATTCCCTTACTTTGATGCTGCATTGCCCTTACCCTGTTGCTGGAAAGTTGGTAAGGATTGCGTCCTGAAATACTCTTGCATCTTCTAGGTACGTTTATATCAGTATGTGAAATCCATAGATGATGACCAAAGATAAAGTGGTCACAATCTATCAGTGGAGAAAACAGTGGATTATTATTCTTATTTTATTCTGATTTTTCTGTTTAATAGTCATAATTCCCAAACCTTTATCATATGGCATCATTTAAGTTTGACATTTAAATCATCTCTGGTCTCTCACTTTGTCTTGTTAGATTAGCTAAAGTTTAGATTAGCAAACAAAACTTCAAACTAAACGTACAGTAGTTCCCATCATTTCCAGTCAGTTGTGCGCTATCCATTCTTTTTTTTGCCATGGTTGTGATAATTGCACCTGATAGGGGGTAAAGCTGAAAGACAACCCAGAGGATTTAAAAAAAAAAATCACAACCAAACAGAATTTAATGGATTTACAACCTTATCATACCTATTTCTCCCCACCAATGCAACATCATCAAAATGGCTATTGCTGCATCCTAAGTGGGGGTGGGGCAGTTGCAGAGGTCTCCTCTGAGCAAGGGAACAATTGTTCCTTTTCCTGGGAATAAGCATCTGCTTTGCAGAGAGGTCTACTCAGACCTGTGTTACTCACCCCTGCTAACTGGGCAAGAGGCACTTTTTCAAGTGGTGTTCCTCTTATATTTAGCAGGGGGAGAGTAATTGTCCCTCTTCACCCCTGCGCAGCCTTTCTAGTAGCTGTTGCTGGTGGTCTGCCTTTTTTTTAGATTGTGAGCCCTTTGGGACAGGGAGCCCATTTAACATTATTATTTGCCTGTAAACCGCTTTGTGAACTTCATGTTGAAAAGCGGTATATAAACCCTGCTAACTGGGCAAGAGGCACTTTTTCAAACCCCCTGCTCTTATATTTAGCAGGGGGAGAGCAATTGTCCCTCTTCACCCCAGCACAGTGTCTTTCTCGTGGCTGTTGCTGGTGGTGTTCTCCATTCCTTTAGATTGTGAGCCATTTTGGGACAGGGAGCCATTTAACTTTGATGTTATTTATTTGCCTGTAAACCGCTTTGTGAACTTTATGTTGAAAAGCGGTATATAAATACTAGTGATTGATTGATATATAAGTACCTGTTGATTGATTGATTGATTGATTGATTGATTGATTGATTGATTGATTG
>JAJKFI010000014.1:2664554-2669554 GCA_029204185.1 Lerista edwardsae
TTGATTGATTGATTGATTGATTGATTGATTGATTGATTGATTGATTGATTGAGCAGCTGGCACCTGCACTGTGGGATCAAGTCCAAGATAGGATCCTCCCATCTCCTTCCCCCACCCCCCTCCCACCTGTCCTCCCTGCTGACATGCTCTGGCAAACAGTGAGACACAATGGTCAGGTGGGAAAGCCTCCCTACCAGTTTTCCTGGCAATGCGCTAAGCGGCACACTGCCAGAGCACCTTCTACTATTGGTGCTGATTGCTTTAGAGTGGCAGGGACTGCAGATAGCATTGGAAACTTAGCGTATTCCCACACTTTCATGGAACATAATTTCTGGCACTGCTTTGGGTTTCTTTTACATTTTGAAAGTCAACTGGAGTAGAGAGTCTGAAATCAATTAATTCAAAGGAAAGAAGGCAAATTTATAGCCAGGAAAAATATTATTGTGTGTAGTTCACAATTTCATCCAAGGAGCTCAGGGCATCTTATGTGGAATTATTACATTTTATTGTCATGCCAACCCTGTGAGGTGGGTTAGACTGAACAGGTGTAGTTTTGGATTCAGTCCACTTAACATTTGCTTGAACTGGAGAAGCTACACCCAGTTAATAATGACAAAAAAAGAGACAAATAATATTTTGTAAAAGTTTTGTTTACTGTCTTTGTAGATCTTTGTTCCAGAATTGCTCCAATAAAAATGTGCATGGTATAATATTGGCTTATACTATTGTATCCCATATTGGATACTTTACAGTGCATTTGCAACACTTCTGGGCCGACACAAGTGACTTGTGTCAACCTAACTCCAGGTTAGGATGGCACCCTGATTGTTCTGAGATTCAATGAAAATTATGACACAGCATAAGGTGTAGTATGAGTCAGCACTGATTTCCATGTATCAGAGTTAATTCTAGAACTCTTATTTAGAGCGCAATCCTAACCTGGAGTGAGGCCAGCATAAACTAAGCCAGCAAGGTTTGGCCAGCACAAGGGCCACCGTAAAGAGTGTTTGGACTACTCTCAGGAGTGGGGAAGATGGCGCATGTCTGTGTGCTAGCCTCTCTGACTCTGAGAGTGGTCCAAACATACTTGACGGTGTCCCTTGTGCTGGCCAAACTTTGCTGGCTTAGTTTATGCGGCCTAACTCAGTTTAGGATTGCGTCCTTAGTTGTATAAGTGTCATCAAGTTGGCCACTGTTTTTTTGTTGGTTACTGATTGGTTGGGTGACCTGTACTGTTATTTATATTAAAATAAAGTTAATGGGGGTTACACCAACCTTAGTGATGTCACTGCATTTAGGTTGTGCATATGATATTGTAATTTATTCTTTATTATCTGATACGGGAAGAGGTACATCACAGGGGTGATGCAATGAGCTGCTCTCACGCCAGGTGACGGAAACCCTAGTGATACATCTGCTTTCCTTATTATATATTGGTAATCAAGTTTTGATTCTTTGTAAAAAATCACGGCCCCAAAAGAGAGGAGGATAAATGGGTGTGACTAGGTGAGAGGAGCAGGACCACATGACCAACAGCTAACTTGTGGATTTTCCTCTCTTGCTTTAATGATTAAAAGCCAATAATAGCTCAGGTGCTACAACCATTTCCTGAAGCTGATATGGAATGATCCTGCAGTTTCAGTAAGGTGACACACACGCACACACGCACGCACGCGCACGCACACACACACACACACTCCTACAATAGCCATTCATCAATGTTTCAATCAGATTCCCTTTGAAACTACCTTTGTTTCTCTGCCTGTACGTCCTTTTCCATACTCCCAGAAAAGTCAAATGTGTAGGAAGGAAATATCCACAGGCACATACAGGCTTCAGGAAGTGAGCAAACGACACAAGCACATCAGTAACCTTCAGTTCTGAATTTCGTGACTGCCAGCCAAGTGCTTTCTTTTCAGATACCTGAATTATTTCCCATGCATGCGCCCACTTTGAAGGAGATAATTTACTTCACATTGAGACCCACATTTGCAGGAGAGACAAGCATGTGACTTGATTTATGAGGGTCCCCCAAATTTGGAAGATGCATTGAACATGATGCCTGAGTGACCTGCCCTAAACAAGCTTGATAGTGTGTTTTAGAATGCAAATGCAAATTTATAGCAAGAGTTAACTTTTTTTTTTAAACTATTACCACCCCCTTCTAATGGATTGGCCAATATGTCCCCATGCCTCCTTTTCCAGACTGTTTAAATTTTCATTGTCACCAGTCCTATTTAGGAACCACAATGACTTCAAAAGAGGTCAATAGCTTGTTTTACTTTACATATAGATAGCTAGGAACAGAATGCCTCAATCCGGATTGATAACTGTGATAGTTAATAATCTAATCTAACAACAGTTTTTTTTTAATTGTTCAGAAATGGGCAGCCCAATCCTGAGCTTCCTGGTGGAGTAGCAGTACCAAAAAAAAACCCCACCCACCCCCACAATAGGGCTAATCTCTGCAGGCTATTTTGCCAGTGGAGACGGGAACAGCCTTATGTCGGGCTGCCCAGACCAATGAGGGGGTTCAAGAAGCAGCGGTAGAAGCCATCACAGGCCCCACCGCTGCCTGAGCCAGCTCCTCTCCTCCCACCCAGTTCTGCCTCCTCCCTGACCCTCCCGCCCCAATAGGTCTTACTGCTGTTTAGCCCTGTTGGAGCGCCAGCCAGCCATACTGCCTGAGTTGGGGTGCAGTGCTGAACTGGTACTTACTCTCTGGGTGCCGTAAATGTGCTTTATGGCACGTTTACAACACCCAGAGCTGACAATACAATGCCTGCGGTAAAGGTAAAGGTAATGGTTTCCCCACGACCAAATGGTCTAGTCATGACCGACTGTAGGGGGCGGTGCTCATCTGCGTTTCTAAGCCAAAGAGCCAGCATTTTGTCCAAGAACAAGCTTCCGTGGTCATTACCTTCCCAAACGCCATTACCTTCCCACCGAAGTGGTACCTATTTATCTACTTGCATTTTTACATGCTTTTGAACTGCTAGGTTGGCAGGTGCTAGGACAAGCAATGGGAGCTCACTCAGTTGCGTGGTCTCGAACTGCCAACCTTCCGGTCAACAAGCTCAGCTCAGCTGTTTAGCCTGCAGCGCCACCACATCCCTTTTGCCTGCAATAAGGCCCATAAAATTGAACCCTAAGTTCTATACCCCCATCATTTGGTTCCCATACCCCTGGTTATAAATCCCTGACCTAGATGATTCAGCCATGTTTGTTACAAAAAGATACATTCTGTGTGCCATATACTCAAGGGAATTTTTTGTAAAATTTTCTGCAAAATACTGAAAATCAGTCTCTCTCTCTCTCTCTCTCTCTCTCTCTCTCTCTCACACACACACACACACACACACACACACACACACACACACACAATTTTTAAATTTCATAGTTTGCCTGATCATGTCATCCCAGTTTTAAAACCAATATTCAGTGACAATAACCATATTCAAACTTCATTGAGAAGTCACATCATGGATTAGAGGCAATTGTTGGCTCTCAAACATAGTTGAAACATGTGAATAAGTTAGCCAAGGAACTCTTTTTAAAATGAGAAACTAAAATAATACACAGGAAACATGTGAACATGAAGAAGAGTTAGAAAATGTTGAGGAGAGCATCTTCAAGGTGATACCGTGTCAGTAACACTAATTATTACTTCTATTTAAATGTTACTATAGGCTTCTACTGTAATAGGGGGCAGAAAGAGGGGATTTCTCAGCAGGTACTGTAGAGAGCAGAACACAGTGCCATCTTTTGCAGCTGCTACTGATTTGTACACAAGAATCTACATGAAAAACAGGCCATTTGCAAAGACATTTATCTAGCTTGCATAAGAGCTAGCTTCTTGGCTTAAATCTAACTGTAAAATTAATCCACAGACTGACACTATTTGAAGTATTATTTGCTTTCACAGAAGAATGGGGAAGGTTTGCTATAACAGAGCCTTGTGAAGTGAAAATGCTTATTAGAGAAAAGCATCGCCGCTTTAAATATAGAGTTTTTTTAGGAACTCATATTCTCGTATCTCTTACTACTCCCACTGCTTGGGAAGAAAATTTAAGTACCGGCTTTATATGCATTGGTAACCCCATATTACACATACAGTTTTACAGAAAATGAAACTTTAATATGATTCAGCACAAAATGGCACACAATGGCAATAAGTCAGATAATCTTCATATGCACATAGCTTGATCTCACCGACTTATCGTTGTAAGCACAGTGCCGCATGGCAAATTTCCCTGCAATACAGTACAGTACCTGGGTGTAATTATGGGCACATTTTGCCAATGCGACTGTTACACAGAATTGTAATTAATTCCTCAGAAGATTACTGTGAGAATTTTGGATACTGATGCTGGTTTTGGACATTTATTACTGCTCTTTAGTTGGTTTTTTGCTGTGCCTCAGAGACAGATGTAAAATTAGTGTCTATTTTGAGCCAGCAAACACTACGTCTTACCCTCCTGTTTATTGAATTGCAGAGTGGAGTTCTTTGGGCTCCCACTTCTTTGTGGGTTTGAAGTAATAGTCTGTTTATTGTGCCAACCAGGGCGCTCCACTGGATGTGCAAATTTTTGCAGAGGCCAAACAAGAAGTTGCTAATTTGGCCTAAAAGAAAAAAAATACAACATGAAATTGGGATGTAGGGTGGTCAGGAGCAGGAGAGAACAGAAATCCTGTGGTGTATAAAGGACAATTTCAGTCCATGCAGTTTGCCTACTTTCTCCCTACTCAGCACCTTCCATGCATGACAGACGTCACCTGCTGAAATGGCCTCTTCTGCATGACTGCTAAAGGTATAGCCTTTCAACAGTTCTCTATTGGATACACTGTCTTTCTTTCTACCATCTTACCCTTTAAATGGAATGTTGTAAGGGAGGGCTTTCCTTTTTCAGCCTTGAGTGAATGTTCATGGACAACCCAGTAAATTAGTCCAAAAAACCCAGTAAATTAGTCTAAACTGTGTTTTAAAAACTATGCCCATT
>JAJKFI010000014.1:2677054-2695286 GCA_029204185.1 Lerista edwardsae
GACAAAAAGGCCAAATCTCTTTAACCAATAAAGTTTGTAAAAATTAACGTTTATCTATGCATATTTTAAAATGACGATATTTGCTTTTATTTGGCCTGCTCAGTCCTGAGCTGCATTGGTGAAGCCAGGCTGCGTGATTTGTGCTGCATCCTGTGCAGTTTAGGAGCAGGCTGGAGGACTCCTCAAAGTAAGGGGGTACATTATCTCAAATGAGGTCCCAGCCATCCCTATGGGGCTTCCTGGACCCTCATCAGCTATATAGCTGATGCAAATCCGGGAAGGCCAGCATAGAACCAAGAGGAGAGTTAGGATATGACGGAGGCCTGCTCCACCATTCCTGCTCCATCCCAGGCCTGATCCACCCCCCATTCTGCCCTCCCCTGCCACAAACACCCCTTCCCGCCTCCAATATGCCCTCCCGCCAACCTCTCCATGCCTGTGCTGTCTGACGCAACCTTGCCTGTGCCGACCAGTGCACGGTCCTGATGTGGCACTAGCAGAGCAGCGTGGGTCTTCACACCAATCCAGCCAGCTCACAAGTAGCTGCCAACGTGCCTTTGAATTAAATCACTTAAGTTTTCATTTTGATCAGAACAATATGATGAAATCCTATTATTGTACCAACTAATTACTTTAAAAAATTACTTAATAAAAATGTGATACTTTAAGAATACTACAATATTATACATTTAGGAATGAACCAAAAACTGGTGACTGTTCACCTGGTTCTTCCTTTTTCGCATTGAGGTTACACCCCTTTCTACCATCATCAAAATCTTACTTACAAAAAAGGAAAGTGTGTAAGCTACATGTACAAAACAGTGTTTTAATAAATCTAACCATTTTAATGACTGTTCTTCGACTACCTAAACAATTACCATCTTATCAGATCAATTACTGATTCCCTTCATTTGTAGAAGATTTTGGGTTGTATCCATAGAGGTGCAAGGTTCCTCTACCTGATTTCTGCCAATTTCTCATTCCCACTACAACCCTCTGCATTGCACTACAATCTGTTTTAGAGTATTCCCTGGCTCAAAAAAGTGACTTCTCACCCTAGCCATCAAGGGTGGCTTTTCAAGGACTAGGAAAGAGCCACTGCTCAAGCAAAATTCCACTCACACTTCTGATCTAATGCCTCGCATTGGGCCAACCAGGACTCATCTGGTTGGGTCAACCTTTTAGTACCCATGGCAATGGGCATCCAGGGCACCATTAGGGCACCATGGGGCCAAGGGGGGAGACCTACTTGTAATCCTGGTCCCTGTACCTCTCCAGACCAGGATTTCAAATTGCTGCCCCACCAGGGGCCTCACCAGGTGCATCCAGAGGCCTTCTGAGGGCTTGTAAATGTCACTTCCAGTTTCACTGAGAAACCGGAAGTGATGTTTTCAGGCCCTCCAGGGGCCTTAGAAGGCCTCCGGGGGATCAGGAAGGCTGCCTGAGGCTTCTCCAGCCCTCAAAAGGCATCTAATTGGGGGGGGGGTGGAGGAGAAGCAGGAAACAAGCAAACGGGCAGTGCGGGTGGGTGGCAACACCACCCGTCTCTGACTGGTGCTCTGGAGAATATGCTCTCTTAACCTGCCCCAGGTATGTCAGTGGGGAGACCAGTGTCAGGATTGCCTCTGATATTTATTGTAGGAACATAAGAGGCTTGTATGAGTCCCATCTAGCTCCGTATTGTCAATGCTAACTGGCTGTGGCTCGCCAGGTTTTCAGACCGGAATCTTTATTCTACATAGAGATACCAGAGATAGAGCCTTTTCCATGCAAGGCATGTTCTCTACCACCAAGCTATGGTCCCTACTCTTAGTATTCTCACACTATTTTAAATAATTTTCTAAATATCATTCATTAACTGATCAGGTAACATTAACATTCATTTCACTTGGACATTGAAGCCACAGTAAGGACTTGCTGGGACGGAGCAGGGTTTGGGGGAAAGAAACAGCAGTGCCACAGTGATAGCAGTGCCGCCGGCATTGAGAGGCATGTGCCCTACCTTGGGAGGTCCTGTTTGGTGCGAAACAGGAAGTGAGCTCCTATTTTACAACAGAGCTATTTTCAGCATTGGGGAGGCCCGTGGAGGTGGCAGCGGACCTCCCCAAGCCCTCTGGACCCCCCACGGTTAAGCACATGCCTATCAATGCCCACGGCGCTGCAATCACTGTGGCCTTGCTGGGCAGTGCTTCCTGGGGCCACTCCGCTTAAGCGAAATGGCCCTTCTTTTGTGCTCCAGGATGGGTCGCAACCCACCATTTGAAGAGCACTGATGTAACTGATCCTTTTCATCTATTAAATATTAAGCCCAAAAAGCCACTATCCGTAAGTATTCAGCAGATATATGTATGCTGAATTCAGATGTGGAAGATGTAAAATAGTGGCTGCTAAGACATACTTTGTATATTCCTTTTGGCAAGGAATTGGTGGGAATGGGAATGCTTATCACCCCTAGAATTTCCTGCTACACTGCAGTCACATTAGATAAAGCTGACAGTGTGATGTGAAGACTTGCTATGCTTCTATGTATTTGTTTAAGGCTGAAAATGCAGCTAAGTCAGCATAGTGCCACAAAGCATGGCAGGACGCTTGTGATGCTGATGTTACATTGATGCAGATATCTAAGAGTATGGTGTCAGACAGGTTAAAGAGGGTCTGTATTAATTCCCTCCCATGCGAATCTTAATGTATTGCTGCATATTGCTGTTTCGAAGGGCTAGATGGTTTGACTCAGAACGCAATCCTAAACTGGAGTTAGGCCGGCATAAACTAAGCCAGCAAAGTTTGGCCAGCACAAGGGCCACCATAAAGCGTGTTTAAACTACTCTTGGAGTCAGGTAGGATGGCTGTGTGCTGGCCCCTGTGGTCCAGACATACATTACGGTGGCCCTTGTGCTGGCCAAACTTTGCTGGCTTAGTTTATGCCGGTCTAACTCAGTTTAGGATTGTGCCCTCAGTTGGACCTACACTGGCTGCCTATTCATTTCCGACCTCAATTTAAGATGATGGTATTGACCTTTAAGGTCCTTCACAACTTGTGTCCAAGCTACCTTAAAGACTGCCTTCTCCTATGCATTCCAGCCAGCCCTCTCAGGTCAGCCGAAGGGGCTCTCTTTCAAGTGCCGCCTGTAATGGATGGCAGCTTGGGGTGAACCTTTTCTGTCGTTGTGCCACAAATACGGAATTCCCTTCCAGGTGAAAGGGACTACCCACTCCCTCATGGCTTTTCAGAGAAGCTCAAAACTCAAAACTGTTTTGTCTGGACTTTGGATGATGAGTGGATATTTGCCTTCTGTGCCTCTGGAACAGTACTGTAGCTTGACTGCTCCCCTGAAAAATTTGTTGGCCTGACAAGATGTATTGTGTCTTGCCCTGTTTTTAATGTTTTGTTCTGTGTGTTTCTGTTTTACAGTTAAAATGAATGTTTTAATGCTTTTGTTTTTGATGTTTTTTTGCTTAATGTTGGGATACTTCGTAGTTTTATTATGTAGCTCTGTAAACCTCCTTGGGCATTTGCTTTGGCTTGGGAAAAGAAAACTGATAGGCGGTTGTCATTAGGTGGGCATTTCTTGCTTTGTGTTTATTGGCAAAGTCGTATCCAAACTGGGTTACTGAGTGGTGCTCCTGAAGCTGGTTTGGATGCTTCAGTCAGGCCAGAATGTGACAGCCAGGTCTCATTGCAAAGCTCACCTATTTTGTGCCAGCTCCACTGGCTCCCAGTATCCTTCTGAACTCAATTCAAAGGCTGGGTTTGACCTTTAAAGACTTTAATGGCCTGAGACCAGGTTACCTCGAGGACCACCTCTGCCCACATTAATCTGTCCGTTGATTAAAATCATCATATTTCATGCTAACAGAAATTCAGCTAGCAGGCTGTGACCAGAAAGGCATTCTCTGCAGTTGTGGCCTACCTATGGAATGCCCTTCTGATATGGAATGCCCTTCTGAGAGGGGACATGATTGAGACATACAAAATAATGCACGGAAAGGATAGAGTCGATAGAGGGATGTTCTTTTCCCTCTCTCAAAACACCAGAATCAGGGGGCATCCGCTAAAACTGAGGGTTGGGAGAGCTAAAACAGATAAAGAAGTACTTTTTTACCCAGCGGGTAGTTAATCTGTGGAACTCTTTGCCACAGGAGGTGGTGATGGCATCTAGTCTAGATGCCTTTAATAGGGGATTGGACGGATTTCTGGAGAAAAGGTCCATCGTGGGCTATAGGCCATGATGGATTGTGCAACCTCCTTACATTAGTAGTAAGCTCTTTCAGAGTACCGGGTGCAAGGGAGTGGCAACTGGATGCAAACATCTTGTTGTCTCATGCCTCCCTGGGGCACGTGGTGCGGCCGCTGTGAGATACAGGAAGCTGGACTAGATGGGCCTTTGGCCTGATCCAGCAGGGCTCTTATGTTCTTATGTTCTTATATATATTAGAATGGCTTCTTCTCTGATGGCCTGTGAGTGCAGTCTGCAAAACCCGGGTTTGTTTATCAAAGTCATGGTTTTGCCTTATGTCTGATTCCTAGCCTGCCCACGAGCTGTGTTTTGTTTGAGGCAAATATTCCAGGATCTGAAACCACAATTTGAAGTTGGTTTGCAATCATGGTATTAACTGTGGTTTACTGTTATGTCTGAGGGCGCAATCCTAAGCAGAGTTAGGCCGGCATAAACTATGCCAGCCTAACTCCAGTTTAGGATTGCACTCTCAATTATAGTTGAGAGCCACCTCAGTCAGGGCCACCATTCTGCCTCAAGAGGCTACAGCACTATGGAGACGAGAGTGTGTTCGTAAAATTGTGTCCTGAGTGAATTGGAAACAAAAGCAAATGTATGCCTCTTTTTACGTCTTGGAGCATATACCATGCTGTGGATTCTTGACTGCTATTACATAGACCATGGTTTAATGTTACCTCTGAACTCAGTCACTGTCTAAGTTACCAATCATAATCTTCTCATATGTATTTACTGTTGTGTACTCTATTTACTGCGTTAATGTACCTGTGTGTCCTTTATATAAATAATTTAAGCAGATCTGGAAGTTTATTAAAACAAACTATCCCTGGGACTGGAATATTGGTGCTATTTGTATTTTGCTAACAGTTAGTCCTACATCGGTCCAGCCATTTTATTGTAGAAAACATTTTATTTATTGTTTGTAGAAAATTACCAAAGGATGTTTCTCTTGACCTGTTTTTGTCCAGCATGAATGGCCTCAATCTTCTTCGAGCATTCAGTGGCCTGGGCAAAAGTTACATTTGATGGATCTGATTGGGAACAATACTTGTGTTTATGCTGATACCCAGTGGTGTCGCTAACGGGGGTGAGGGGCTTGCAAATTGTACTGGGTGATGCACTTGGGGGTGTGAGACACCACAACTGGCCAGAATTGTGAAAACTTAGTACCTTTGAATAATACCAACATGTTATATATAATTCGTTACGTATCAAATTTGATGCAGAATGCAATGAAACAAACCACATTGAAATATCTGTATTCTAGCAAAGGTTATTGCCAAACAACTAGAAAAGGAAAACAGAACTGCCTTATGCAACAAAAATTGGATTTTCTAAACTTAAAACTGACCAATGAAATGGATTGTTCTGAGAGCCAATGACCTGTTGTTTGACATAGCAGGGAACCAATAAGGTATTAATCTGTCAGCTCTTATTTCCATGGATCAGAACTAATATTAGAACTCTTATTTAGTTGCATGAGTGTCATCAAGTTGGCCATTGGTTTTTGCTGGTTACTGATTTGTTGGGTGACCTGTACTGCTATACAGAGTGCAATCCTAAACTGAAGTTAGGCCAGCATAAGCTAAGCCAGTAAAGTTTGGCCAGCACATGGACCACCATAAAGCATGTTTGGACTACTTTCGGAGTCAGGGAAGATGGCTCATGTCTGTATGCTGGCCTCTTTGACTCCAAGTGTAGTCCAAATTTACAGTGGCCCTTGTTCCGGACAAACTTTGCTGGTTTAGCTTATGCCAGCCTAACTCAGTTTAGGATTGCACCCACAGTATATTAAAAAAAAAAAGAGTTAATGAGTGTTACACCAACCATAGTGATGCCACTGCATTTAGCTCATGCATATGATATTGCAATTTTTCTGTATGGTCTGGTGCAGGAAGAGATTTATCGTGGGAGTGACGCTATGAGCTCTCATATCAGGTGGCACAAACGCTAGTGATAACTTTGGTAATACCAAAGTCTGGTGATAACTTCTTGCAAACCACTGCAATCACCTGAATTGCTGCCAAATCATATTACGTCTGTTTACCCAACTGCATACTAAAAAAAAAAAAACTGGGTTTGCTCACGTAGAGAAAAACCATATTGTGTGAACTAGTCCTTAGTGTTCAATGAACATTACCATATTCCTGGTTTACAACTATCCTGTTCTCTGTTTACTCTGGAAGAATCATCCTTGTTACTGTCTTTTGCTTGCTGTTTTAGAAAGCTGAGTCCAAATACTGATAAGGTACATTTTTGTATTGCAGAAGAAATGAAGGAGGATTATGACACCATGGGGCCTGAAGCTGCAATTCAGACCACTGGAAACAATGGAACAGGTAAGTGCGGACTGTAGAAACCTTTGGTTTGTAGTACATGAGAGAGAGAGAGAGAGAGAGAGAGAGAGAGAGAGAGAGAGAGAGAGGTATTTTTACATTTTCCCAATTCTCCACCTTGATACAAACCAATAGTCCACTCTTTATCCCCCAAAATTGCTATGAGCACAGAGATCAGCATGGCTAAGATAGTTTCGATAAGAAGTGTCTTGTTACTGCCTTCATCTGTCTGCTCCATTTATAATGGCAGCATCCCTGGGAGCTTGTAGAGTCCAGCACTGAAAGGAGAGGTTTCCCCAAATATGACTATGTGGGAGTCGAATGTAGCTGGGACTGCTGTTTTGTGACAGGGACTGTGCAGTCATCTTGATAATTATGATGCCTATACTTTTTATAACAACACTAAGCCCACATAATACTTTGGGTGCATACTTCAGACAAACATTCAATTCAGAGAAGAAAACTGGCACATATCTACAAACACACTAGACGTGTTTACACATGGGATTATTTTCATTTCTAGCTATTTTTTCCATGTTCCCTAATTCTTTTTCTCAGGAATCTTTACTTGCACAGAAGCTGAAAATAAGGGGGTCAGAGCACCATCTCTATGAGCAAAGTCTTTAGTTTACAACTTTAGTTTGGGGCTCTTTAGTTTTAACAACTCATGGTATGGAGAAATTGGACAGACACCACTTTTTCTCCTTTTTTCAATAAAGTTCAAATGGGGGGAGGGTCACTCAATGAAACTTGCAATAGAAGAAAGTCAGACAAAAGAAATTATAGTCGGTCCTCATTATCCACTAGGGATAGGTTCCTGGAAAGTGGCCCTTGTGCCAGCCAAACTTTGCTGACCTAACTGTGCCAGCCTAACTCCAGGTTAGGATTGTGCCCTTAGTGTGGATGTAGCTACATGTTCTGGATCTACATTACATATATCTCAGCCATTGCTCATAATGAGGGACATGTTTGCTTGACAAAGTACCACCTGTAGTCCAAATATTCAAAACCCGAAACAGTTTAGAGGCATATGGATGTCAGTATGATGCTAAGTCAATTAGGAAAGCATTTCTTAACTGGAGAAACAATGTCTTTTCTTACGAGACACAACTGTTCTTCTATATTCTCTCTAACAGTTATTCCAGATTCTCCCTACCCCAATTTCCTTCCTAAATAAGTTGCTTTTGTGTTCCATGATGAAATCTAATGCTTAGTGCCCACTAGAAATGTTGTTAAAGAAGGTGGCACCCAAATGTTACGAAGATTCTATTACTCACACATCTCTAATACTGGTACACACCCACATGTTCTTATTAGACATCACAACAAACTGACTTGCCCAATTCTTGTGGGGAAAAATAATGGAAAAATAAAGACATATTGGTGTTGAGGTTGGGTTATTTGTTATTTTCTTTCTTGTTTAGTACATTGGTCTTATACGTATACTGGAGAATAGTCAGTAAAGGAAAATGAAGTCACATATTTTCATTACATTCATATCACTGTGAAGAACTTGAAACACCCTTATTGAAACATTTGTTTTTCAAAGGTTTTTTTTTTCTTTTAAAAAACAGACATCATATGAGGTGGTGTTAACCATGTCATCCTAAATGTTTCAAAGTATATTCTGGATTTTATTTCAGAAGCAGAGCTGTCTATTTATATGAAGGAGCATGGCTAAAACTTTTTAACATTCTCCCATCAGGTGTTGTTCCTGCTGTGGAGCAGGCACATATCTAGCAGATGCATGCACAATTGTATTCAGTGTACATTAAGCTGCATTATTGGCCATATAGGTATTCTGGGTTTTATTTCACTCTGAGTGATCACCAGTAGCACAGAGATGGGATATTTCAACATTTTGTATTGCAACTTAATAGCAAGGAAAAGGTTTTATTTCTACCTGATACTGCCTGTATTCCCATTTTATGACTTCATGAAACTAGTATTACTATTACGAGAACTGCTTCGGGCAGTGCAATCCAATGCTGCCCATTGCATCAACGCTACATCATAGCGTCAATGATATGGCCTTAGCACCAACATGGGGGTGCCAATTGGCACTCCCACATCAGCGCTCGAGTGGCAGTAGCTCTGGTCCCGTTGCGCCCGCTGCAGGCAGCGCCGGTCCCGTTGTGCCTGCGCTGAGCCTCCCTCACGTCAGCTGAAGCCAGCTGGCGCGAGGGAGGCTCTGTGTCCAGACGGGTATGGGATTGGCAGTAGGGAGGTAGATTGTAAGCAGGCTCCAGATTCGGCCATAAGGCTGAATCCTAAGCCTGTCGGGAGACCGCGCAGCCCTGATTCAGCAGGCCTGTTTAGCAGGCGCATATCCAAGGAGCGCATTGGGGAGGCTGGAGCCTCCCCTACGGTAAAGGCGCGTAAGGAGGCTCCAGCCTCCACAACCCAGCCTTGGATTTGGCGCTGGCCGGCCAGCCTTGCCAATCCAGCGCTGGGTTGGATTGCACTCTGAGATGCAAACATCTGGCTACTAAATAATGTGCTGAACCATCAGTTATGTTTCATACATCAGTTTAACCACAAAAATGGAGGTGATGTTTCATAACCATGCCAGAATATACAAGTTTGATGCATTAATTTGTTGTCGTTTCACACACATAAAATTGACCCTTCTTCAACCCAACATGGTTTTGAGACTGATTTTAGGAAATTGATGAGCAAATTCCCAGGAAATATTTCTGTTTGCAATAGTTGCATTAGACAAATTCACTTGTTGAGCAGGTGCTTTAATGCATTTGCTTCAAAAGTGGGGAAAAAAACTTTTCTGCAGAGGGAAAAATAGAAATAAAAGTTGGCAAATTGGAAGGACTGATCGTTCCGAGACACTAATCTGCATGTACCAATCAGGGCTGCCACTTCCTGCTTAATGAAGGTTGTGGTTTTATAAGCTTTGTTGCCGATTAGGAGCAGCTATCTCCATCTCACAGCAATAGTTCCCACAAGAAATAAACGGCCTCCCAAGCTTTTTAGTGTCTCTTCAGCATATCTACTTACTGTGGTTTATGTTCATATGAGGTTGTTCTACCTTAGGCTTTAAGAAGTCCCTGCCCCAGTCCTTAATTAAAACAAGCCTTCTTTGGTGAGGTCACTCACTTTACATCTTCCTAAAAGGTTTGACATGCAGATGGGAGTGTGATTTCTGCGTGCAATTTAAGTGCACAAGGAGTGTGGCCATATACACAGAAAACTCACAAGGGCATATGAGGGGAAGCTTATATGCCTTCTCTTGAAAAAGAGAAAAAGGCAAGGATAAAAAAATGATCACACATTTTGTTTGCAATGCCAGTCAGTTATTCAGTGATAGCAAAATGCTCCTATGTAACACAACAGAAACTTTGAAGTGCCTGACCTGCTTACAGTTGACGTATGATATTTATATTAAACTTTAATATATAATCACTGTGCTAACATTGTTTCGGTTAAGAATATGTTAGCTTCTCAGTAAATCCTAGTGTTTTTAAGGTTTGTAACTTAGGTATAAACATTTGCTTTAGCTCCTGAATTCCTTTAATATACATAGAAACTGAATAATCCACAAGTTTTAGAATCTCAGAGACATTTACTATCTAAGAAGGCAATTATGGCCTACTGTGCAAAACTAGCTTTCAAAATCACTTGTGGGGCAACTCAGGGAAACAGAAGACAAGGCTGTAGATCTAGCTGATTAGGTAGGAACAAAAGGATGATTAGTTATCGTAGCATCCATTTCTTCTTTTTGTGGAATGACCATCAGTTTGGGCCTATACAAAAACACCTGCCCTCTGAGAAGTTCGCCCACTGCAGCTCACATCTGTTCCAAACAGTTTGTCCTTGCCTCATCCGTTTTCCCTTGCCATTACAATTTGCTTAATTTAGATATGTGGTTCCCAAACTGTGGGTCAGAATCCACTAGTGAGTTGCGAGCCAATTTCAGGTGGATCGCAAAGCACCTAGGGAAGCCATATTGAAAATATTTAGCGGGAGCAGATTCGAGGAGCCTACTGTGGAGGCTGGAGCCTCCCCTCATGCAAGGGCACAAATGTGCCCTTATGCCAGAGAGGCTCCTAAGGCGTCCAATGTTGCCCTGGATTTGGCCTGCCTGCTCCAGCGCAACATAGGATTGGGCTGACAATCACATGTGCTGTTAGGAACAAGGGAGAGGCATGCCGGAAGGATTAAGGAGATGTGCATTGTCCCATCTCTAATGTCGGATGGGCTCACATGTATTGTCCAAATCAACCCACCAGGCGTATAGTATTTGCTAAAAAGAGCCTTGTATTTTCACCTTGCAACTTTAGTACTTTGACTGGTCTCTATTATGTCATTCACTGTTCTGAAATAGGCAATCACATATTTGGCATGGTGAATGAGTACATAATTATGGCTAGGATCCAAAAAAAACTGCTTCACATATACCCAATGAAAGGGAACAATTGTACCTGAAAACATTTGTGAGCAGCCCTCTCCCACCCCAGAAGAAACATTCAGCACAGAAGAGAGAAAGGGAAAATTCATTTGAGATGACAGTGGTGTAGCTAATGCATTTGTTACTTAAGGCAGGAGTCATCCCCTCCTCTATATGACACCCTGCCACCGCCAGATTGTGGAGGCAGGATCTGGCTGCTATTGTAACTGTATATTTTACTGGGATAGGGGCTGCCCATGTTGCTTGCCTGTTAGCCCTTCCTTCCGTACAGTAAAATATACAGGGCTGCCTGGGTTGCTTGCTTGTTGATCTTTCCTTCAAAGACCAACAAGCAAGAAATGTGACCCATCCTGTATATTTTACTGTGTATGAATAGACCTAGCAGCCAGCAAGAAGAGATAAGGGCTGCCTGCATTAGCACCCCTTTATGAATGGCACCCAAGACAGGCCACCCACCCACTGCTTCACTACTGTGAGTAGGCCTAAGAACAGCGGTTCCCAAACTTACCATGTTCACGGTGCCCTCCTTTTGAGGCAGTTTCTTCTTCCCAGGTCTCCTAGGTGGGATCTTGCATGATCCAAGATGGCAGCCCCTGAGACAGCTGGGGAAAAAGGCTGCTGGGGTCATCCCATGGTGCCCCTGTAAGTTCGCTGCAGTGCCCTTTGGCGCCACAGTGCATGGTTTGGGAACCACTGGCCTAAGAAGATTAGCATGCTGATTTGATACTACGGCACAATGGCAAACAAGTGGTAGTAAAGTGGATTCTGAAATTGCCAAGTAATTGCCAACATCCTATTTGATATCTTCCTACATAGGGCAAGCTAGTTCTGTCCTGAGCAAGAAAAGGACCAATTTTGCTTGTATAAAAGTTTCCAACTATTTTAAAGAAAGGAATGTAAGTCTTGACCATCCACTGTGAGATGTTTACTTCCCTCCCCCCCCCCCACACACACAAACACTTTAAACAATGGGCAAATTACCAGTGCCATATTGCAACTGTTTTGGAAATTCTCCTCTGTTTCAGAAATAGTTTGTCCAGAAGCAGGAGGTGGGGCTGCTGTTCCAGAAACACATGTCTAAAGCCTCTTAGCGAGTACAGAACTAGTTACAGGTTTTTGGATCCTGGCCAATATCTGAAGTAGTTGAGAGGTAAATATTAGTGTAATAGCCCAAGGACCTTTACTGGAGGTGTGCTTTTAAAATATTATTTCCTCAAAATTCCTTGCTATGGCGTTCAATAATGACACAAAGTATGATGGGTATAAAAGGACTGGCGGGTAAGACTATCAGTGGCCAGTTGATCAAAAAAAAATGTTTCTGGCGTTCTTACATTTAGCTTCTTGCACCATTTCAGTAATGTTTATAACGAGGGGATTTCTGTTTCCAGTGCTATAGTACTAAGCAACACTTTTTTTGTGCTAGTTCATATTTTTTCCCCATCTGATTCATCCATCTTAATCACGGTCTTCATCTGAGGAACTGTGTGTGTGTGTGTGTGTGTGTGTGTGTGTGTGTGCGCATGTGTGCGCGTGTGTTTAACTTGAGCTCAGCAGGTTATACATTGAAGAAAGATGCTGCATATTGACAGGAACTGAAACATTTTTATTAACAACATCCA
Source organism: Lerista edwardsae (assembly GCA_029204185.1). NCBI lineage: Eukaryota > Metazoa > Chordata > Lepidosauria > Squamata > Scincidae > Lerista > Lerista edwardsae. Next base: position 2,689,668 of record JAJKFI010000014.1, read on the forward strand.
TGAGGCTATTGCCAGCATTGCTTCCTTCTGTAAATGATATTAAGGCATCTCCTGGGATTTAATAGTTGCAAGCCATACATTTTTAGTAGACCATTTTTTTCCTCTTGCAGAATTAGATATTTCCTTTTAGATCTTACTATAAAAATTATTTTTTGCCGTAACCCACTTTTTTATATAAAATATGGTGAAATTCCACTCTTCAGCAACTAGAGGTGTGAGTTGATTTTACCTTCATACCATTGACCACGTATGGTACCATAATGGATTTTCTCCTTCATTTGTTGCCTTGAGGCAAAGATGCTAAATATTTCAGAAACCCTGTTTGTTGGTTTCCTCCCACAGTCTATGTTATAATGATGTAAATCTAGTGCTCCTGTCAGTCTATAATTATCAATCCAACTCCATTGATTTTAGAGTAGATACTGCTGATTTATTCTATTGTTAGAGAGAGCAGAATCCAGTTGATCTCTATTTTGGTTGCTTTATGAGAAAGAAAATATTTTAGTCACCACGGCACTCCGTTTGTAATCTGACCTAGTCAAATAAATGTAGTAAACTCTTAATATATATGAACAGTAGAAAGTAAGTGCCAGTAAAAATCTTTGACTATGTGTAGAGGTGCTTTCTAAAATATGACCTAAAAGAAAATTAGCAGACTGGTTTTTTAAAGCTGCTCTCAGTTAGATGCTTAAGGGCCCAATCTTAAAGACACTAGCGCTGGCAGTACACCCATACCACTGGTGCCAGTTGTCACAAAAGTGCCGTTAGGTACTCTGGTCTCACTGCTCGGAAGGCCTCAGTATAAGGAAGATGCACCACTGATGTGGCCGGCAGTAAATGATACCACTGGCTGGCTGTGGGGTTTTCTGGGGTAGGGGGAAGAGGGCAGAACTGCGCAGGCTGGAGGGAGGATTGGGGCCCGGGAAGGGGGCGGAGATGACAACAGACTCTGCCACCACATCCAATGCCCTCTCCAGAGCCACAGAGGCCTACCTGGGCCCCCTAGCTTCTGCATGTGCTAAATAGTAGGCACAGATCTGAGGACACCTATTGCCTCCGGCTGCGTTCTACCCAAGATAAGGGAGCAAACGTTCCCTTACCTTGAGGAGACTCTGGTTGCTGCCCCTGGCCCCATTGGATACATTGATGGCCATTTTGGCACTGCTTTTCCTTTGGGTGCTGCCAGAATTTAGGATTGGGTTGTAAGTCCAGTTTACACTGATGGTCTTCAGTACGGCTAGGCTTTCTGTAGAGTTGGATAAATAATTTTTTGTAGTACCCTAGACTTAATCCTACAGGAAGTCAAGCCTGATTGCTCCCTGGAAGGACAAATCCTGAAGCTGAAGCTCAAATACTTTGGCCAACTCACAAGAAGAGAGGACTCTTTAGAAAAGACCCTCATGCTGGGAAAGATAGAAGGCAAAAGGAGAAGGGGGCTGAGGGTGAGGAAAAGCAGAGGATGAGATGGTTAGATAGTGTCACCGAAGCAATGAACATGAAATTGGGCGAACTCTGGAAGCTAGTGTAGGACAGGGAGGCCTGGTGTGCTGTGGTCCATGGGGTCGCGAAGAGTCGGACACAACTTAGTGACTGAACAACAAGAAGACTTTACCAAATTGTTAATCAGAAATCAAAAGCTGAAAGCAGGGAAAGGAAATGATTAATTTTAGCAACAAGATGACTTGTGGTTCAGATAGAGTTATTTTTCATGAACATTATACTGACAATACTTGAAAACAATATTTGTTAAGTGTAAAGAAACAAAGTGTAAATTTCAAAACGATGTGGAAGTAAAAAAATCAGCTTTTCAGACATAAGCACAGAAAGTTGTACTTTTGGTTTTTTCCCATGTCAATGAAAGGTGGACATATTCAGGGCATCTACCATTATTAATTGACGCATGGCTTCATGCGAAATTTTTCTGAATCTTCTCCCTTTAAAATAATCACAAAGCCTTTGGTCAGTGATTTTAATAGGAGGAAGAGTTGTTTGGTGTTCGGGTGACCAGACTTAAAGAGAAAATTTGTATCTCTCATAAATAGACCTGTTAAACCCCCAGAACATGTACACACAAAACTATTCCTTTTTTCCTCTGTCCCTTTTTAATTTTAGTTAAGAATGCAAATTGCACGTCGGACTTTGAAGAATATTTTGCCAAGAGGAAACTGGAGGAAGGAGATGGACAGTCAGTCAGTATAGCGGAGTACCTACAGCGCAGTGATACAGCCATTATTTACCCAGAAGCCCCCGAGGAACTGTCTCGCCTTGGCACTCCAGAGGCCAATGGGCAAGAAGAAAATGGTGAGGATGGAATTCATTTTTAGCCAGTCTTTTGACCTCTTGCAGCTGTTGCAATAATAAATGCACTACATGCCTGGGTGTTTACCTTAAAATTGAAGAACAGCTGCAGAAGCCTGGAATTTCATGAGCAAAGATTGGGACTGTAATTTCAGCATATTGTGATTTCTTTTTCGTCAGCAAATTCAAGACTGTTCTGTAGGTGAAACAAATAGCAGAGGCAAGGGTTATATTTTGAAGGACTAGTGTTCTTGCTCTAAGCTTAGTTTGAGAATGATTTTTTTTTTAAAAAAAATGGGACGAATTAAGAATTGCTAACAGATTCTGTTAAGACTTTTGCTTCTTAAATAACTGGAAAAGTATCCATGAAGATGAACTGGATGGTGCTGTGTATGGAGACGGCAGAATGGTAATTAAGTGTACAGCATCAATAAATCAGAGCAACAAAAAATAAATACAGACTTAACAATAGGCCAGACCAAAGTTTTGAATTAATTTTCAGATGATTCATACAAGTTTGTCCTGAGTGTGTAAAAGTGATTAATGTGATTTGCTAGGTAGAACTCCTGGCACTCCAGTGTAGGCAGATTGCTGTGATTCTTGTCAATCCATCCTGGGCAATAAGCCCATTAGCTGCCATTGATTTACTGACCTTTTGGCCTGTTTCTTTCTCTCTCGTCTCTGGCCTACAGACCTGCCACCTGGAACTCCAGATGCTTTTGCCCAACTGCTGACCTGCCCCTACTGCGACCGGGGCTACAAGCGCTTGACATCACTGAAGGAGCACATAAAGTACCGCCATGAGAAGAATGAGGAGAACTTCCCTTGCCCTCTCTGTAACTACACTTTTGCCTACCGCACCCAGCTCGAGCGGCATATGGTGACGCACAAACCAGGGACAGATCAGGTGGGGGGGCTTGTTTTAAGTGATTTCTTTCTATAATAACTCCTTAGAGAAATGATATTGCTTTGATTGGCAATCATTATTAATTTTTCATGGCATTTTGAAGATGCAGATCTTTTAATGGTAATAGCTTTAATTGAGGTCTAAATGATTTTTTGATGGTCTCTTCTAATATGATTTAATAGTCTTATGTTCACGATCGAATGAGTGTGTTAATTTCTAATTTAGAAATTTTATTTGCACTTTAACTTGACTTTAGTTTTGTTTTTTTATGTTCCTCAAAATGTGAATGAAATTGTGGCATTTTAATTATACATTATTAAACATCTCAGCAATTTTAATTCCATTCTTCACTTAGTTTTGTTTGCATTTTTTTTTCCACATAGGATGTCAAAGATCTGCTAATCTTTTTTTCTGCTATTCCTTACTTTTTATGATTCCAATACACTCTTTACGTATACTTTTCATCTAGTTATTAAGAATAAGTTCATATTTTTGAATTAATCATATTGCGCATATGTTGCATGGTTTATGTTTGTTTTAATAACGGATGATTACGTTAGAAATCTACCATTGCTTACATTTATACATCCCAGCAGCATATCTGTTATGAAGCAAAATGATTCCTTGATCAGATATGCATTAGATATAATCAAATAGTATCTTTCTGTTTTGAACATATGATTAAGCTTTGTGACAATCATAATCTAATTACTCAAAAGCATTGTATTATAAAGCTCTTTACATACCAAAGGTATATTTCTCCATTCTCTGAAGAGTTGCTACTTAAAACTTTTATTAAGATGTGTTGCAATAGTTACCCAAATGGGAGTATTAAATTGAGTTTTGTGCATTGCATCCAATTACATCAGAATTATACAAATCATTTCTTTTTTCCTAAAGTGAAATAATACTCATCTAAGTTTATCCTGACAGACGTTTTTCAATAAAAGATGTGTTTAATTACACATACAGTATATGCATCAGGCCCACCTTCTAATCAAGCAATTTGATAATTACCTCACTATCTCTCACTTGATCTCTGTAATCGATAAAATAAGATTTCAACAAGGCTTATCAAAGCATTTCATTTTAAAGTGTAGATTGTACATTTTAAATTTGTAGCTTTTCTCTCTTCCTGAGAAAATGGGAGATAGTGTGCTTTTTTTCCTCTCCTTTCCCTGTTCCTTCTTACTATCAAAACACGGTGGGGGGGGGGGAATGGCTGGATATTTATCCAACCTCACTGCCTTAAATTTCACATGCAAGAGTGTGATTGTGTTGGCGCATTACGAATGGTAGCTTTGGTGTTGAAAAGTCCCCTCATTTGCTCATGGCATTTACAATTAGTAAATTAAAATGATTGTATCATATTAACAGTGGCACAACTAAAGTTTATAGTAGTCCTCTGAGGGCTGTGGGGGGAGACAAAGCAGCTGCTGCTGTTTGTTTATGCAACTCAGCAACATATGAGCGCTGGTCCCTCAATGGCGCTCGGCGGGCTGGGTTCTGCTTGATCTTTGAAGGTTGCTGCTGTTTGAACAACCCTCCCTGTGTCCCATGTAACACCATCTGTCTCACTAGGAATGTGGGAAGATTCAGCACACCCTAGCAGTTGTCATACCGTTTCTGTGCTGTCTTTTTCTGCAATAGGCTTTTGTGTCATTGCTGTTTAGGGGGGGGGGAAGGCTGACCTCCTACCTTGAACATCCAGACTAGATGACTGTAGCCATTTTTTTTTTTTTTTGGTCAGAATTCAAAGTCACAGCACTTTACTTACTTGTTCAGAAAGGTCAGCTGTGTTGATTCTGTCTTTATGCTGCTTTTTAACTGGTCCTTTTTGCCAACTTTTCTCTCTTGTTGTGCCTGCTCCAAAGGAGCAGAAAAAGAAACAAGCAGAAAGACAGTTTGACTCTCTGATTAGGATGTGTGTGTGAATTTTTTTTTTTTCAACGGCTACCATCTCTTGCATGTGACGATAAATGAAACTTATAATCACACCGCTACAGGTTTCAGATGCATAGTAAGAACGTTTTTAAAACTCTGTTGCTAACAATCTTATGTAATTATAATAAGCAGGGAAGATTTCAAATCTCAATTTCTTTTTTTTCTTTTTTTAAATTACAAATTGCTTAATCCCAAGACTGCATATATATTACATTAATAAGTTGTAGTGTTGGTGAAAAACTTAAGAAATTTCCAAGGCAAATGCTAAAAGTGTGTTCAGGTTTACTTAAAGTTGAGTGCCAACATTTTTATTTTTATGGCAACAATGGTGATACAAATAAATGCTCATGTACTTCTTTTAGCCTGACAGATAAAGGAAAGCTGCTTTAATTATTTTTTTTTCTTAAAAGGAAATCCTTCTCTCTCTCTCTCTCTCTCTCTCTCTCTCTCTCTCTCTCTCTCTCTCTCTC
>JAJKFI010000014.1:2695296-2722796 GCA_029204185.1 Lerista edwardsae
CTCTCTCTCTCTCTCTCTCTCTCTCTCTCTCTCTCTCTCTCTCTCTCCCCTTTCCCCTCCCCCCTCCCACATGACTTGTGAGAACTTAGCTTTACTTAAAATTCACGTGGTGTCCTTACTCTTCCAGCACCAAATGCTGACCCAAGGAGCAGGCAATCGTAAGTTCAAGTGTACGGAGTGTGGCAAGGCCTTCAAATACAAACATCATCTGAAGGAACACCTGCGAATCCACAGTGGTAAGTATCCAAGGTGCCAGGCTTCTCATCTGCATTTTATTTAATTAGCTAACAGTTTCTTCTTTAAGAAAAGATTCCTTAAAATTTTTACAGTGTTTTTAATGAAACCAAGGTACATAATAAATTATATCTCACTCACAGCGCAATCTTACCCCTCCCCTTGCGTAAACGCTACGTCATAGCAACCCCTGCATCAGCACTCAAGCTCTGAAACTGACACCACTTGTAGCATCGGCTTCAGAGCACCAACGGAGAGCCTCCCTTGCGCCGACCGAAGCTGGTCGGCGCAAGGGAGGCTCCATCCCATATCGGGACGGGGATTGGTGGGAGGGAGGGAGGGAGGGAGGGGGTCGGCGGGATGTGGGTGTGCTTGGGAGGTGGTCATACGGCCACATTCTAAGCCCGGCTGCGAGGCCCCGACTCGTGGAGGAGCATGTAGGGACACAGATCCAAGGAGCACATCCACAGGGGCACAGATCCAAGGAGCCAACGCAGCCTCCTTGGATCCAAGGGGGGGCAGCCAAGGGGGGGGCAGCCTCTCCTATGCAGCGTTGGATATGGCGCTGCCGAGTCGGACTCACCATTCCGGCGTGGCATAGGATTGTGCCCTCATTCTCATTTTTCACGCTGCTCTAAAAACAACAACAACCTGAGCTCCATGGAAGATTTTCTAAATAGCAACGCTTATTACCTAATCAATCAATCAATCAAATAAACAAAAAACTTTAACTGCTTCCTGAATCTATTCCTGCTCAGAAGAATTCCTGTTCATTTGGCTCAGAGCACAATCCTATCCCTAGTAAGGCCGACATAGCAGGGCTGTATCCTAAAGCCCATTAGGAGGCAGCAGCAGTGAAGTGCAGGCCAAGGGGAGGTATTCCACTTGCACCTGTGTAAGCCCCGGTCGCCCCAATGGGCCTGCTTGGATCTGTGCCTGCTGTTTTGCAGGCACAGAGGAACGAGGACAGGAGCGGCCTGAATTGGGCTGGGGATGGACGTTAGGATACAGGCACTACGGCCGTCCTGTGTCACAACCACCATCTCCACCCACTGCACCACCCAGTTACACCCCCGGAATGCTTCTGGCATGCCCTTGTGAAGATCCTGCGCCGACCAAGCGATGCCGACAACAAAGACACGGAAACGCTTGACAGCACATTTGCGACAACATTCGGCCGGCGCAAGAGCTTAGCGCTGGCACAAGGGGGTATAGGATTGCGTGGTGAGATGCTCATATTTTTGATAGTCTTTTGTTTTAAAGACAAGCAACCCTAAAGACAAACAATATTAATGCCTCTCCTCCCATTGTGTAGTCTGATACATTGCAAGGCCTCTCAAAGCCCAATGCTAAAAGTGTTGTAATATGGCAGCCAATGGCAGTATGGTAAAGTGTGAAAGAAGCTTATTTCCATTCTGACCTTACAGACTTTACCCAGGGATTGTATAGAATAAATAAAAGCAATTTATTCTGTATAAATAAATAATACTCAGGTCAGGGCCAAAACAAGGTCAGTCCATGGGAACCAGCAATGATTTGATAAGTGTCTGTGTACGACAAAGGATCATAATAAGGCTGCAATCCTATACACATTTTCCTAAGAGTAAGCCCCACTGAACACAATGGGACTTTCTACTGAGTATACACGCATTCAGAGCTGGCCTTAGGAGCTGCAGGGCCCAATGCAAAAAAATTTTTTTACCTCCCTCCCACCTTCATGGGTCCCCCAACTCACTGGGATGAGCCATAGTGGGCAAGGCACCCAGCAGTGGCATCACTGCCTGCTACTTCTTGGGGGTGGGGCGATTTCAAGCCAATCAGACCCAGGGACAGGCAGAGGGAGGGCCGTCCAGCAGCAGTGCACCAATCACTGCACTCTCTTCATAACACCTCCGCCTGGAGGTTTCCATGCCTGACTGTCAGTTCCAGAGCAAGGTGCTGGCTATTGTGTTCTAAGAAATACTGTGTTAAGAATAAGGTTGTATGTGCAATTCAGAAGTCATTCAAGTTCAGACTGCTACAATAAATAGAAGACTAAAACGATGCAATGTTCATCAGAATGCCTGGGGCAACAGGGGCATTGATCTACTTACCAATCGCATTGCTGTCATCCAGCGGGTGTGGGGAGCCCTGCCGATGCATCCGCAGGGATCCCCAAGCCTCGGAATTTTGTTTTAAAAATGGCGATGCACTTCTGGTTTGCTATTGTGAAACTGGAAGCACATTGCAATCTTTAAAGAAAAATTCTGAGACTTGGAGAGCCCTGCTTGGTAAGTAATCAAAGCCACTGTCACCCCAGGCAACGATCCTGCGGACCGTGCTGCTGCCTTCTCTCCTCCCCTGCCAGCACCTACAGTAGTTTTCAAACTCCAAGGGAGTTTGAAAACCACTGGGCTGGGGCATCGCGACACCCCAGTTTACAAAACTAGTAAAAAGTAAGATTTTTTTTAAAAACATGAATGGGGTTCTTAAAACAAATGGATCTTAAAACTAATAGGGATGGGCATGAGACAAACTAATGGAATTGCAAATTCCCAATGGTGTCTCTATAGGGAGGGCAAAGCTCTAAGTTGCAAGAAGCCTTACCTTGCAGTGAAAAATCACTCCTTTCCTGCACAGTTTTAGCCAATCCTCACAGGGAAAAGCAACATCTTGGCGTTGCTTACTGGCTACCGCAGCAAGGGAGAGGAGGGATTTACATGACAGGGTAAGGCTTCTTGCAACACTTAGAGCTTTGCCCTCCCTGTAGAGACGCCTCTGCAATTCCTATCCCTAAAATGATAGGGAAAAAATAGTGCAAGCATTACACCATGACTAGTCAAAGACATAGGTGCAGGAAGGTGCAAGATCCTGAACGAAGGCTTCAGGCTGAGGATGAAGGAAGAAGAGTGTTTTGTATCCTGAAGAGCTCTTGGCCCCTCCTTAGGACATGGCTGCTGTTCTTTAGTCACTGCTTCTGTAGGCCATCAGGAAGGACACTCAGGGCACAATCCTAACCTGGAGTTAGGCCGGCACAGTTTGGTTAGCAAAGTTTGGCTGTCACAAGGGCCACCATAAAGCATGTTTGGACCACTCTCAGAGTCATGGAGGACGGCTCACGTCTGTGTGTTGGCCTCTGAGAGTATTCCAAACTACTTTACATTGTCACCTGTGCCAGCTAAACTTTGCTGGCCTAACTGTGCCAGCCTAACTCCAGGTTAGGATTGCATCCTCAGTTAAAAGCAAAACCTGCCAATACTGGGAATTGTCTTAATTTATTGTGATGCTGAGTTTCTTCTTGATTTAGAAATTAAATTGGGCAAGGCCAAAACTGGAGGATTATAGTATTTATAGCACAGTATTGTTCACTAGGTACTCCGAACAACTATATACCCAGCTGCTTACAGTGAGTAAAAAAATGTAGAATATTTACCATGCCAATTGCCCAGTCCCAGATGGTGATGCTGTTGTAGAGAACTTTTACAAAAGAAACTAAGATACATACAAAATTATGCATGGAAGGGATAGAGTCAATAGAGGGATGTTGTTTTTCCTCTCTCAAAACACCAGAACCAGGGGAAATCCGCTAAAACTGAGGGTTGGGAGAGTTAAAACAAATAAAAGGAAATACTTTTTTACCCAGCGGGTAGTTAATCCGTGGAACTCTTTGCCACAGGAGGTGGTGATGGGATCTGGCCTAGATGCCTTTAAGAGGGGATTGGACAGATTTCTGGAAGAAAAGTCCATCGTGGGCTATAGGCCATGATGGATTGTGCAACCTCCTTACATTAGTAGTAGGCTACTTCAGAGTACCGGGTGCAAGGGAGTGGCAACAGGATGCAAGCATCTTGTTGTCTCGTGCTCCCTGGGGCACCTGATGGGCCGCTGTGAGATACAGGAAGCTGGACTAGATGGGCCTTTGGCCTGATCCAGCAGGGCTCTTCTTATGTTCTTATTATATGGTAACTGGGTAAGAACCCAATAAGAATTAAAGGAGATGGCAAAAAATAGTCGAGTATTACCTGTGTTGTGATATGACAAACACTATTGTGCGGTATGTAGGTTTTAATAGGGCACTACATAAGGTTATCTATTCTATATCAATCTCCATCTTTTAAAGGCAGACACTCATGCATCTGTAGTTTCCCTCACAATGTTAGGAGCAATACAACCCAGGGATATTGCAGGATTAGTGGGACTCTTGGATGCTGCTATATAGAGACTAGATGGAACTATTTTCAGTCACACAGGTCTGAATATGCCTTGAAATCAGCTTGGCGAGAGTGAGAAAGTGCAGTGAGATGAAAGGGGTGAACTGAAAGTTTGATGTGATTATCTGATATATAGATAATTATACAAATTAATTTTTTTTAATTGATTGCAGGTGAAAAACCATACGAGTGTCCAAATTGCAAGAAGCGTTTTTCCCATTCTGGTTCGTATAGTTCACACATAAGCAGCAAGAAATGTATTGGCTTAATCTCTGTAAATGGCCGAATGAGAAACAATATCAAGACGGGTTCTTCTCCTAATTCAGTATCTTCCTCGCCTACTAATTCAGCCATTACACAACTGAGAAATAAGCTGGAGAATGGAAAACCACTTAGTATGTCTGAGCAATCAGGCTTACTGAAAATCAAAACGGAACCACTAGATTTCAATGAATATAAAGTTCTAATGGCAACCCATGGATTCACTGGTGCTAGTCCTTTCATGAATGGCAGGCTCGGTGCAACCAGCCCAATAGGAGTCCATGTTTCTACGCAAAGTCCAATGCAGCACTTAGGGATAGGGATGGAAGGACCTTTACTTGGATTCCCAGCAATGGGCAGCAATTTAAGTGAAGTGCAGAAAGTCCTACAGATAGTGGACAATACTGTATCCAGGCAGAAAATGGACTGCAGCACTGATGAAATCTCCAAGCTGAAGGGTTATCACATGAAGGACCCATGTTCTCAAGCAGAAGAACAAGGTGTCACTTCTCCTGGTATTCCACCAGGTCTTCCAGTAGTCAGTCATAACGGTGCCACTAAAAGTATTATTGACTATACATTAGAAAAGGTCAATGAAGCCAAAGCTTGTCTCCAGAGCTTGACTACAGACTCAAGGAGGCAGCTCAATAACATTAAGAAAGAAAAACTGCGCACCCTAATAGACCTTGTAACTGAAGATAAAATGATAGACAACCATAATATCCCCACTCCATTTTCATGCCAGTTCTGTAAAGAAAGCTTCCCTGGACCCATTCCTTTGCATCAGCATGAGCGTTACCTGTGTAAAATGAATGAAGAAATCAAGGCAGTCCTCCAACCTCATGAAAACATGGCTCCTAGCAAACCGGGAGTGTTTGTTGATAAGCAAGCCCTCCTTTTGTCATCAGTACTTTCTGAGAAAGGAATGACTAGCCCTATCCATCCATACAAGGACCATATGTCTGTACTTAAAGCGTATTATGCTATGAACATGGAACCCAACTCTGATGAACTACTGAAAATTTCCATTGCCGTTGGCCTTCCTCAGGAATTCGTGAAGGATTGGTTCGAACAAAGAAAAGTCTACCAGTACTCTACTTCCAGGTCGCCATCGCTGGAAAGAAGCAGTGCCAAGGTGGCGCTGGGTGCCACCAACAACACTCCCACTAAAGACTCTTTGTCAGCCAGATCCCCTCTAAAGCCTGTGGACTCTATAACATCACCATCTATAGCTGAACTTCATAATAGTGTTACTAACTGTGATACTCCTCTCAGGCTAACAAAACCTACTCACTTTACCAATATTAAACCAGTTGACAAATTGGACCACTCCAGGAGCAATACTCCGTCTCCATTAAATCTTTCTTCCACATCTTCTAAAAACTCCCATAGTAGTTCTTACACTCCAAACAGTTTCTCCTCCGAGGAGCTTCAGGCTGAGCCTTTGGACTTGTCTTTACCAAAACAAATGAAGGAACCCAAAAGTATTATAGCCACAAAGAACAAAACAAAATCCAATAGTGTAAATGTAGACCACAACAGTGTTTCTTCGTCATCTGAAACCTCAGATGAGCCACTGAACTTGACTTTTATCAAGAAAGAATTTTCTAATAGTTTGGATAAAAGCACTAATCCAGTATTTGGTATGAACCCTTTTAGTGCCAAACCTTTATACACCACACTTCCACCACAGAGCGCATTTCCCCCAGCCACTTTTATGCCACCAGTCCAGACCAGTATTCCTGGGCTACGACCTTACCCAGGAATAGATCAAATGAGCTTCCTACCACATATGGCCTATACTTATCCAACTGGAGCAGCTACATTTGCTGACATGCAGCAAAGGCGGAAGTATCAGCGGAAGCAAGGCTTTCAGGTAAATATCTGGCACATTTCACAGGCCACAATTGTGTCTAGCATGCCATAGTTTCTATTATGACATCCAATATCCCGAGGCTAAATTCACTCTCGAAAAGTCAGATCAGGTTTTTATATCATCTTCTTTTTTTTTTTAAACTGAGTTTAGAAGGAAGTATGGAACTTATGAACATGACCAACATGAAAGCATAACCGGATTAGCATGATGTTATTTAGACATTAATTGTCCATTAGTATTTAAATTAATACTAGAATCACTCAGCATCACTCCTTCACTTAAAAAACAAAACCCTTACTGGAATAAGAACTGTTCTCAGCTAGAGTCGGTTCAGAAAAATCACTGCTGCTTCTCCCTCAAGAATAGGTAAAGTTCCTATTTTTAAAGACTGTGTATAGACCGGGGGCATTAAACTAATTTCATAATAGTGGGCCAAAATAGCATCATTGGCACCTGCTGGTGCCGAAAGTGAAATCATTTCGCAGGAAGTGATGTCATTACTTCCAGAAATAAGCACTTTGTTCTCACATAGAAACTCATTAGCTGCAAATGACAGAAGAAAAGATCTGCAAATCTTGATCTTATTTCAAAATATGGAAGAGCCCAGTTATCGTGCAGGCCTCCCTTTTAACAGTGCTACTTTTGCTGAGCTGTCACTCAGCAACTGAGAAATGTTCTACAAAGTGATGCCTTGGCAGAAGCAGCGCTGCTGAAAGGGCAGCTCATGCGATAATTGGACTCTCCCAGACCTTCAGAAGCATCTCCCTCTCTCACTTGGTCTGCCCACCTCCGTAGTGTTCCTTGCCTTCTGAGGACTCCTTCCCTCCTCCTCCCAGAGCTTCTGCGGAACAAGCACTATTGAAAGTGTGGTGCTGGGAGAGCCCAATTACAATATCATGTGGGCCAGATAAACAGTCTCCACAAGCTGCATTCAGCCTGTAGGCCTTTTGTTTGACCCCCTTGGCATTTTAGCCCTCTTGCATGTCCCTGAGTCTATGGCTTCATTGACACTGCTACACCATGGATAATATGGTAGTTCCTTTGGCTGCTGTAACCCCTGGTGATTTCCAGAGAATCACATAGAAATGATAATGTAGCCATAAGCATGCAGCCATAAGCTGTTCATAATATGTTCTGACTAATCTTTACAAAGCTATAAAAGGGATTATGAAGATCCCCAACCCAGACTTGTTTTCATCTCACCTGTTCCATTTTCCACACTTAGCCACCTCCTCCCCCAGGTCTACCCCATCGACCTTATGGAGAAGAAATTCCATTTGTTGCAGGAGTAGTCTATATAGCATTCATAGGGAACATTCACTCAGCCTGATTTTGGCTGACATGTAGTTGTAGTTCTGTGCTTCTAAACATATAAGAAATGTGGCATCTGTCCATTAAAATACTCATCGTTTATAGGGTGTGTGTGTGTGTGTGTGTGTGTGTGTGTGTGTGTGTGTGTGTAAACATCTACAGTTTGGCAGTGGGAGATTAACTGATTATAGATTATTTTTTTAAACATCTGTGGACATTCCCATATGACCTATTAGGTTCCATTAGTAATTTTACCAACTAGTAAATGTTTTATATTTCAAATGTGAAAATCAGGTATGGTTTCATGTTACAGGCAGTAATCCCTCTGTGCACAATAGGAGCATAAATAGCACAGTACCTCCATAACAGCTGTTCCACTATTCCAATTTACAGTACATCTGCCCTCTTTGTAAACGTATTTAAGCCTATTTAATCTTCTCTAATATTAATTAGTACAAACCTAGTCTAAGAAACTGAACTGTCTGATAGCAAATGGAAATGTACGTTATCATGCAAGTTTGCAATCTCTTTGGATCAAGACAAAATAAATATCAAGAAATTTAATAATTCACTGATCCACATTCATTACTTCTTAATGCTGAAGGCTGTTTTAACATAGATAGAGCATTGATAAAAAGTGTTATTAATATTCCCTATTTCAAATTACAAAATTAAATATAAAATATAGCTCAAGGCTTTTAAAGGGGAAACATACATTTCAATGGATTGCATAATAATAACATTTTGTATCTTATAAAATTCAATTAAAACCTTTCAAATACTTATGGGATATATCTGTGGCTTGGTGTTTTGAAGGAAAACCTCTTTAAATATTGCTTGTATTTATTTTGTTAGAACTTTTTGTTATCATGAACACTTGGTACAATATCTTGAATATCCTTGATTCTAAAAACACAAGTTTCTGAACCCTTGCTTACCAAGAAGTAAGTCTGTTGAATTCAGTGGGCTTACTTTTAAGAAAATGTATGGACTGCATTGTATCGCAAGGTGTGAATCCTGCAAAAAACGTTGAAAGAACTAGTGGAATTTTCTGCTTTTTTAATTTGAATTAAAATGGGATCCTCCTTCCCGTATCACAAACTGCTTTTGAAACCGCCTGGATTTCCATGTGGTTTGTTGTGTGGCGTTGTGGAGAAGGCAATTGTTTAATGAAGACCAAAACTGAAGCCTCACTGGGTATGCAGTGTTAAGACCCTTAGGTGAAATTATCACATGTACAGAGATGTGCCTAGAGGGGAATCACAGCACTGCGTTTTGCAAGCAGCCACTCCCTCTCCTATTCAGAGCCATTCCCAGCAGCTGGAGCAAAACAGAGGCTACGTTGACCTCAGGCCTCAGAAAGGCGAGCCTTGCCTTTGGAGGCTTCAGGTTGAGCCAAATGATAATACACAATGGAGTATTAGGCTCCCCGGATAATTAGACTGCATATATTCCATACAGGCCCATGTATTCAACACAGTATCACTGTTGTTCACTGGTCTGACTCTTAACAATCACACATAAAAAAGTGGCTGGTGAACATTAAGTTCATTTGGGGCATGGGAGGAGGCAGGGAGGGGGCAGAACTGGGGGGGAAGGATCTGACCCATGTAGGGTGGGTGGGACCTGGCAGTGACTTCCACTGCTGGATCTTATGCTCCGCTTTGGGTTGGGCAGCCCGATACAGCCTGCTTGAGTCCCCACCAGCAAAAAAGCACTTGAGGAGCGCCGTTGTGGGGGCTGGGGCTTTCCCTGTGGGAAAGGGATGAACATTCCCTTCCCCTGAGGAGACCCCGGCAGCTTCCACTGATCCAGTGTGATGCAGTGGTACCCATTTTGCTACCTCTGTTCCTATGGGAGCTAGGCAGCTCAGGATTGGGATGTGAAATGCTTGTGCTTCCTGTTCAGCCCCCACCCTTCACACGCATCATAGTCAGATTCAAAGCTGGCTTTCAGTTCAGAATTATGAGTGTGTTCATGCAGAACAACTATGGAATGTAGGGATTCACAGTTTGCATCTGAATCTGCTGGGGATATGACTATGTCTTGAACCTACTACACCAATTTTATCAGATGATCCGTCCCACTATATCAACATATGTGATTTTAAAAGAAATGGTTACATCATATTCATACAAGCATTTTTCCATGAACAAAGAACTATGTGAAACTGATTAATTTATCAGTAGTTCCTTGAATTGGCACTACTTTTTATGGCTTTTTTTCCTCTTCCATAGTACTTCTCAGTCAGACAGTAGGATTTCAATTTAGTCCCTGACACTAGTTCTGGTAGCCTTTACACTTTGAAGTTCTATTCCCTATGCTACGCCCTCTTCCCCTCACTTTATGTGGTGGGGAGTAACTGATCCACAAAACAGTCTGAGAAGTAGTCCCAGACCGCTGCATCTGTGAAAAGGCTCCCCCGTGCAACCCGTGCTTACTGTTCCACTGGGGAGCTAAGTAACAGTTGCCTCTACAGTTCCCAAGTGTCACCACAGCCAGTTGCACCTGTCCAGAACAGCAGGCTCTCAGCAACCAGGAAGCAGTGACACTTGAAAATTGTAGGCACGACCGTTGCTTCACTCCCGGTGGAAAGGTAAGCATGGGGTCACTCGGGGCAAGGAACAAGGGGGCACTGGATCCAGCCCAGAAGCTGGAGTTTGGAGCCCCCTGACTTATACAGGAGCCTATCACAATTCTATCGGGCTCTATCCTTTGTTTATTCAGGGTACCCACTTGTAAGTGAACCTTTTGGTGATAATGATGATGATGGTGATGATGATGGTGATGATGATGATGATGATAGTTTTTCCACAAAAAGTAGTTCAAATCCATTTACATAGCAAAACAAATCAATAACTTGGTCAATACAAATCAAAACATATCAGTAACTGGACGACTCAAAGATTAAGTCCTCTATCGTTCTTCATAATGTTTAGGTTTACATAGCCTCATGTTGTGACACCATCATGTTGTGAGCTTTCTCCTCCCTGCTAGCAGCAACCAGTGATGTGTAGAGAAGGGAGGAAACGCACAACATGGTGACATCACAGCACAGGGGTAAGTAACCAAAAATGTAAGGGGGAAATGGCAATATGAGACATGTCTTTCATAGCAGCCCTATGTCATGCATAATATGCAGTTTGGGCCTTCTTTATAATGGTT
This sequence comes from Lerista edwardsae, assembly GCA_029204185.1. Lineage (NCBI taxonomy): Eukaryota > Metazoa > Chordata > Lepidosauria > Squamata > Scincidae > Lerista > Lerista edwardsae. The sequence goes on from JAJKFI010000014.1 coordinate 2,706,334, forward strand.
AATATTAAATATAATATATAAATAAAATATATTTTATTTTTGCAAATTCAAGTAACACGGCTCCCTTAGGAACTGGTGATTTGATTAAAAAAAAAATGACATGAGCCAATGAGACTGCTGGCTTTTATTCAGGAGTGCCTGGTGGCATATTAAATTGAATATAATGACTAACAAATAGTAAGAATAAAGGGTATGATATAACATCACAGAACAAGGAAAGGAAATGTTTTACATAAATGCTTTGGTTGCCTCATAGGGAGAATTGCTTGATGGAGCACCAGATTACATGTCGGGTCTTGATGACATGACAGACTCAGACTCCTGCCTGTCCCGAAAGAAGATCAAGAAGACAGAAAGTGGCATGTACGCATGTGACTTGTGTGACAAGACATTCCAGAAAAGCAGTTCCCTTCTGCGACACAAATATGAGCACACAGGTATCAATGCTGACAGTGTGTAAAGAGAACCTTTGTTGCATGTGGTACATTTCATAATTTTAATAAGTACTTAAGTGCAGTATAAAGATTCAGCATATACTAAGGCATTCAATAAGGAAGGAATAATATGCTTAGCTTGATTTTCTTTGCTCCTGTGTTTGATAAACAGATTACCAGTGCAATCCAAGCGTGCCCCTTGCATCGACGCGACATCGTTGTGTCGACGCAAGGGGTGGAGCACTGGCACGCGGGCACCGAGCAGCACCCCCGCGTCAGTGCTGAAGCTCTGAAGCCAACGCTGCTCACAGCATCGGCTTCAGAGCACCACTGGAGAGCCTCCCTTGCGCCGACCGAAGATGGTCGGTGCAAGGGATTCTCTACCGAGTATCGGGATGGGGATTGGGGGGAGGCAGGAGGCGGGACCTGGGCGGGCTTGGGAGGTGGCCATATGGCCACTTCCTAAGCCCGTCAGTGAGGCCATGCAGCCCCGATTCTGGCCACGCGATCTCCTCAGATCTGCGCCCGCTCTTTAGCGGGCACAGATCCGAGGAGCACATAGGGGAGGCTGGAGCCTCCCCTACAGTAAGGGAGCGCATGCTCACTTGCTGCCGGGGGGCTCCAGCCTCCCCCAACCCAGCATTGGATATGGCGCTGGCCGGCCTGCCTGCCGGCCTGCCTTGCCATTCCAGTGCTGGGTTGGATTGCGCCCTAAAATTGTTTATACATGTTTAGTGCATGTGTGTATGTGCATCTATGAATAATTAATAATATACAATTAAATTATTGACCAAACTGTCCATTGTCCATTGTCATAGCCACAGGGAAACATTTGGGGGGGGGAAAAGATTGGTACCTTTGCAGAAAGTTAAATTTGGGAGGATTTGAGTTGACCTGTGAGCATAACAATCTCGATTCTCAATCTGGATGTAGACTAATTTCCTTTCCTCTGAGCACATGCATTTAATATTCACTCTTACATACTTACTCAATACAATACAGTGAGATAGCTCTTTACAATAATGGTGATCCTATTCTGGTTTGAATCAGCAGTGAAAGAAGGTGGAATGGGAAAGATAATTAGTTTCTGAATTCAGGGCCAATGCTAAGAGTGGAGGGGTCGAATGCGGGGCATTCCTTCCCCCCCCCTTTATGCAGGACCCTCTCATCACCAAGAAAAGCACTTGTGGTGCCACGCACAAAGTGCAGCACCTGGGCGTAGGTGGAGGAGATGTGAAGATGTCACTGTCAACTGCTTCCAGAAGGCCCATTTTGGGCCGTTTAGGGGCAGAAGCAGAAGGGATTGCTCAAGGTGAAGCTGCTCTGCTCGGCCCACTGACCTACAGCCCATAGAGATCCTGGCTGCTGCAGCAGGCAGTGTTGCTGGGCGCAATGTGCACGGGGCCCAATGTGACAACATCGGTCACATTGGCTTAAGGCCAGCTCTGTCTGAATTTTAGGAGTGAACCAAATCACAAGTTGAAGAATATTGAATATATGATTGTCCCCCTTCCATAGTATGCAGCTTGCTCTCCATTAGCAGTGATCCATGCTATGAATTAATAGCATGGACCACTAGATTATTAAATCCTATTGCTAGAGGTGTTTGAAAACAGCATTTATGTTACTCAGAAGTAAGCCCATTGTGTTCAGTAAGGCTTAGGCTGTAAACCTATCTTACCCGAAACAAACACCTCTACCTATTGCTCCTGTGTGATTTTTTTTAAATCAGTTATTTTCTGCGAATTTTAGCAGTGAAGGGATTAAAGCTATCAGAGGGTCGCCAGGATGTGTGCTTTGTTCCCAAGCACCTTAAATTAAAATCTCATACAGAAAAATAAAAGAGGGGTTGAAATACTCAAGGGTTTAGGGAAGAAAACCAAAGTGGAATTTTGGAGTAGATTGTTTAGTTCATTCGTGTAATTATGCCTTAGTCAGATGGAATTGTTTTGTTTGGGAAGGGGAAAAAAAGCTTTGCAAGCTTTAAATCCCTGCACCTTTCCTCTCCTGAATGATTTTATTACAGCCATCTGCAAATATTATGGTTTACTACACTACTGCTGTAAACCTCCTATGTTAGAGCTGGCCTTCATATATATTGGAATCAAGGCATATGGTTGAATCCTGTAAAGTTGGTCGTCCATAAGGTTCACAGACATATTGTTGAAAGGCTGAAAATTGGACACGCCAAAATGCATGTAATCACCTTGATTTGAAAAAAACAAACACAATTTATAAAATGAAACAAAAAGCAAATGATATATGCTCACTATTTTGAACATGCAAAGAAGTTGCTTTCCATGAAGAAAAAATTCCATGAATTTTATGGAATTCTTCCTTATTTTAACACAAATGGTGGTGTTTGAAAAAATGAATGAAACCCATGTCAAAAATCACATAATCTGGAGTTAAGAGATTTGGATTTCAATTTCCTTCATCTCTGCCACAAATTTATTTTCACAAATGCTTTAATGAGCCATACTTTTGTCCTGGTACCAGGAAAAGACAGAAAATACTGTACTTTTATCCTAACTTCCATAAAAGTAGTAAAGGATAATTCAAACAGTTTAAAGCAATCTGATGGAAATGCCATATTAAGCTCCAGTCTGTAGTAGGAACAGCAACAACCCAGCAAGAGTAAATTCAATTCATTACATAAGGAGGCAAACTAGCCTGAATCTGCTCTTGATGTTCCGCTACCTCTCTTTCATGATTACACAGCTGAAGTTTGCTGCAAGAAAATGTAAAGGCCATTTGCCTTCTCCTTCTTCTCCTTCTTCTTTGGCCTCTTTTATAAATGTTAAGTGAATTGCAAATTAAACTGATAAAGTTATGGAAAAAGCCAGAGCAATGGAACGGCTGTCTCCTCTATTAATATATATGAGAAATTTCAATCTGTGTTCAGGGCAAGACTCTCTGAACTGCAATTAACCTTTGCTTTCAGTGTCTGAATCATTATCCTTTCCTTATCGTTTTTTGGGACAGTTAGTGCTTATCCTGGTCTTTCTAGTGTGCCACAAATAATGGACAAAGCTTCATAAGCCAAAAGTTTGAAGATGCAGTCTGCACTTTTTTTCTCTGTGCAGGCTAGTTTTTATAGAATTATTTTCATCCTGGTGCCAAGTAATCAGTTATATCATTTATGTATTAGAGACTGTCCTATGAAGCTTGGTCTCACTGACCAAGCCATCTCAGATGCTTGTATTTTTAAAATTGGCCTTTTTGTATTTATTTACTTATTGTGCAATACTAAGCAGATCTACTCAGAAATAATCCCCACTGAGTTCAGTGGGACTTGCTCCTTGGTATGTATAGCAGCAGCTCTCTGACTATAGGTCTGTGGCCCACCAGTAGGTCATGATTCAAGTTTTGGTGGCTTGTGAAACTGACAGGGGAGATTAGGCTATGTGCATCAAACAACCTGCTGCTTGGGAGGAGCACTGCTGCCCATTCACCATTTTAGCCACAAAGGCTGGAGCGGTTGCTAAAGTGAAACATTTTAGGTGGGTCCTAATGCTAAAACATTAGAGAACAACTGTTGTATATAGGATTGCACTGATTTGGTATCCACATTTTCATTTATCCACGGATTCCATGGATACAAGGATGCCTATTAAAAAGATAGGGGAACAATAAACAAGTCTCTTTTTTTTTAACCTTGTTGCAGCAAAACCACTGATGTTCCCATCTTTAAAAAGACGTCCCCAGTATCCACGGTTTCAGGTATCCAAGGTGGGGTCCAGAATGGAACCCCAGTGGATACCCAAGCATGCCTGTATTACGTTCAGGAGGAAATGAAGGCTCCTGTCCTTAACAGATTTCCCTGGGAGTAAGCCCCAATAAACACAATGGGACTTACTTCTGAGTAATGCTTAGTGATGGGGAGGCAATGAGGAGGAGGAAGAAAACTGATGAGTGGCATAAGTGCCTCTCCCATTCCATGAAAGAGACAAAGGGACAGCTAATAGACTGAACTGCTAAACAGGCCGTTCCCAGATTGAATGTTGCCTGTGCCACAAAGGCATTGAGTAACATTGAGCAAATGGCTCCATCTCGGCCTCAGTAATCCAGGCCGATTTGCAATACAGGGGTAATAATACTTACCATTCAGAGTTGTTGCAAGTGCACCATCAAGAAAATACATGCAGATCACTTTGCAAACTTAGAGTACACTAGACCAGTTGTCTTCAACCTTTATCATGCCCCAAAAAACAAACAAACAAGAGACTGGGAGCCCACTTGCAGCTCTGGCCCATGCGACACCTAGGGCTAGGACCACAGGCTGCCGTCCCCCAATTGCCCACTGCCCCCACCTCACCCGGAGCCTTGTGTGGTGTTCACAGGCTCTGCGAGCCTTCCAAAGGCTTACTACAGCCTTCAGAAGGCCACACTGTGCGTGGACGCTGCACACCAACTGCCTAGCCCTCAGGAGAGCCCTGGAGGGTGGGTGGCAGCAGCTCTGAAAGGTGGGCAGCAGTGGTTCTGGAGCGTGAGCAGCGATGACCCCCCCCGACCACTGGTAGGTCTGCCCCTGTGAGAACCCACAGCTAGTACCACCTCTGTCCCAGTATCCAATCTGCTCACTCCTTGCCCCTGTCATGGAGGAATCGTGTAAAATAAGTGAGAGTGACACTTGAGCCAATTTTGTACCTGTAAGAGGCATGCTTTGAAAGGTTGCTGTGACCCTCTCAATGAGGCTTCAAAACCCACAGATTGAAGAACACTGTGTTAGACAAATATCTTCTTATGGCGTTGGGAGAGCCGTAATGTCCTATCCCAGCACTCTGGGGCAGTGACGTCATGTAATGGCTTCTTGAAGGAGGTGGCGCTGCGGATTGCAAGCACCCCTCCTCCAGGGAGACGATGGAGGAAAGTGCCTTTGCTCCGCGATCACAAAGGCAATCTCCTCTGTAACTGGGGCGGAGCTGGGGGCAATCCTGCACCCTCTTTAATTCAGCGCCTGGAGCGAGTGTTCCTCTGGCTCCACCCTAGTTACAGTTCTGGGCATCGGGAGTAGGTTCCAAACACCTGATCTGGTCTTGGCCTTGTTTAGTAATTTAATTTTTATAACAAACTCCTCTTTCTCACACACACTGCTTTGAGAGTAATCTCTTAGCCTTGAACAAATGATTCTTTTCCACAGTGCTGGAGTCCTGAGGCCCTGTTACCTTGCATTATGATATGCTCCGTTTTATTACTTATTTGGACTGATGAATTGAATGCTCATGGCAGTGCACTCCCTTTAATTCTTCTTTTCTTCCCTCACTGTATGTTTTATTAAGAATTCTTTTTTTAGAAGAAATTGTAGCTTTTATGCTGATGCAAGCACTACTTTTATTTCCAGATTGATTCAGTAAACTAAATATTGTTCTTCAGCTTTAGCAGCAAATCAGCTCTCTTCCACTGCTAGCCTGAATTCCCAGCTCATGAGTTTTCCTTATTTAGAGCTTGATTCATAAAAAATTTACATGAGGTTTATAGATAATTTTCTGTCACTTGACTCAGATATGAGGATTACTTTTTTCTACTTAATAATATACAGTTTCTTGGAGTAAATTCAAAGCTCGTGAAATCTGCACAAATGGAAGTCTTTCTTCTTTGTTACAACAGAGCAAGTGTGGTATTTGCAATTACGCCAAATTGCATTTATAACGCACCTTTGACCGCCTCACTACATTCTGCCCATTAATACATCTCCACTGGGACTACTTCTAACATCCAAACCACTAAGTAGCTTCAATCAGCTGCCTTTAGAAAATCAAACCCCTGCCAAAGATGATTCCTTATGTACCTTCCAAGTCTGGAATTGTCCCCAAACCCAGCCCCCCTCCTATCCCCCAAACTACGGCCTGTCATGTGAGTGAAATGCAAACATGTATAACTTGACAAAACACACTCAATATCCTCATGACTAAGCCCAAACAGCCCATCTCTTTGGGCCTCAATACATTTTTACATGTGGCAAGGATACTTTAGGCCTCTTGGGGGATTGTTCTTTTACATGATTAGATATAATTATTTTTCCCTGCAAATCCCGAAGGAGCCAGGATGTGGGATGAAAGTACAGTACACACAAATATTTGTATAAGATGCTTTAAGCATATAACATATTTCATTTATATATCATTCCTATACGTGCTCTTTCCCTAAAACAATACAGCAAAAAATAATGCAACAGTGAAACAATCTTTAATCCAGAAAAGAACAAAAAACAAGATAATGTAAGGAAGAAGAATGGAAAGATTTGTTAATAGGAACTAATACAGGGTCCCTTGACGAACATGCCTTGATAATTTAAAACTTTGCTGTGTGATAAAGTATGTAATGTTGCCCAATAGGGGTGTGTGTGTGTGTGTGTGTGTGTGTGTGTGTGTGTGTGTGTGTGTGTTCACATGCTAATTAATCCAAATAATTTCAAAGGTGTCTCCATCAATGAGACTGAATTGTTCACTAAACTGTTGGGATCAAGTCCATCCTAACTATTATCCAATGACTTTTTTAAAAAGTGCATAAAGTTGGGACAATTTAAAAGCTAAACAGCAAGAAAATTCAAAACAGATCATTTCTTTTTGTACTTCAGAGCTCCTGCTGGGTTGAAATATAGACAAAAAATAAATAAATAACTTAATACAAGAATCTCTTTGTGGCCCAAAGCATAGATCTGTGTTCAGAGGGAAACCAAAAACCCCAAAGCTTTGTGAAACATCAAAAACTGCAAGTTTAAGGATTGTTCTATCTTCCTTAATAGTGAATGGGTTAAATCTAGAGAGAATTTTTTTTAAAGGCCCCAATATGGCAATTTATAGCTTTGCCTATGTATCAGCATTTTGACAATAGAGCAAACTACCTAGAAAGGTGTTTGAGTCTTTTTATCTCTTTATCTTTTTTCAAGGGAAGGCTAGGCAGGTGTTTTGGGACAGTGGTTTATAACCAGTGGTGTCATTCAAATGATTTAGGAACAGGAACTCACTTTTGATTGGCACTTGTTGGGAACCCGGAACCAGCCATGGAGCCCGTTAGGATCCGGAACGCCCGTTCTGGTCTGTTCCCCCTGAATGACATCACTGTTTATAACCCTTAGGTGCAGGAGGATAATCTAGTCTACAGTATATAACCTAAAAGATCCTTTCCAAGTCCATCTTCTTTAATCATGTCATTGACCAGAAAAGTCCTAATCAAACCCTCAGATCTACACTTGGTAGTGCTTCTACATAGCAGTGAACTTCCACTAGTTATGAAACATTCCTCTGCTTCTTATCTTACTTCCTTTCCATTATGTTACTGGAACCAGTCTTCCTTTTTTGTCTCTTCTTAGCTTGTTCTTTAGCATCTAGCCATCCTCATTTGCCATCATATTTTCAACAATAGTGAGCAGAGTTTTCCTGTAATTTATGACATGTTATTTTCTGTCAAAATTTTAAATATTGTATCCTGTTCTTTCTCTCTTCCTCCCTCATCTTAAGGTTCTACCTAAGGTCAGTTAACATGATCAGCTTTTTGTGCTGCATATCAGAGCTGAAAATATTTTTTCAAATCACATGCCGAGGGATTCTATAACCACTGTTACCATCTCAACAACACTGCAATAATCGTGCATTATGCTGCCCAGATTTTGAAGTGCAGTTCACATGGAATGGAGTTTGGAAGGATCTGTTTCACATGAGATCCCTGATTATGTGACATTAGCATACTACATTTTACTAGATTCCACTGAAACATTACAAAGTAGTGAGCAGGTTTTGAAGCTAGATGTTTAAAACAAAAAGGGGCTGGAGAGACCAACCCGGTGCACAATCCTCACTTGGAATTAGGCCCGCACAAGTGATTGTGCCGGCTCAGGGCTGTTGCAAGTGCACTGTAAAGCGCATTTGCACCGCTCTTGGAGTCAGGAAGGTCAGTGCATGAATGTTCACTGGCCTCCCTGATTCCGAGAGTGGTCCAAGCATGCTTTACGATGCATTTGCAACACTCCTGGGCTGGCACAAGGTTAGGATTGCGCCCACAACCACCTCTAATTTTGAACTGATCCAAGTATTCAGACAGTTACCCTAATTTCACTGTTGACCACAAAATATTCGCAAAAGCATTTAATAGGAATAACTCCTAGGAACTGCTCCACTTTCCACTTAAAGATGCATCACAATCCAAAGGGTCAAGCTCCAGTCACATGGCTAATCCATTTTTGTTTACATCATTTTCTACTCTGCCTTTCACTCACAATGCACATTCAAGGTGGCTAATGATAACCAGTGATGTCATTCAGGGGGAACGGACCAGAACGGGCGTTCCGGATCCTAACGGGCTCCGTGGCTGGTTCCGGGTTCCCGACAAGTGCCAATCAAAAGTGAGTTCCTGTTCCTAAATCATTTGAATGACACCACTGATGATAACTGTATTTAAAAAATAAAATATAGCTTCCATAGGCAAAGTTCCAAAGGGTGCTATTATTTTTCAGCTGCAGTACCCCGTCCAATCACTTCTGAAGGCTGGAAAACACAATCAGGGATAGCATGGGACGTAGTCTGGGAGACTGCAGCAGCAAGGTAGAAGAGCCTTCCACTCATGCAAGTCCTTACAAACAAGAACATAATTCAAACATATCTAAAAGTATACAGACAGAACAGTAGCATCAGAAAAAAAGCAGCACCAGTTAAAAAGGCACTTCACAACAATAGCAGTAGCATAATAGCTCTTCTAAAGGCTCTACATTATACACAGTGGCATCTCTAGAGGTAAATGCTATATCTTTTACAGTGCCCGACTGTGCCGTTAAAGCGGCCCCTCCCTCTCACTATCGGAGCCAGTTGGAGCATTGAAAACAACACAGAGGCATCCTTTGCATTGTTTTCACTGTGCTGATTGGCTCCAGCAGTTAGGGGGAGGGGCTGCTTATATGGCACAATCAGGCATTGTAAAAGGCACAACGTTTTTTGCACACTAGTGACATCACTGCCTAAACAGTCAAACTTGCACTGCCTGTTGATTAAAACGTGACCTAATGCAGTGCAGAAGCTAAGAGGGGGCACTGTCAGCTTCAGAGTCCTCAATTTAAATCCCACCTTCGCCGTTGATACTTGACGGTCATCTGAAGGTCTCTGTTGTCCGAATCTCAGACCCGTATCTGCTAAATGGGAATGATTAATATCTGCCTAGCTGGTTGTTGTAGTAAAGATGTTTTGTGAGATAATTAGGTGAAGAGCTTTGAACACCTGAAATATGGTATATACATGGTACATAGGGAAAAGGTTTCCCCACTACCAAATGGTCTAGTTGTGACCAATTATAGGTGGCGGTGCTCATCTCCGTTTCTAAGCCTGCAGAGCCAGCGTTTGTCCAAGGACAAGCTTCCGTGGTCATGTGGCCAGCATGACGATATGCCAAAGCACACAGAACGCTGTTACCTTCCACCGAAGTGGTACCTATTTATCTACTCGCATTTTTAGGTGCTTTTGAACTGCTAGGTTGGCAGGAACATGGTACATAATAGTATTATAATACTGGAAAATTGGTGCACTCCACTGATGAGACAGCTTCTGGCTCTTTACATAAGCTTCTTAATCTATCCAATCCTATCCTATCCAACCTTCTGGTGCTGATGCAACTGCAATTCAGCCATGAGGTAGGCAAAGAAATATTCTCTTACCTCGAGGAGGCCTACATGACTGCCTCACCATCACAGAATGTAGCACACACCCCATTGGGACAGCTACACCAGGACTGGAAAATTGGATAGGATTTGGCGCTTAGGGTACAGTCCTCTCCTCTGTACTAAGACCCCTTCAGGTCGCAGTCCAAGCCCCAGAATGGGCTAGCACAAGTCTCCTATGGGCAGACTGGCCCAGAGAGTGGGGGTGGTGCCAGGATCTGGCACTTAGGCTGGATCCTAACCTCTGTCCCTGGCAGCCTGGCCTCACACTGGGCTGCTCAGATTTGCACCGTCAATGTTGTCTACTTATTTGGGCCGCTGCATCATTACCTGGCGTAAGAGGAATCAATTCCCTTTTCCCTGGGTTGCACCGCACATGGTGGAAATGGGGCAGGTCAGTCAGCCTGCCTATTTCCAACGTGGGTTAAGATTGTGCTCTTAGTAGTAGAAATGGCATGTAGTAGAGTAGACATTTGGATGACCTATGAGTAGGCGTGCATAGGATTGAGTTGTTAGACTCCCTCTTGCACGAAAGTATATCCTGGACAATAATACTGTTAAGTATATATAATTGAACGTTATGCTTTCAGACCTGAACTACATTTACAAGCTACAGCAACAGTTCCCAAACTGTGGGTTCAGGACCCACCAGCGGGTTGTTGCCCAATTTTTTTTGGGTCACGAAACTAACAGGGCAGATTAGGCTATGTGCATCAAAGGTTAAACAAGTTGCTACTGTACTTGGGGGGGGGGAAGCACTGCTACCCAACCACCAAAACCTTTCACATTTGTAAATCAGGCAGCAGCCTTTAGGGCCTCAAAAAGGTTTGGGAACCACTGATTTCATATTCTCTAATTACTTCTCAAATTATTGTGATGGCCAAAGTATGAGTGAGGTGTGGACCTCCATGAATCTTGCCTGCAATTCAAGTGTGATTTTTCAGGACAGTTCAGAAAATAAACCTTTTAGAAATAGATTTGACCTTGCAGTTCTAGATATACAGATGGGCATTTCCCTCCTTTCTCCTAATCTACATTATGATCACCTCACCCCATAACGACTGTGGTGGGAAAGAGACGGTATCTGTACTGAGCTGCAGCTCTGCCAGCCCTGTGGTGAGACAATCAGGTGAAATTGCCAGCACATACTGGAATTAGCCCAGATTTGGATTTGGCATGCTACCCTAACCTGTGGATGTGCTGGTATTCCAATACCAAACCCTGCACATTCCAGTTGTGTGTCAGTGGATGTCATAACTCCTGTGCCATCAGCTGACATCGTTGAAAGCAGCATAGACTGTTTTGGTTCTCCCCCCCCCCTTTGCTGCTGCAGACTGAAGCCCTAGGCAGGTTAATGGACAGGGGAATCATGACTATTCATACAAGCCCCACTTCTTCAGTGCTCCTCATGTCACCCTATTGGTTATGATGTTGACAGAGGAGCTTAAGTTTAGGTTTAAATACAAATAACAACCAAGACAATCTATATGCTGCAAAATTGAAGTCCATAAATTGTGTAGTTCATTCTTATGTGTGTTGGGTCCTATCCATACAATGGCCCCAGTGGAGGTTTAATGTCCAATGCAGGCTGGTTCCAAAAATATAGCAAATAATTTCTACTTTCCCTAAGACATTTGTCAGCTTATCATCTGATTTCCTTTCCATTATATCAATGAAGTCATTCTTTCTTGCTTGTCTCTTCAAATCTAACATCTCACCATTCTCATTTATCATCATGAGCTTTCAACAGCAAGGAGCAGCATGTTTTATAACATGTGGCTTCCAGTCAAAATTTTAAATATCCCGTTCTTTCTTCCTCCATCCTAAGGGTGCCCCTAAAATCAAATAACATAATCCACTTTTTGTGCTGTGAAGTATATTATTATTATTATTTATTAAATTCACCCCAGCAGAGTGTCTTTCTCGTGGCTGTTGCTGGTGGTGTTCTCCATTCTTTTAGATTGTGAGCCCTTTTGGGACAGGCAGCCAGTTAACTTTAATGTTATTATTTGCCTGTAAACCGCTTTGTGAACTTTGTGTTGAAAAGCGGTATATAAATACGATTGATTGATTGATTGATTAATTGATTTATACCCTGCCTTTCTGCCCATAGGCACGCAAGGCGGCTTACACCAATAGAAATAAAATACAATAAAAAATTACAATTTCACATTAAAAACAATAATTTTAAAAACTACATTAAAACAATTAAAATTTAAAAAACAACAGTAAGCCCCGTGGATCATAAAATATAAGCAAGAATATCAAAAACCAGCCAGCCTGTCAACAATTAAAAGCTTTTTGAAATAAAAAGGTCTTCAGCCCCCGCCGGAATGTTGCCAAAGAGGGAGCAGTTCTTAATTCTAAGGGGAGGGTATTGCAAAGTTGGGGGGCCACCACCGAGAAGGCCCTCTTCCTGGCCGCCATCCCTCTGACCTCTCCTGGTGGCGGCACAGTCAAAAGGGGGCCCCCAGATGATCTGAGAGCACGGGCAGGATTATATGGGAGAAAGTTCTTCTCCCAATATAAAAGTCAAAGTTGTTCTTAGCTTACGTATCCAGCTGTTGTTGTGTCAACAACACTACGATAAGCATGCATGAAGCTGCCCAGATGTTGAAGTGTAGTTCACGTGGAATGGAGATTTTGAATGGTCTGTTTCACATGAGACCCCTACTTGACATTGGCACAGTACATTTTATAGAACCCAGTGACACATGATCATGATCCTCTCTTCACACGTCCATAAGAAAATCTGCCAAACCTTAAGGTGACACGAGCCCAGTGGTGAAGGAGACAGAGTAGGAGGAGCAGGAGGAAGCAGAGCAATTGGTAAGAGACCAACCACTCAACAGTGCAGAGTGTCATAAGCATTCTTTAAAGCATGTTATGACCATGCAGAGATTGGCATTACCTGCAGAAGTTAGTAGCGCCAGCATTTTGCCGGCGTTGGTGCAGGCCATGTAATGCGCTGGAGCACGTAAGCTCCGCGCTGAGCAAGGGAGGGTAAGGAAAGGGCAGGGAGGAGCGTAGAAGTGCACGGGGATGGCAGCAGTGGGGGCTGGGTGGGTGGGTCAGCCCAGGAAGGGGGCAGGATCAGCGGCAGGTGTGCACACCATATCCTATCTCCCTTCCTGGACTAGAAGGAAGGATTCTTCTAGCATGGATCCATTCAGACTTAAGTCAGCAAATTAGAGTCGCCACTGCCGCTGGGGCTCTCCCTGGGGCCAGGGGACAAATGTCCCCTTACCTCAAGGAGACCCCTCCTGCTGGATATAGTGCTGCACTGGCCCCACTGCTTCAGTGTGGGGGAGTTTCAGGTGGAGCATGGGCTGAGCAAGAGAAGGAAGGAGCTGTGGGGTTCTTGGTCACTGTGTATCAAGGAGTAGAGGCTATGAAAACCTCAGCTGATGCCGAGGATGTCTGTTTAAGAGACATGTAAGTAGAAATCGACATGAATTGGTAGCAGGTAGAGCTATTTAGAACAAACGTGGCTTATAAGTTTAAAAATTCTAGCAACCACTCATCTATAAAAGCACCTATAAAATTCATGTTAGTAGCTTTCAATGCATTGTATGTATCAGGCTCTCTTTAATTCTGTCATTGTCTAGTGCAGTGTATTTAATAATTTCTGTTCATGCACAGTGTGTGTGTGTGTGTGTGTGTGTGTGTGTGTGTGTGTGTGTGTGTTCTTGTTTTGTTGCATTGCTGGCATCCTGCATTGCTGTGTTTTGTCCAGTTTCATCATGCTGACAAGCCTTTTTCGTCAGCTCTATTTTGAAATGAAGCTTTTCAGCATGGCAGTTATGGAAGGTGTCAAAGGCATTCCTGGGCTATTTGTGGCCTCAAATCAACCAGATGTGTTTAGGCGGTATCGGTGTCAAATTTCAGACCTTGGATTTGAAACTGCTTGAAACACCAAAGGAAACAGAGTATCATGCAGTTGAAGAGAACTTCAGCATTGAGTAAGAGGCTGACAATCATAGAAAACTTCCCCAGGATTTCTATCTAGGAGCAATTCTGCTCATGTAGCTTATTTAAGTAGTTATTCAAAGGGAATGAAATCAGTCTCTCACTAACATTAATGGGAATTACTCCTGAATAAGGTATCGACCAGATTTTTAGTATATTTTGATGTGTGCATCTCCCCATATTTTGATGTGTGCATGTAGTTCAAGGAAGCGCTGACTTCGTTTTTGTATAATTCAGCAGCAAAACTCTCATTCGTTTCAATCACACTCACACACTCGGAGCACAATCCTAACCTGGAGTTAGGCCAGCACAGTTAGGCCAGCAAAGTTTGGCCAGCGCAAGGGCCACCTTAAAGCACATTTGGACCACTCTTGGAGTCAGGGAGGATGGTGCACGTCTGTATTCTGGCCTCTCTGACTCCGAGACTGGTCCAAATGCACTTTACGGTGTCCCTTGTGCCAGACAAACTTTGTTGGCCTAACTGTGCCAGCCTAACTTCAGGTTAGGATTGCGCCCTCAATCACACTCATTCCCTGTCTTTAATACATCTGATGTACTATTGCATTCATCCATTGTGGGCCGCTCAAAGAGAGAGGACCCAGCCCCAAAGAACTTATTGTTCCACTTGCAACACATTTTAGACACTAGAGTTTCGTAGGCATTTCAAGGATCAACTAATTTTGTATCTGTCAGAACTTACTACAATGAAACAAGTTTACAATGGCTCTGTGTTTGTGACTGTACTCCAAAACCATCCATAGCCATTAAAAGCAAGCATCAAAAACTTAGGAGTGCTGAGCTCATGGTTCTTCTCCTTGAGGAATAGCTGAAAACTCTCTCTCTCTCTCTCTCTCTCTCTCTCTGTGTGTGTGTGTGTGTGTGTGTGTGTGTGTGTGTGTGTGTGTGTGTTTACATATGCAGTCATTTCAGAAAAATCCCACTGATTAGGGGTTTGGGAAGATTTAGTCTTCACCTTGCCCTCCTTCCTTGCCAAACAACTGATCAGCCAGTTTTCAGCTCTCCGTAGCCCAGAATTATGCATATGCAGTCATGGCTGTTCATGTTCTGTGAAGTCACAACCAGAGAACTGTGATTCCCAGTTAATTTTAAGAGCCAGCAATGCCCACAGAAATGTTCAAACAACATTAGGTTTCCCTATACGGACCAATAATATGGACTGTAAAATCTTGATTTAGAAAGTAATAAGAATGGCTTGTAATGTTAAGTGTATTTGAGTTTAGTCATTCTATGATTTGAGGCTCACAAGACATTTCAAGAGTTTATCTGATGCTTCACATTTAGAAACTCCTGAAAGCTGATATTGTTATAGTTTAATATGAAGCATGAAGAAAACCCCTAAAATCACAAGCAGCACAATGAAAGAGAGAACTGGCAAAAGTTTAATGATTAAGTAACCATATCCTTGTTTATAGTCAGATGCCCTTAATGCAATAAAAATACAGAGAAGAAAAACAGAATATATGTGAGTCCGTAGAATTGTTTATAAACAGGATATTTATCAAATGGCATTGCAAGCATCAGCTGCTCGCCAGCACTGCCAGTTTTCCACTGATGCTCTGTCTTACTTTGTCTTTATTCTTCTAGGACATAAATTAATAAAGGGCATATCAAAAAGTGCAAGCTAATTTTAAAAAATTCGAAGAAACTCTTGTTTCTTTAGGGGCTTTTCTTACAATCATTTTTACATCATAAATGCATGGCTGTTACTCAGTTACTGCAAGAAAACAAAAAAAAATCCCTAAATAAAGTCTCTTGCAAGAACATTCTCTTGTCCCACTACGCCATATGTAATTTTGCCCCCTATCCTTTTCCTATCATCTTAAAATATTGCTTAAAACAAATAAGCAAAATGGAGTACAAAATGCTGAAAGTGAATTCATGCTGTTTAATTCTGTTTGTGAGAAATGTGTGTTCCAAGTTTTGTTTCGGCGTGCTGATCCCTTTGCCATGTGCTTTCTTGTAGGAAAAAGACCACATCAGTGTCAGATTTGCAAAAAAGCGTTCAAACACAAGCATCACCTTATTGAGCATTCGCGACTGCACTCAGGCGAGAAGCCGTACCAGTGTGACAAATGCGGCAAGCGCTTCTCACACTCCGGGTCTTACTCGCAACACATGAACCACAGGTATTCCTACTGTAAACGGGAGGCAGAGGAGAGGGAAGCCGCTGAAAGGGAAGCACGAGAAAAGGGTCACTTAGAAACGACGGAGCTACTGATGAACCGGGCCTACTTACAGAGCATTACTCCTCAAGGCTATTCTGACTCGGAGGAGCGGGAGAGTATGCCAAGAGACGGGGAGAGCGAGAAGGAGCACGAGAAAGAAGGAGAAGATGGGTTTGAGAAGCTGGGAAGACAGGACAGGGATGAGGAATTTGAAGAAGAGGAGGAGGA